>OY735249.1:15511717-16111717 GCA_963457695.1 Neria commutata | reverse complement strand
GAATTAAGTCAAAGTGGAAACATGCGATAACTGGGAAATTCTATTACAAAATTCCTTAAAATGTTGTACATCTCAAAAGGTGCGAACATTTTTGACTAAAACCGAACCTGTAATAAATAGCCATCAAGCAGGTCACAGCCATCAGCCATAGTTGAACCGTTCAATTGGTAAGCTTCTAAGCTTCAGTATCTAATATATACCATGTGGATACTCAATACCTTCTTGTCGATGAGTTTGAATTAGAGCAGTGGTGCATATAGAAAAATAATCATTATACTAGAAACTACTTAAATTCTGGTTAAGTCAATGTGTCATAAGCTACACTAGTGTTTGTTCCATAAAACCACTCCACATTTTTTGACTGACTGAGATTCAAATAATTATACAATGCTTAATACGAGATACCGAATTTGTTGCAACAACTTCCTTCAATTTCTTTTCATTCAGGTCTAATTAAGCCAAAATCTTGCCTCACAATTATATTTCAGAATCCTTTCCTGATTTATACTTAATATAATTTATGATTGCTATGGAATGCTTTCAGAACCAATTTCGGAGTTATCTGTAAAGTTATTGAGTAGTTACTTACAAAAGAAAGATGTTTATATTAGCCAAATAACTATCGAGATAAACATCTGTTAGTAACATTCTTTGAGGTAGGCATAACAAATTTTACGAACTTTTAGTTTTTATATTTTGAAATTTTTTGATTACTAATATAAAAACTCTTCAAAATGCCGTGACAATTGTTTAACTGTAAGAATTTTCAGCAAAATATCAACATTAAAGATTTCAGTCACATGTCCGAACAACCAGCTGTAGATAATAAGGCAGCTAATTTAAAATTTCACACCCAAAAGCAAGCCTGCCATTATGACCTCTGGTCCGCCTTAGCCTAATTTAATATGCATGTCTCCTGTCGCCTTTACGTAGGTCCGGCCTGGCAAAGGTAAACATCCGCCGGCAGTTAACTAAACGTAGTGTAATTTCGTTTTAAAAATGTATGTCAACATTGGCTGACTCACACTCACACACACATGCACACATACGAGGCGAGCAAACTTGCCAAGGTGCACAGCTGGGCCCGGCCATAGACACATATGGGAATTCCAAAGTCAAACAGATTGAAAATTCGCTTTTGTTTTTCTCCACTGCCTCGTTTGCAAACAACAGGGCAAAAATGAGCATAAAATGGATTAAAATGGACTCATGCGGGGAGTTTTGTTTACTGTATTCGTGTCGTGTTGTTTGTGCATCTAATTAAATAAAAAGTCAGCATAAAAAAGTATGCCGCTGTGCATACGATGAAATTTTATTCAACGAATGTGGAATTTGCTGAATTGAAATAAAGCATACGAAAAAAGGTTCTTCTCTCGGTCTTTATGCCAGAAATTAAGGATATTTTATTATTTTTCCTTCACATTTTTTATAAAATATTTTCATCGCAGTTATTTATCTCATTTATTACAACTTAGACTGAAAACGAAGTATATTTTCATTTAATTCATTTTCTAAAATTATTTCCGCTTTCCAACTTATATTTCAAAACAAGAATAAGATTTGAAATTTAATACCTACTTTGTTTATAAAATAGATGCAGAGTAGGAAAAGTAAATAAATCTATACAATTGTCATTGCCCGGCAGAGGCAAAATAACTACGAATACCTATTAAAAAATATAACTACAGAAGATTTGATTTGAGTGGAATTTTCAACTAAAATCAAAAATGTTTGAATAACATTTTCTTTCATGCTTGTGTTTAATTTTCTAAAGGTATTTACTTTCGCATGGTAATTCCGAGCAGCCTCCCGGACATCAATAAATATTTTTATTTTCACTCCTTAGAGAAAGACGTATTCGAAAGCATGCATCGACAGGACGAAATTAGGAGTGCTCAGTTTTAAATAAAATTTCGCACGTTAGTATTTTTTGGGTAATTAATTGGGTTTAATTAAGATGTTTGTAGCTTTCGTCATATTTGGATCCTTTAGTTTCGAAATGAACTTGCATTTTTGCACTTTCATTAATTCTTCTGCACTCTGCATGAGTGCATACTTTAAGGGGGGGGAAAATGCAATATTTGTCGAAAACCAGTGTAGACATATTTTAAAATTTATTTCTGTGATCGGAAGATGTCCGGTTATGTTCTTTCATAGCCGGTAAAAAACGTTGCTTCTGAAAATGGAACTTATTTTTTGAGTGGATTGAAAACCATTAATTTCACTTTTTAACATTTCAGTGAAAAACTTAAGCAGCTCTTGCAGCCACACACTTTTTTATGATTTCTTGGAGTTTCTTAGTTAAAGTTTTAACTTTAATTGGACACCAAACTGTTTGATTTTGACACCACGAATTTTTTAAGTTCGCCGCCTACGGAATAAATCTGTGTGTGCCGCGATGCAAGTAGAAAGAGCAACTATTGGCCCACAACCTTAGCTTGGTGGTGCTGCCAGCATTGGGTGCGTTTCCTTGCTCCGAAGAAAGCTATTATAAACCAGCCTAAGAATTCCATTTCCAACTGGAGTAGCCATTCTAATTTGTCTTCCTAGTTGCTTGAGGAAATCTGTTTCTTGGTTCAATTTCTGAAAATGAAATGATATTACGGTTTCAGACTAGTCTCATTTAGTTTTAAGCTTTGAGTGATTTAATATCAAAAAGCTGCCTTCCTTTGTATGAAGTGCAAAATTTAAGAAGCTTTAAATTCTTCTGCTTTAAATTTGTATTTACTCCAATCTGCCCGAAGGGAATTTTCCAAAGGCGAAGCCAAAATCAAAAGAATTTAATTTATTTCCGCCTGCTCATTTCCCTTCATTTTAGAAAGCAATTTAGCATTTTACAGCCTAGAAGCACACTTGCGCATCCAACAATTTGCAAACTCCCCGAAGTGAACGCACATCCACTCACATTTGCCGCACATTAAAAACTGCCTAAAAATGTGCTTTCATTTCATGCTCTGCCTACTCAACGTTAGAAAAGCCTTTAAGAGCGTAAACAAACTGTTTTTTCCCAGCGCCTAGATGTATGCAAAATTATGGTATGTTTGTAGTATGTACGTGTGCATAGGTATCTCCAATCCTCACGCCAAGCAGAGCATGTCAATGACTTTTGAGAAAGCGGAAACGCATAAAGATAAGCGTTGACATGCTTTTCTCTGCTGCCGCCGCTGTCTGTGAATCGTGAAGAGACACATGCTCAAGTGTGAGTGCGCACATGTGTGCATGTATACGGTTGGTGTGTGCGTGTGAAATGTTTTCTCTGCCAAAAATGCGCGCGCGAGAATGAAAATAAAACGTTGTCACACTTTTTGATTGTCAAATAAAACTTCAACGTATGTGACAGCCAGCGTGAATGAGCGGGTGACGAAGGGAAGCAGTGCGGCAGATGAGTGCTCAAAGCTTTGCAGGTGACAAGGAGCCGAAAGGAATAGGCATAAGCAATGCCCGAAATGGCGCAGAGCCTGGCAAGGTGAAGAGTTCAAACAGTTGACATATCATATTAAAGCCAACATTTTATAAAGTTGTTGTTACTGCGGGGGAATTAAATTGCAAGTACACACACAATAAAAAATATACAACCAGTTAATACAAAAATAATGGAACCTTTTTCATTTTAAAATTTTTTCAATCTCACTAGATTTTGGGAACTCAAGTATTTTCGATTTCGAAATTCTTTGGTCATGAGGTGATATTTTACATTATATACTTCGAAATCTTTAAATGTAAACCGAAAAATATTGAAAAAATATTTGTTTTTTCTTTTGAGGTTTTTGTTATAAGCAAGTTTTTAGGTCAGACTATATAAGGCAGTGGTCTTCAACGCTTGATCCGCGGCCTGGTACAGGTAAAAGAACAGACGGGCAAGGAAAAGCCCGTTGACCGATCCCCGGCTACAAGAAGATCGAGTACCACTGATGTAAGGTACAGCTTTTTTTCTAGTAATATATCAAAGTTTGCAATTTGTTACGAATACTTGCATTTGTATTATGTTTCTGATACTCTTTCGTCATAATTAATAATTTCGAATATAATATTTCGAAAAACAACATTATTATAAGAAATCAAATAACTTTAGCATTAGCATTTATTATTATATTCTCCAATATCTTCGTGTTTAATACTCTTTTTACATCAAACTTTTTTATGTAGCCAACTCTTTAAATCGTTCAACGCTGCGTATGAGTAACTTTGAATGCCATTATAAAACAAAAGTAATCCCAAAAAAATTTGCTTTTATTTCCAGTTTAGTGCGCTTGCAATATTTTCTAATATTTTGTTATGCATTTCGTTTTTCATGTGCAAAGCTCATGATTGCATCTGCAACGGTGCAACCGTGCGTATGAGTGATTTTAAATTCAATTAAAAGTTTTTGCGCACATATGTGTGTACTACACTCGCACAAACATATTTCATAATTACAGACGTGGCAAATAAAAATCATATTTGCGCACTAGTAAACAATTCGTTTATTTACATTTTGCCATTTCAGATTTAAATCAAAGTTTAGAATTTGGTCAATATTTACAGTGCACTGCAATTCTAAAGTTAAAAGCGCATTATGCAGCGAATCGACTAAAACGCTTCAATTTCATTTCCAATATAGCATAATAACGATTTCATGTGATTGCATGTCAAAAATATGGAATTAATTTCCTGATAAAACTGTCAGCTGCAATTACGGCTTAATCAAGTGAAGTGTCGCCATCGATACGCTATAACGAGCATGCACTTATCTACGTGTGAGTGGACATGCCTACACACGTCAGAAAAACAAATATTATGAATTGATTATGCACACACACTCACACTCACACATACACATACAAACATTCCAGCACATATCGAGCAGGTTGGTCCTCTGTGTGTTTAGTGCAAATATCACGTTTATGTTAATTAGTATAAACACAAATATTAATACAATCACACACTTGCATGCATACATTTGTACATATATGTATGTGGGAGCCCAGCAGGAAAAGTAAGCAAACTATAAATCATTTTAAAACAGTTTGAGAAACACCACCCTTTGTTAAAGTGACCTTTTTACGGGGAATTAACCGACTTTTTTAACATGGCGAGGTCCTATGGCCTAGTCCATAAATTTTCCGCCTCTATATGCATTTTTCTATTTTATTTCCTACTAGCTGATTCACCCGGCTTTACCCGAGTGCCACATCATACGCGGAATCTGTGTATGTAGATTACATATTCACGAAAACCTATTCTTCCTGTACATAATTTTCATATTATCAAAAAAATTCCTACCATTATTGAAATACATTTAAAAACAAATCTTGGAATAAAATAATTATTTTAGGCAGAACAACGTTTGCCGGGACAGCTAGTACATATATAAAACCCAAATTATGTAAAAATGTTTACGTGAATGCATGACTAAATACTAACAGAATACAAAATTTTAATGTTGTATGACATGTAGTTTTAAAGGTATACCAAATCAAATATTTAAGTTGTATGAGGGGTGCCACGCCTCGTGTCCAATGCTCATCCCATTTTCCGAGTTGAAGGATACGGACATGTAGTAAGTTCGTAACGTGTTTCATTTATGTGTGCTGTATAGTTCTAAAGTTATACCCAAATGTATAGTTGATTGAAAAGTGCCACGCCCCTTCTCCTACGCCCATAAAATTTTACCCGTGGGACGAAGCATCTAAGAGGGGCCTGCATACGGAATTTCAATGCTGCGTGACTTGTAGTTTTAAAGATATGCCAAATCAAATATTTAAATTGTATAGGGAGTGCCACTCCCCCTTGTCCCACGCCCCTAAATTTTTTTAAGCATGAGGGCACGACTAAATACTAACAGAATACAAAATTTTAACGTTGTATGACATGTGGTTTTAAAGATATACCAAATCAAATATTTAAGTTGCATGGGAGGTGCCACGCCCTCTTAATGAATCGAAAAATTTTATATACAGTCGCCTTCCTTTGGTCTCCAACAATATTGGTATAAAGTTTGGCTGAAATCGGTCAACGCGTGTAGCTTTGTATAGCCGGACAGACAGACAGACAGACAAACAGACAAACAGACAAACAAACATTCATTTTTATATATTAGATTTTTCTTTAGCCAATCAATAGTTGATAAACTGGTCTGATAAACTGGTTCTTGGGCGCCTTTTTGACATCAGTTTCGGTTGGTGTCGTTCGAAAATTAAGTGTTTGTTTTCGACAAATTTTTGGAAACCGAATGTGTCATTTGCACATGATAAAAATATAGTCAGATAAAAATCAATTTCAATTATATATGCACCAGCAGTATCGCGCCACTTCGTGGCGACTCTCCTACTTTTCCTTCGCAGATATGGAGAAGACGTCTTAATTTTTTTGTGATTTTAAAACCAAAATTTTATAAATCCGTATTACCTAATATATTTTAAAATGTTAATATTTTAACTCTGTACTCTGTATCCTCGAAGTTAAGAGCAACAGAGAAATGTGGGTTACCCGAACGAACGTAACAAAGCCGTCAGCTCTGCTGTCACCTTTAACCAAAACTTTAATTAAAGGAAGTAAGCTCATTTTGCTGGTTGATAACGTACATACTGCGTTACCTTATTCAAACCGGATAAATAATGAAAGGAGGTAGTAGTAGTGATCCGGGAGGCAATAAATAAAGGAGCAAATATATAATTGTTACTATCAGTATCACAAAATTTGGTGTTTAGTGGAAAATAATAAGTAAAAATTGTGTGAGGTTGGTTTTCCAAAAAAATTTTAATCCAATCTATTTCCCTCCAGATTTTTCGAAAGTTACAATTTTCATGAAACATGTGTAATTCCTATACATATTCTTAGTATTCCACCTTCTCGAATTTTAACTTTTCCTCTGACCCACTGTGCGGCTAAATCAAAGTGTCCTACTCTTCCTCTCGTTGATTTATGTATATGTTTTTATTCTGCCCTTTATTATTATCCTTTTACAATATCTTTCTAAAAATATTAATGCAACGTCAGTCCCACCTACTCTTGCTACATACATATATACGAATGAAGCGTATTTTTATTGTTTTGTAGTTAAGTCACCTATGTGGAAATATATGTACATATGTATGTATATGTCATTAACATTTTGTTTGATTCCCTATCCAAAAGTTAGAAAGAAAAATTAATTTCACTTACAAACCAAATACCAACCAAATAACTTTAACCCGTCTTGTGATAAAATTTTTTTCCCAGAATTAATCTACTCTTGAAAAGTGTGTCTACATTTACTTATGTACATATATACATATATACATATGTACATACATAGGTTGATCTAAGAAAGGCCACGCATAGACCCTGTTGCGTCCCTAGCGATACATACATACCTACATACATATGTATGCAAGTTACTAAAATGTTGACTGCAATTAAAAAGTTTCTTACATAATTTAACTTCTTTTAATTTCAACAGAAATCTAACCGAACACTGAAAATCTTCTGCCATTTACATGGCTTCTATTCACATCTGCCAATGTGGCTATTTTTATTAGTTTTGTTTTTTACCCCTGTAATCTTAAATTTTTTACAATCTTCTCTTTCGCTGAAAAAAATAATAATTAGTTGACTAACCATTGCCATTACCGCAAGAAGTGTAAGCTGTAAACCAAAATATGATACCTTTCATGTACATGAAAGTGAAATGTAAAGCATTACTCTTGCTGTGCAGAGAAGAACACGACAACATTGCAAGTCTATGCTAATATACTCCCTCACTCTCATCAAATGTTTCCCAAAACAGTGCTGTGGAAAAACAATGCTACATTCAATGTTAAATTAACAGAGTAACGGCAACTGAACCATAACATTGCGTGCGCAATAGCGTTTTATTTAATAGTATGATATTGGTGCAACAGCCCGTGTATACGACCTACGAAGCTGCACATATCGTCTAGATCCGTGTCCGAATTTAGCTTTTCATCGTGTCAAAAATACTCTGGGAATGAACCGAGTTCTTCTTCCGAGAGAAAAACTTAGAACAAATTTGTTATTTTAGATGGCATGAACTCTGTCAGGGACTCAACCAGTAACCTCTCACACCAGCGACCATGTAATATCCAATGAGCCACTACAGAGCTATGTGTTTAAGTTCTATAAAGCTCTTATTTACTCGATGTGCAAGCTCATACACAATATTTTAATTTCAACTACTTGTCTTCTGCATATCCCTTAAATCGGCATAACGTTATTTGATCTGATAAAAAGCACACAAAAGTAAAATCTTCGAGTGCAAGTGTAATCTATTATATAGAATAGAAAGCCTGTCAAGTTTTCTTTTCAATGAAGGTACATATAATTTTTTAGGAATGGTAATTTTAATTCGGCGAAATATAACTCAAAATCTATATCAATATTTGAATGCATGATAGTAATTTTCTATTATTATTTAATGCTTTATTTAATGCTTCATTTAATGCTCTATTTAAGCTAGCAATTTTAAAGCAATTTCTTAGACAGGAATTTTGTGGGAAGGTTGCTGAAATCTCCACTTTGACAATTTTTCATGTAACTCTGCAGTGACTTTAAAAACTTTTAACATGACGCAAGCCAATGCTCCTTTAAGTTTGCCATGGAGTAATGTTGCCCGGTTCAGAGATGTATCCGTACATAGCAACAGCAGCGGAGCGACTTGTGTTAATTAATTATTGCTACTTATACTTTTTGCTGCGTCAACAGCTAAATTGATTTTCTACGAAAGGTCCAAAACGAACAGAAAAGAATTCGCATTCATTTATTGAAGAAAAATTAATTGAAACATTGGAGAGAGCGACTGAGCGCGCAGTCTTTGTGTCATGTCCAACTTGATCCAGCTGAGCTTAGATAGTTTTTGGCTCAAACTGTCCAAGACACAGACAAGTTTAAAGTATACTTGTTAGTTTTTTGTTCAACAGCAGAAACAGGAACTTTTAAACTTTTCAAGATGTCGGACAGTTGGGGTGCAAGTGTCTGCTCTCTGTATCTGTCGGATGGCAGGCAAGGCAACTTTGTGCAGGGTAAAGTTGTAGCAAAAAGTCAGTAAACTTTAAAGGATACCTGGCAGCTACTGAAGCGCGGCTTTCTAGTTCTACACAGGGAATTGTGGGAATTAAAAAAAAATCAATTATTAAATTTTGAATCAAAACTAAGAGTGATGAATTTAAAAATATATTGAATTTTATACACGAGATAAAAATTTTCTACATTTGCGCCTATAATTATCAATATTTTAAGCTAACTTAGAAGCTCGGAATTTGTTATCGTTTAATCTCACAGCTAATGTCAATGAACCTAAAAGTATATATGCGTCATATAAACATATACATTTTTAAACAAACATCTAAGAAAACGAAAACGTGCCATTAGCTGCTGTTGCTGCATACTGAAGGATTAAAGATCATTTGTATATACAATTTATCAGAGAAAATGTAAGAAAATGTTGAAATATGAAGTCACTCAAAGTTAAAAGGTCAATTTACTTTCTGCTAAGTGTAATAAAAATGTCATTACTGTCATTGGCACACCTGCGACACTGGCAAACTGTTACTTTGTGTGTGTGTGTGTCCTTGTCTTCTTTGCTACTATTGACTTTCCCTCTTTCCCTATTCAGTGTTTGCATTTGAAAATGTAGAGTGCTGACTTATGTTTAGAGCTCGACCGAACCCGAAATTTTGGCCGAGACCGAGGCCGAGCGTTCTGCCTTTTTTTAATGTTCGCCCGAGACCGAGACCGAACCTTTCGAATACATATGCAAAAAAAAAGAAGAAGAATTTTAATGAAAAAAAATGTATACATTTTTCGGAAAAAATACATTTTATTATAAAAAACAATTCTTTTGAGGTATAAATACCTACATTAAGCATCTGATGTATGAAAAATCAATAAAAAGTATTATTAAAAAATTTAAATTTTGTTTAAAACTATACAATTTGTTCCTCAACTGTTCGGCTAAATACTCGGCCTTTTGTAGCCGAGACCGAACCGAGACCGAACCCGAACCTTTTGGCCGAACTGTTCGGTAACCGAGACCGAGCGTTCGGTCGGGCTCTACTTATGTTCGTACACATTGATGTTACAGTAGTTGCATATGTACATATGTATGTATAACCATATGTGCTTAGCTGAGAAATGACAGTTTATTTGTATCCAGCTGCTTTCAAATTATATAGCGCATCACTTGAAGTTATTGCAGCAATTTATAGGAAATCAATTTTTAAATAAACTGTTTTTTACATGCACGATATTGCTCCACTTCAAAGCTGTCAGTCGACTTTTGACGCCAGCAAGGCCTCAACTTGCCTTTCCCCGCTCCGAAAAATATAACATCAATAGCAGACAATCACAAATTAGATTCTCCCTTGCACTTTGATTTCCCTTTTCTATATTGTTTTCCATGTCAAGCGACATACATGTCAAACACATACACAGAGACACATACGAGTATTCGTATATACACACACAGCTTGAGGTACGCAACCCTCATTTAAAAATCAACAGCAAAATTTCCTTCCTCACATTACCAAAAATCTTAAAGCTTTTGCCTACTGTGGCAGACATGTATGTACATATGTACACTGGGAAAATTATAAAATTTTTAAATAGGGAAATAGTTGACTTGTAAAGCTTAGAAAAATGTTGATCAAGTATAAACAAAGTTTTGGATTTGATAGCATAACATAATACATATTTTTACTGAGTATATTGTGTGTATGCATGAATATATATGTGTAGGATGGCAGGGACTTTGGGTTAGCGTCCGTCCCAATCCACACTTTTCATTAGAACACTCTTGTTTAATTATACATTATAATAAGTTTATTTCATATTGTTCTCTTCTCGGCTGTCTCGTTCCGTGGTCAGGCATGAACTGTCCTGTTCGTCGCGTTCGTTAGTTTTCGGCTTATTCAAATCGTACTGTCATTTGTCATTGAGCGTCTCAATAAAAAGTGTGTCGGCGCAGTTATGCATTTGTTTAGTAGTGTCGTCCAGTCTGGTTGTTGATATGTACATATGTATGCGTTCGTAAACTCATGAAAAGATTGACAAGATTTGAAATTATATGAATTAAATGTTTTATCTCAGAAAAAATTGTGCCATTGTGGCATGTAAAGAGAGCAGTAACATGTAATTTTTGAATTTGAGTGTAGGTAGCTTTAAAGGGGAGTCCTTTTTGCGAAGAACAACTACACACTCGCGGAGTTAAAAGCACATATCTTTCGAATAATTTAAAAATAATATAAAGAATATTCAGATTTTGCTGCTAAAATTAGTAGGTTAATAGTATAAGGTGTGGCTCCAAGTTGGTTATTTTATTTCGAACTGGGTTCAGAAACGGTACTTAATCCATTTCAAGTCAAACTTTACTTATGTTAAAATCCTTTTTTTTAAATTAGTTTCACTTTCACTCAAGCAAATTAAACTTCACTATCAATTTCATAGAAAAAAATGCAAGTGCTTCTATAAAAGCCTTCTGTGATTTGTGTGTAAAAGTCACGTGACTCTCCGCAAAAAAATATCGTGCACATGCTGCAATTCAAAAGTAAGTCAACCTCATTAATTTTAACTTTGATAAGACGCCTTTTTGCCGCCCTGCGTGAAATGCGCACAACTTTTTCGTTTCCATGTAATTTTTCTCGCAGCAGAAACCCACAGAAAGTATAAATTTTCACCCCAAAAAAGGCAAGCGAAAATCGAAGGGGTGACCTATCTCAGCTAACAGTTTAAGCGAATTTATCATGTGCCAATATATTTTGTAATTGATACAAAGTAATCAGCAGAGGCACGTGACCAATCATCGATGTGGCAGCAAGGCGTATATGCGGTAAGTTAACAACAAGCCTAGATCAGAGGGGGGTGCGAGGCTATTGCCATGGGAATGCATAAATTAAATTTGTTGAGCATGGAAGCTGATTTTGGGGAGCCTGTTTCAATTTAAAGCACACTTTTAGGCAATCTTAAAATGCAGAAAAGCTTAAAATTTACGAGTGCCATTTTTAGAGATGTTTTTTTAATATTTTCTAATTTCATTAAGTTTATCCGTATAATTAAAGCTGTTTATTGATTAAATCATATTTCAAGCGGTTCTTAATTAAAAAGGAAGGTTAAGACACTCAAATGTAAAATTATACACAGTAAAAATTACATACTACATCATGAAGAAAATATTTTGATTAAAAATTTTTATCAGCAGCTAAAATATCGATCCTTAAGTTGTCATTTACCATGTACCAAAACTTGGTTAAACATCAGAACTTTAAAATAAATTTGTGGAAAGAATATTTAGCGTAGGAAGAAACTGCCCTTTGGCCAAAGCTTCGAACTCATGTACTATAAAACATGTAAATATATGTAAATAAATTTTATCTCTGAGTTGAATGGATATAGCTTTCTGAATTTCAAACTATTGAAATTTAATTTTTAGAAGTTAGTAGTAGCAAAAACCGCTGACATAAGTTGAAGCGTAAACATTTTTCTTAAATTAGATTATGAGGTACATATCAGCATCCATCATAATCTTGACATGTGAATTCCGGATGCTAGAACTCTTTAAGAAGAGGCATTAAAACACCTTTTGCATAGTTCTTCCTTATAGCATAAATTTTGCATAACTTAAAGCGATTTTTGTTGATTTTTGTCGATTTTTACTTATTATATAAGCATGCGCCTAAACTATGCTACAGTTTTTCCCGGTATATTTTTTTTATGAGTCGCACACAATTTCTTTTAAGACGACCGTTTTTTCGTACGTTCAATATTTCCATATAACTTCTCATAGAATAGATATTTTATATTTATCTTAAGTTGGCTGGAAGTTTTTGATTAAATTTTTATGAAAATTTTTATGTCAACGATCGTCATTTTTGGCGGGTTAAGTCAAATGCTAGACTCAATATCAGAACGTAGATTAAGAAATAAATTAATCGATTAATCTATTGAGCAAACTTTTTTGCACTGAAAATAGCAGCGAAGTTTAAAAAATATATCATTGCATACTATCAGGCGCCGAAGAGCAAAATCGATTGGAATTTTTTTTTCCAAAATACAGGCGCCCAATTACGAGCTGTCAAATCGTAACCACATTGCGGCCATTCCCACTTTCTACGGCTGGATCCTTGCGCCACTTTCGTGCTGTGTTTATTTATAATTTACACAAACGAATGAAGTAAATTTCGTACGAGTGTGTTTGCGGTTGATTTGATTGCTTTATGCACCCCATGAGTGGCCACATGAATTTCAAATCAGCCGCACGTTTGCCAGCAGAAAAAGTAACGGCAAGAATTTCGTCGAACCGAAGGCGGCGCTGGAGGACCTTGCCGTTCGGACAGCGAGAATGAGACGAAAGTGGTGGAAGTGTGTGGAACGTGTTGCACGTACCTACTTCCTTTTCACTTTTCTTGCAGTTCTGCCGCTTCTTGGTTTCTCTTCTTTTTTTCGCAGCGGCTTCCTTAATTTCGTGTGAAGCGCAAATGTGTGCTTGCCTGCTTTTTTGTATCTGTATGTTTGTTAGTTTGTTTGCATGTGTGTTTCTATGTGTGTGTGTGTGTGTATGTGTGGCGAAAAGGATACTCTGGGTTCACACAGTAATTTGAAATGCATGCATGTGGAATAAATTACAGATTTTGATTTGCTACAGCTGAAAGGCAGGTGTAGTCCTTTAGCAGCTGCATAAGGACTCGCAAATCATTGCACACTCCGCGGCTGCATACGTAAGTCAAGTAGTTGGCATGACTCTGTGGCTGCTTCAATGCTTTAATGGCTTATTTCATTTACGCTTTGCGCTAAAACTGTAATTTGGCTGCAGTGCACACACCCCCGCCGCTTTGTCGCACACTTCGGAGGCGTACAAAGTGCCACAAGCGCGCCTAAGTGCATGCTCGGCTATTTACCTTTGGCTGTGTAAGTCCATTTGCAACGGAAATGCGTTTTTGTTTATTCCACTTCCGGCGCAGGCAGCTGCTGCTCGTTCAACTGTTGCGGTTTTGTATTTGCACACGTAATGGCTCTGCTGTTGGCTTTTGCGCCGCCACACGGTTTTGTGTATGTGTGTTTGTTTGTGTGTATGCAGCACAACGGAAATTGTCGCCAAAGTTGGTCGAAAGATGAGCGGAAGTCATAAAGTGAAAGCAGGAAATGGCGTTTGTGGTTATGAAAGCCGAAAGGACCATCCGTCCTCTGCCATTTTGGAAACGAGCTGGGAGGCTGTTGTTAAATTATGCGCTACCAAAAGTAAGGCAGTTGGTTCCTTTTATGAGATGTGTTAGCATAGGCTCTAGTAATGGAGGAGCAACGTTTCGGAAATTCAGATATGTATATATTTTGAGCTGATTTATAACGTCCATCGGATTGTGGATTCTGCAGCAATAGAAAAAGTAATTCCAGCGATAATGTACAGTATTTTGATCGCGAATGACCTGGCTTAAAATCTCAGCCGGGCCTGATAACATCTAATAAAAGAGAGACTGTTTTTTAAATTATTTCTTTGAGCGGTGACACTTCTTGCGATGAATTGGCAATATTCCAAGAGTATTCTTTGCCATGAAAGCTTCTTAACCCGTTCGGATACAGTTATTTGTAGGTCCCGTTAATTTGTACTAGAGTATGAGAACCACACGCAAGTTAATACGGGAATGCTAGGCCTAACCCTCCACCCCCCTCCCCCCCCCCCCCTCACTAATTCTATTTTCCAAATTTCCGAAATTGAAATAACAAATATTCAAAAACCTAAAAGAAACGTCGTGAGTTTTCTTGAAAATATAAATGAATTCGGAAATTTTTTAGCCTAACCAGTGCGACGATTGTGGAAAGGTGTAAGCTATAATAGAAAAACCAACACATTATTCGGAGTAAATCAGTGTTCTGGAAATTATGTTTTGGTGTGAAGAAGAACTAGGCTCGGAGATTCCTACTAATTTTTCCCACACGACCATTTGTCGCGTTTTATTCGTCTCAATATTGCCCAGCCTAATATAGTACATTGTAATCATCAGTGTAGTCTACACTGTAGAGTAAAAGTCCTTGTGGTTTATAGAAATACTTTGGTTGTTTTAAAAAATAAGCAATTTGTATTAGCGGAAGCTGAAGAAAACTTTTCTTGTGATTTTAAATTGCTTCTTCGCTGATAGTCTCCTTGGGTTTTTTGGTAGTAAAAGCCAAGAAATTGAAACTTTCTAAAATGCGAAGGCATCTTTTTAGATTTTCTTACACGTTTTTAATTTATGCTGCTCCCCAAAGTTAACCAGCTGGAAGGCCGTTGTTGAAGGGTCTGGCAGCGCATTACACGTCAAGCAAAAGGTTTGTGATTTTCAATTTTTACGCTTCTTTTCACTTAAATCCGCTTCACAATTAAACTGAGTTTGCAATAAAAAAAAGTTCTTTTTGCACGATTTGCAACTTCGCCTGCCGGCTTTCAGTTTGCATGTGTCACTGTGGCGCTAAAAGCTCCTCTCTTCAGCTAACAGATTCTGACAAGCATTGCGAGCGCCTAAAAGCAGTCGACCCGTTTTTGCTATTTGCTGTTCGATGGCGAAAAATCCCTCTGCGTTTGTGTAAAGCGACGCGAAATTGAAAATGTCAAAAGTCATTGTTGTCAGAATATGAGAAGGATTTGTAAGCATCGCTCGGAAATTGCTGATGCCACACTTTTTCGTGTATGTGTTGTGTGTGTGGGTGTGCGTGTGCGTGAGCATTGCCTACCTCAGGGCAACGTATCAAAGGTTATTGCACATTTTACAGGAAACGTTGTCCACAATGATCAGAGTGCTCTTTTCTAGGCGCCTAAAAGCATACTAAAATATTAAAATTTTAGTTATTTAATTGTAGGATTTTGATCTCATTGCATTTTTATCAAATCACTTCAATAAATATATTTATACGTGTTCATAAAAATGATTCATTTGCTATATTGTATTTTATTTATTGCTGTTGCTTCCGTGCAGCTGCACGTATCTACTGTGCGCTCGTACTTTGTGGCACACGTTCCCAGGGCAAGTGCAACATCACGTACCTCAGCTCAATTTAGTAGCAAAAGCAGAACGATTGTTTATCCCATTGTTGTTATTGTTGGCATACTGATAGTTTTGCCTCTCACAATAGGAACTTATTTTTGTAATAGAACCGAAGGTTCAGTGGTCCAGCATTGTTATAAATTTGTCGGCCCGTTACATGTGTAGGCAATATGGGGGAAGTAGTATATAATACTCAAACCACAGCGCATGATACAAAATAATGCCAGAGATATCTTTAGCAACAATAGAATTTTCTTTAAATTTTATGTATTTTCTAGGAGTTTTTCTTTGTTAGTGGTGTTTTATTTCAACAAAGGCTTCACTTTTTTCGATAGTTACAATTTTTTTTCAGTTAATAATTAGGGATTTCATCTGCATAATTTATGTGTAAAGCTAAACAATAGTTCATGCTTTTAAGTATAGTAAGTTTCTTGTATCTCGCTTTTAAAGTTGGTTATTTTAGTTAAAAGTGTCTTAATCTTGAGAATTTTGCTCTCGAAGAATAAAGTTTATTATTTTCAAACTTTTTTATGTAATTACTCCTAAAATAAGCTAACGAAATATTAAAATTGTGATCAGTTCATATCTTTAAAGACAATTTTTCAATTTCATGCATTTTGAGAATTTGCTTCTCAGTCGGTTTATGTAGATCTCACTTGATATTCCTTTCACTCTTCGGAGCAAGTTTGACGGCGCGTAGCATATAAATCAATTTCAATTAGCGTTAATTAAATACGCATCAAGTGGGCATGACCGCAAACAGGAGGCACCAAACGCACTCACCACTTTTACATTTCGCAAATGAAATGGGATTTTCATCTGCGCGCTTACAAACGAAGAAGGAAATAATTTGGCCAACCGTAAAGTATGCAACGCTGAATGAAAACTGCTCACCACCGAATTGGTCGGTTGGCGGGCGACGCCAGCGCTAGAAGGAACAAGCAAACAAATCACCATGCCAACCGCAATTTTCTGCAATTTTCGCTTCAAACGCTGAGCAGTGAAAATTCCCGGCAACCCTTCGGCACACAGAGCGAAACAACCCTCCGTTTGTCGCTGCTTGGCCGTGTCTCGGCGCGGGTATTTTTCTAGCTTGCCAAATTGCAATTGTATTGCCTAAATCAAATAAATAATTTTACCCTGCAGCGTTGTGAGCAGGCGACATGCTTTGAAGTTCTCCTCCCGCTGCTCCCTCACTTTATTAACGAGCAACATTGTTAGCGCACACTCTGGCGGCGACTCCTTGAGAGATGGTCTTCGGTCTTCCACTTGTGCGTCGTGCTGGGGAGCGCATTTCACATTTCAAGGTTGCTGTTTAAGTACATTAGAATTATTAGAAATCTTTCCTGGCTGCCTTTTCATAAAATGATTTATCTGGCATCCCTTTCGAGCAGCAAAGCAGAAGGTAAGGAGCGAAGGTCCTTCCGCACAAAAGGCACCCTTGCTTGTCCTTTGTAATAATTTACCTCACTTCAAGCTGTTCTTATCATTGATTTTACGTACAAGATATTGCGTAGCCATATGAAAAATGTGGGAGCAGTTCGGAAGGTCCTGTCACAGCTTGTTTTCCTACTTAATTGTTTGGTTGATTGGAAAAGTCATTAACATTTGCTGCCTATAATAGGACAGAGCTTATTGTGCTGGCCAAAAGATAAAAGATCTTTAAAGTACTGCTGAGAGCAGCTAAAATTAAGCTATGAATTACATTAAATAAAAATATAACAGAGTTGGGTATTCCTATGAATGTATACAATTTTAAGTTGCTTTAGATTTTATGAAGTCGGTGTTTAAAAGCGGTTAGTTACCTTTAGCTTAACTGCCTCAAATTTTACTAATGTAGTTAGATTTATGTTTCTTTAAAAGAGTTTCTGAATTTTACGCCTTTATCTTTTACTTAAAAAATTTTATTCTATACTAAATGCAATTTTTCCTCGAACAATACAATTGTGTAGCATAAAACCACGCCGAACCATAAGCATCAAAGGATTATCTTTCAGTCTATATAACTATATGGTTCTTCCCGCGTATCGAATACTCTCTTTATTGTGATACTGTCGTTCATTCCCTCCATGGGCCTGAGCCGCAGTAATAATAATAGTAATCCATGATGTTTCTGCGCGAGAAGACTGTGCACATTTTTGTTCATGATTAAGAATAATTACTTGGTATATGAAAGAAAATTTACAATACATATCCTTACAATAAATTCAAACCGTAGAATTTCATGACAATATTACCACTTTCCTCTATATTCCATATTCACCTTGAAATACCGCCATCTCTCCTTGAACTGACTTCATATATTCATTCGAGTGGATGCAGAAAAGTCGCCTTCGCCAAAAAACAAAGAAATGTTTCTAAATATAAACACTTCGTGTCAGTAGCAGAGGCAACACTGTTGTAATACTTTTGCCCCCTGCCCCACTCTTGGCTTGGCCAGTGTCGCCATTTGTGTTGTGCTTATTTCGGTGTTGCTTGCTGTAGTCTGTGAGAGAAGCTCGCTTGCCTTGTCTGTAGGTTTGTCTGCTTGCTGGTTCCCCTGCTGTCATTTCGCGTCCGTGCGTCCGTCTGTATGTTTGTTTGTGTATTATCATAAAAATAAAATGCAATGGGGTGATTATTGAACGATTTGTATCAATTCGAAATCACTTATGGAAGCAGCAAAGTGCGCCTGTGAACACGCGCCAGTGTTGCCCACTCTGGCTTATTGTGCATTTCTGTCTTGTTTGGTCACATGTCGCTTTTCCCCCGTTCGCTCTTAATATTTATGCTTATTTATTACGGCTGCAACTTTGTTGCTAATTTCGTAAGAGACGGGACATAAACACTTATTCAATTGCCACTGCATATTTTTCTTCCCTTGTAATGTTAGTTTTATAAATGGCTAACATTACTGATGTATAGCTGTGTGCGTGTGTGTGCGTGCGTGTGCATGTGTTGTACGTGTGTTACACACACGCCTTCATTCAGTCCTTGGGGAATTTTATTAGTGTGGCATATTTTCGGGGGGGAAACTTCTGAGTGACGACGGCCTTGCAATTTTTGGCCAACTTTTGGCGCACTTCAGTTTATTAAAGTGGCGTAAAAGTGTCGTCTACGTTTAATGGCCGTGACTTAAGTGCGGAAAATTGCTGCTTGTCGCATAATTGATTTTTACGCAGGCAATTGTTGCCATAAATTGATGGAAATTTCTAGCAAGTTATTCAGTTACTGAAAGGGCTTTAAGATTATAAGTAAAATTAGTGCTAGGAAAGTATTTCTTCTTTATGGAATTTAATTTGTATCGTATTTACGGCGAATTCGAATTTCTAGCGAATTTCGCAGTTGTAAATATTGGAACATTCCTACGTCGCAGCACTTTATTGTAATACCTTCACAAGATATAAGATAATCATAATTATTTTAAAGTTTGTTTATTGGCAGTAAGTCCTGAAATCATTTCTTCGAGATGCTTTTTAGGCTTCCGTTCCCCTAAAAGGAAAAAAACGGGAACACTTATAAGGTCACTTTTGTTTTGGGAGTGTGTATATAAAACGACCTTTTTTTAATCGTAGAAACCGGAAATTTGGCACGATGTTAGGTCTTAATAATCTAAACACATTTCCACTATAAAAAGATAAGAAATATTTTTAGAAATATTTTTTTATAATATTTAAAGGTTTTCGGGTCGGACAAAAAAAAAAATATTTTTAAAACGTATCGTGTGGGGTATCGTTAGAAAGGGCTATGTCCATAGATTATAAAATGTATTTTATTTTTATTTTATGTAAACGGGTTAGAAATATATAGTTAAAAAGGTGAAAAAAACAGACCTGTCCCCACATGATCCCATCTGCACACACCATTTCTGAACCGAAAATTTTGATAAAATCAGGCTTACTAGGTATTTGATCACGCATGACTGAATAACTGCCCCTTTTTTCGAATTTTTTTTTAAAATTTTTTTTTTAATTTAAGTTGACCCCCTCAGAAAAATTTTTTGTTGTTTATATCGAGTGGGGTAGCATTAGAAAGAGCTACGTCCATGGATTCCAAACATATTTTTTTTATAATTTTAGGTGAAGTGGTTTCGAAGATATAGCACAAAATGTCGAAAAAATGACCAAACCCCCCTTGCCTTTCTATATTTCTTAAGCTAAAATTTTGATAAAATCAGAGTTAGTAGGTCTTTAGTCATAGATTACTGGAAAACTGCAACCTTTTTCGACAAATTTGTTTTTCTATTTTTTAAAATTTTATTTAAGATTACCATAGTAAAAAATTTCCTCAGCGAAAAATTTTTGTTGTTAACATATTGTGGGGTATCGTTAGAAAGGGCTACGTCCGTGGATTCCAACAATGTTTTGTTCATATTTTTTAGTGAATTGATTTCGAAGATGTAGGCCAAAATGTGGAAAATTGTGTGGCCAGACGGGCAAAGAGAAACTAAATTCGAAGGCTAAAAAGGGTATTTCTGGTACGGAACCCTCAGTGAGCGAGCCCGACTCGCACTTGACTGCTTTTTTCGAAAAAGGTGGTGCATCTGCAGAAAATATTCTTGAAGTATTTTTGGCAGAAATTAGATACCTTCAAACAATAAAGTTTATAAGTTTCGAACTGTAAATGCAAAATGTTTGATTTCAAAATATGGAGAAACTGTTATAATTGATTTTTAAATTTTTTAACAAAGATATTGAAGGTATTTTAAAATAAATGTAAATTTAGCAATAAATTTAAAATTTACGTATAAATTGTCACATGTTATCTTTCTATATTTTTACGTATTCTACATTGTCCATCTGGTTTTCTACGTACTCTATCAGTTTTACATATTTTTTCACGTGTATATTAAGAGTCCTAAAATACGCGAAATGGCCCAACTCAAAACTTATACAAAAAAACCGCTAAAAGGAGATACAAATTTTTGCAAAAACTATTTATCGATTATGTTGGCCTGATGTGCAGGGAATTCCCATCCGATATTTTCTGCACGGATGACACTTTTTCTAATAATGAAATGGTGTATGACAAACTGGCTTATATCGATCTGGTTTAGTAAGAACTTTCGATTACAACGAAGCTATTGCGAAATAGTATGAAATTTATTTAAATGCGTATTTTCGTCAGTTATTTAAGTTTCGCATCGAACGAGAAGTGCTCTTATTTCCACGGTAGAGTTTAAATCGAAAATGACGAACTCATTGATTACTCTTCACATTAAATGTCAACACGAATTGCTTGAAACTGTGAATGTGTGTGCGAGTGCGTGTGAATGCACCAATAAACTCTAAATTCGCTTTTATTTATTTATATTGTCTATTTTGCTTTCCTTCTGTCATTTCAACTGTCAATTTTGTTTACTTGTTTTGCACATAAAAAGTGTATTTGTATGTGCGTGTGTGTATGTACACGCTCGTTAAACATTTACTCGTTTCTTTTACCACTGTCACTGCCAATCGCTTTGTTGAGCTCCTCCTGTCAAAGGCGACCCAATCGTTTTTCCGCTACTATTTGCTTAATTCCATTAGAAAGGGAGCGCAGTAGGTACTGCACAATTTAATAAATTATCGAGTGAGCACAATTTTTCTGCTCGCTAGCTCTCTTTCATATTGCGCGTGTGTTAGTGCAGTTGTATGGGGCAGTGGCATTTCATTGCATATGCCGGGGCGCAAAGAGAATTTTAGATGCGTTGCTGGCGAATGCGCCAATGAAACGAAATTAAAGTAAGAATTTCTCATAGACAGAAACAAATAAAGCCACAGACGGCAACAGCTACACACATGCAACGCCACATGTAGCCAAACATAGCCATAGACACAAACACAAAGAGCAGCACTGCCACTCACAGAAGCCACATGTGTATCTTCCTACCTGCTAGGGGGTTCAATGCCAACATCCCGAACTTTCTCGGCATTCTTAACAAATATTTTAAACATTTAATCTTTATTTGCCTTTATATCGCTGCTAATTATAACACTTAAAAAATTGTAGCCATTGAAATTTCATTTGCATCAAAAATAAATATTTTCGAAATAGCTTCTACTTTTCAGAGTTGCACATCAATTTATATGCTGAATACCAAAGCCCCTTTCTGGTGCATGGCACAGCGTGTAATATGGCGTTTGGTGAAGATGGTTTAAATTACACAAACAAATTATATTAAATTTGTTGGCATAAAACGATATAGCTCAAATTATACACCACAATTTGCTACACTTTGCTTTGATGCCTTTGGAGCTTAACAAAATGACTCAAGCTTTTATATGGTTAATTTTTATAATTATTAATCTACTAATGTTGAAATCGTATTTTGTGCTTTTCCATAACATTCCGAGGAATCTGTTTTAAATTTCGAAATCAATAACTTGAACATTTAATTTTTAGTTCTTATTTATTTTACTAATAACTAAATTCTGGAATGCTAGAACCCTGAACCGAAACCCCGGAATTCAAGACGATGGAAATTGCAGGGTTGCCTGAATTGCACTTCCTACTACATATCTATCTACTCGTTGGTTCTGCTTGAACGAGTGCCTGCAGATGGCGGGTATACAAACATTTCTTGCGCTTCCTCAAATAACGGTACACACTCTTGCATAGCTACAGTTAGATTCACAGAGAGATTTACTGTTCGTGAGTTGATTTTTATTTAATTTCCATTCAATTTGATTTTCAATTACTTCCTCTTGAGTTAATATTGGATTTGGTGTGTACACATGCACACAAATAACTCGCTGTACATGCAGAGAAAGCTAGCGAGTAGCAAGGACATGTGTAATTTTTACTTGCTACTTCTGAGGCTCAATTGTTTGTAAAACCTCAAGTAACTCTTGTAGGTTCTTTCGAAGATGGCAAAGCTGATATTGGAGCTTCTTAAATTTTAATCAAGTAATTGCGGCTGTCATTCTCTATCGGAAGCGATTGACGTTGAAATATACCAACTTATAAATATGCCAATCAAACATTGAGGCGCTAGTAGGAATAATAAGCATATCATTCGTATATTTCATTTACTATCTCTACTATAGGGTGAACCACGTACATTTGTTTACACGGCAAGTGGGATTGATACCTTGATTCAAATATAAAATGTGATTTTTTCGTGGTTTTTTCGAGTTCACCTGATCTTTCCCTACATATATATTTGTCTGAACAGCCTGTACAAATGAGACTTGGGCCGAACGAGATTGAAGGTATTTATTTTCATGGTGAAGAGTACTCCTGAAGAGTTAGGAATTCCTAGCGAGAGATGGCGCCATGTAACGAAATAATTTTAAACCCAATAGTCTTTCTCTTCTCTTATATGTATGTATATTAAATGAATAGGTATGAGTCTACTGGGGATCGAACCAGCGACCCGTCGACATCTATGACCGAGCTTACATTCACTGATCCACGACTGAACCTTTGAGGATTTATAGCTTTTTGTAATTACAGGTAATCTGCTATAAAATTGAATAATGGCAGATACTGATGATGAAAAGGATGCGTCTGCTCTCTTTGCTGGCTTTGCTACTGCTATAACTTCCAATTCTAGTTCCGATTATATATTTTTGATTTCGAATGTTGTCTCCGCTTGCGAAACTGAATTGCGTTGGATTGATGCAGATTTCGCCTTCGATGCTTTCCGGAAACTTTTATCTTGTTTTTCCATGAGCTCTCTTTTTCTTTTCTTTAAAATACTGAATTGAACTTTAAGGGGGTATATGCCAATTGCAGCTTACTTTAATTATCCACAACAGCTGCAAAGCATTAACGAGCGCCAACAGCAACAAAGCAGCTGCTTTTGATGGCGTTAAGACCTGGCTCCGCGTCTGAATTGCCGCAATCGTTAGTGAAAAAGGGAACTGAAATTTCAAAGAACGCGCACGCGAATTTCATTATCAATAATCCGCCAACGTAAAATAATAATATCGCCAAAGAGAATGCCAAATGCGGCACATGCCGATGGCATGACAGGCAACCATAGCAATTAATTCCCTAAACTGATTAACTTGTCTTAATTTCTTTGCGTACATTTTTCTTTTAATTTTACAAATATTTTGTGACGCGCTGTAATGAGCTCAAGCTTAATTTAATGCGCTTGAATTCATTAAAACTTAATAACAATACAGTTCTTTGTAAAAGTTTTCTGAAAATTTGTACAAAACCGAATTCATAAATTACCTCTCTGAATTGAAAAGCGTGTCTATCTTTTGATCAAAATTTAAAATCAAGTATAGCCTCTATTTGTATTTGTGCATTACAATAAATATTGGGTCATAATAAAATTATTCGTTGTTCTTTAGTACCTACATTTTTGAACAAAAATTGTCTTATCTAAAAATCAGTTCTAATCAAGAATGTATTGAATATTATTATAAACAACCTTTTGCAATTTTTCGGGCATTCCGTTCCATTTTCTTCATTTTATCGCCGAAAAACTAGTCAAGTGATTTTTAGCGACTCCTCGGTCGGTAAATTTTTTACCCTTTAAGAGAGTTTTGCAAAGATCGATCGAAAAATTGTCAGACGATGTAAGGTCCGCATTGTACGATGGATGTTTTAGAACTTCCCAAGCAAGTTCGGTCAATTTATTCCGTGTCATCCAAGAGGATTAAGTGATTTCTTCAGATATTTCACTCCTTTTCAATTCAATGTTACTTTTTACACCTGAGGCGAATTACAGAACTATCTTTACATAAAATGTACCAGCTTTCAAACATGTGTTCATTTTACGTAATCGCACTAGTGTTGCCAGATTTGTGGATACCAACATCATCTTGTAACGAAAGAGAGCGGTACTCTTTATACTATGACCCAATATACGAGCTTGTTTCAGCTAAATTCAAGTTTCGAATACTTTTGCGCAGCACTGTATATGCAATTTTTTTTATATATTTTGCAATTTTAAATTAGCGGATTAATTCGTTGACGTGTATTTTTAGCCATTTCCATTTTGTCTGTGGTTTTTTCTTCGTGAACTTTTTTTGCCGTTTTGTGGCGCCTGTTAATCAGCTTAAGCACAGTTTAATGAACTTAAATTAATTAAAGCTTAATAACAAGATACGACAACAACAATAAATTAAAATCCCAATTAGCCGTTCTGCGTTGCGTATGAGCAATATTTAATTATGCACGCCCGCCAGATGAGACTTTAATGCATGCGCACAATAAAAGCGCATCAAACACGCATTTTTCATTAAAATTCCATTTCGCGACGCTGAAATTAATGGCCCGGCAAATCCCTGAAAGCATGCAATTTCATTATTTGGCTCATAAAAAGCGAAACTTTGTAAATTTCCGCACCATTAAATTTTGTGTGCCGAGTGGTAGGCGGCCGTCGACGCATCTGAGAGCTGGTCCTAACTGAAGTAGAAGTGCGCACCTAATTTGTATTTAATTAGCGAGAAAAGTGAAAGTTCCCTTTTGCATTATCTGCGCTGATCTGTGTAAATGCACGCCCAAAATGCGACCCTAAAAATGTTACTGCGCAGCAGCAGCAGCTAATAAAAAAAGCCAGCTGCCGGACGAATGCGAGCAAAGGGGATGCGAAAATGTTATTGCATATTTGTTGGCTTGTAATTCGTTTGATTTTTGCTTCTGGCAGGGCTAATAAAATAAAAATTGTTTTGCAATAAGCGCAGAACCGAGGCTGCCAGAGAGCAGCAGCAGCAGCCCACTTCCAGGCGCACAGTGGTCGTAAAAGCTGTTGAAAGGCAGTGTGCATAAAAATGAAATCGTAAAATATTTTCGCCTGCCTGCTTTTGGGCGCTATCAAATAAGGTGTCTATTAGCTGCCGCCGGCATATAGATTCGTCGGCGCTATTTCATTTGATGCGCACACAAAAGTTTTAGTGTGTGCGTATTTCACCATAACGCATGTTCGTTTGCAGCTAATCAAAGTCGTAATGCCATTTTGGACGTTCGCAAGTCTCAAATCGTCATAACAGCTGACGCACAGGATATAAAATAATCCATGTGGAGATTGTGGCTGCTGATATGAGGCATTGGAGCTGCTGTGCGCGTGTAATAGCATTAAATCCTTTACCGCTGTGAGTGTGCCAGAGTACGAGGGCAGGGGGGCTGGAGTTGTGTGAATGAAATCAAAGTAATCGACTCGAAAAAGATATGGGTATGCTACGGTAAAAGGGTGCGTATTGTATTGCGTTCCTACTAAAATTTTAAAGCCTAAGAAGAAGCGTTATAAGTATAGGCATTTATTCATACAGATAAACAACAACATCTTCTCTTCGTGAGAGTATTTTTTTTTTTAGTCCGAAATATAAATTGAGTAGGAGAAAATTTGTTGGCAGTAATGCGGGAGGACTGGATTTAAATCTTAGCTGAGCCTCATAACATCTAATAAAAATATAATTTGTTCCGCAAATTGTTTCTTTGCGCAATTGAATTGGTAATTCTTCGAGAGTGTTCTTTGTCATGAAAATAAAGCTTCTCAATATCGATCGGACACAACTGAAAGATCAATTTGTAGATGCCGTTAACTTGTGGTAATCACAGTAGTCGCAACATAAGTAACTGCGACTTTGTTTGTGGCTATGCACCTGAAGGTGTAGAATATTGAATCCAACCCTAATAATCGCTTTTTTCAAAAGCGCAATACCATTTTCGCCTACCGCAAAATGGTGTAGAATCTGTCAGCCTTCGTAGGCTAAAAGAAATACACAAAGCATTGAAAATCCTTAAGGATAACCAGGTATGCCGGCAATATCAGCTACACTGACTTATCAGATACATTGCTCTACACCGTGCCACTGCCACCACCCGCTATCATGGTGAGCCCACGTATGGATGGCTGGCTGGATTACAGAAAATAAAACAAATCCATCAAAATGAAATGCTTTTCCTTCATATCCGTTCTGCGCTCTGTCTTTCCATTTGGGTTTGCCTCTGCATATTTTTGTTGTTGCTTCAGCCGCAGGCAAGAAATTTGAAATGACATTTATGCGTTAGGCAAAGTGCTTTTTGTGTGTATAGAATTTATTTGTGTCTTTGTGTGTGCGCTTGAGTGGAACATACAACACTTGTAAGTCCTGCGAAACAAACAGTAAGCCCCTTGTGAAGCTTGTTAAAAGTATACAATTTCATTTGATGCGATTCTTGGCAAAGTTTTAATTTTAATAGGAAATTCAATAATATTCATACGCCCTGTGGTACTCTGTAAGCTCTTACGTAATTTGATATTTGATTAATAAATTTTTCCCTTTTTTCTCTTTACAGGTAAATATCGAGTTGCAAAAGAATATGAAATTCTGTTCTGTAGCTGAGCATGAATGCTGTCATGTAAATATGTATAATTTCTTTATAAAATGTATATTTGTATTCCTTACCCAAAAACAGGGTCTATATAAAATATCTAAACAATGAAACGAACTTTCCATCTGAATCAGACCTAGATGCTACTCCAGCACTATAGAAAAATGCAATGAATTGCCTGTGCAGACATCGGAAAAGTGCCTCTATTCGCTCACAGGAGATTTTATAATAATGAGGATGGGATCTCTTTTCTATCTCTATTCGCTTACAGGACATTTTATAATAATTAGGATGGGATCTCTTAATCAATGGTAGTGCTGACAGGCTCTATGCAGTCGGAGTAGTACTACTTTCACATTTTGACAGCGTGTGTGATAAAGGGCTAAAATTTAATAAGATACTTAGAAGCTTGCAATGCCAACGCAACTAAATATACTATAAAACACTTTCAACTATTCCACTTTAGAGCAAATAATATACATATATACATATTTCAGAAGACTATTCTATTAAAGAGCCCTTCTTCGAACAATCACTTCATCCACCCAAATTATTAATTTAAATTAAATTAAAATTATTTTTGAAGTACATACTTCTTTAATCTAGGTATTATATACTTTTTCAAAAATAATTAAAGAGTAATGCCTGCAATAATAATTGAATTCGTTTCTGACAATGTGCTGCTAATCTAGGTATTTTCTACAATTTTGCAAATTAAATTAAGCAAAAATTTCACTGCATACTTTCGAGCGCACAAGCCTGCAAATAACGTGCTCAAGCCGCGCCAAATACCAACATAAATCCCAGCCCTTTTTCTGCTGCTTATAAACTTTTGCAAAAATATGCGGTTGCCTTCTTTTATGCTGCAAGTACCCTTGGCTTAAATGTCCTTTGCTCTCTTGTTCTATGCGCGCGTGTGTGTATTACTGTGAATGTGTGTGTGTGTGTCTGTGTGTCTGCGCGCACGTACCACGAAAGCATCCTTCTACAAGAGTCATAAACAATTTAATTTTTTGCCAAAATGCGACGCCTAACGACCACAACAATGAAGAGAGCAGAAAGCGACAACAAAAACAACAAACAACAGAACAACACGGACAAGACCAACATTGCACACACACACACACACACACACACACACACACACACACAAAAGTACAATACATAAAGCTCAGAACAGTTGTGAGGAGAGTACAAATAAATTTGCCATTTCGTTACAATGTTTCCAACTTGAACAGCAGCAAAGGCAACAACAAAGCCAGCAGCAGAAAGTGAAGTTGCATCATATGAAGTGAGCCCATACGCAGTGCTCGTACAACTACACGCTGAAACGAAAAGCGGCCAGCTTAACAGCCGAAAAGGAACGGCTTGATCGAAGACAAACAACACAAGGCACTTGGTGCCACTCACTCCTTGGGGCATGCTACCATAAACGAAGGCAGTGTACATATGGCTTAAATGTGAATACGACTGCTGTTGGAAAAGAGCTGGGTGGTGTACAGTGTTGCCAGAATAATTTTTATCGAAATCATCAAAATCCCGTCATGCCGAGAGTCACCCAAATGCAATCATCATGAACATTAATTATTTATTTTTTCATAAATTCAATCAATCGCGTTAGCTTGCTGGGAACACTCCCACCCCATCATGGAACACGCGCATAATCAAAAATATCAAGGCACTAGCAAAATTGGTATATTTATCATATAAAGGCGGTAGGCAATATTTTCTAGACAATTTTATAGTTTTTTAACAAAATCATTTGCCAGCGGGCTTCTGGCCAAAATACTATCAAGCGATCCCTGATGTTTATCCCAAACGAGGTTCACACATGATCTCTAAGGAGTTACAAAAGGTCACCGAAGTCCATATTGCTTTGTTTAATGGTTCACCTCTCCTATCTGATAAAACACTATTTTGGTGTTTTGATTCGTAACATCGTTCTGAGAGTTAGAAACCGTTTATGCCATGACATCAACCTTTAAACAACCTCTAGAAATGTGAAATAAGTTGATGTTAGCTTTTCTACGTTAAAAATTTTAAGTAAATATATATACAACATAATGCCTCTATATTGTATTCTAAAGTTGTTTGGAATGTTCGACTGGGGTATACCGAGCTTACAAGAACAGTGGGGATTCAGTGTTTAAATTTTCGCAAGCGAATATCTTGAAAACATGACTTTTAGAGAAATTTTATAACTTGAAAATCGGCATGAGTGTATAAATATATTTAGTTAAAGGTCGAAACTTGTTTCTATGTAGATTGTCGATCAATGCAATCTTATATTATGTGCTATTAGATATTTTCACTATATCCTTCTTTTTTAACCAAAATTCTTTAAAATTATTTTCAATGGCTTAAAATAATTTTTGTCAATGGCTGCAAATAATTTTTTTCTGATAATTTAGAAATCCTGTACAATATAAAGCACTAATTATTAGAGCCCGACCGAACGCTCGGTCTCGGTTACCGAAAAGTTCGGCCAAAAGGTTCGGTCCCCGTTCGGTCTCGGCTACAAAAAGCCGAGTATTTAGCCGAACAGTTGAGGAACAAATTGTATAGTTTTAAACAAAATTTAAATTTTTTAATAATACTTTTTATTGATTTTTCATACATCAGATGCTTAAAGTAGGTATTTATACCTCAAAAGAATTGTTTTTTATAATAAAATGTATTTTTTCCTAAAAATTTATAAATTTTTTTTCATTAAAATTCTTCTTCTTTTTTTTGCATATGTATTCGAAAGGTTCGGTCTCGGTCTCGGCCGAACATTAAAAAAAGGCCGAACGCTCGGTCAAAATTTCGGGTTCGGTCGGGCTCTACTAATTATACACTTATGTTAATCTGTATGGCCTAATAACGCCACAGAGATCAAAGTTATTAAAATTTATCATAATTGTTGAACGGAAATTCGTTCAATCGTGATTTGGTTTGCAACCCGTCCATCTGGCAACTCTGCCGAAGGCACTATGTGGAAGAGTGTGAGAGCGTGCGAATAAAGTGCCGCAGCTGAAAGCATATTTTGTTCTTTCGGAGTGCATTTTATGGCCACAAAATTTCGACCAAGTGTGCTCTTACTTAAAATGCAAGCCAGCCAGGGTGGCAGGCAAATCTGGGTGTGAGTGTGGGAATCGCTCGGCTCTGGTGCTGGTCAGAAAAGGTCAGGCATTTTTATTGCGCCGCTTACGAGCACGACAATGCATGTAATTTGTGTGGAGCAATGTTTAAGCTTTATGCAAATAATGCCTTTCTTCTTTACGCTGTTCTTCTTTCGTCCTTTTGTTGAAAACATTTTACGATTTCAATATTCAAGCAGGTTTTTTGTAGCGAGTGCGCATAATTTGTAATTTATGGCATACTTTTAGGTGCTCTAAAAGTGTGTGTCTCGCCTCTTCTTCGTAAGCTCGCTTTCAAAGAAATATTTGCTAACACTGAAAAGGATAACATTCTATTTAACCCTTTTAATTAATAAAATTTTGAATAGAACATAAATCAAAAATATCTTACTTAAAAAAAAGTTTTTGTTATAAATAAACCACGAAAGTCAAAAAGCCGCAAACTTTTTTAGAAATATTGTCTGCATATAAGTTAAAGAATGAAACGAATTGAAACTTATCTTTCCAATTTAATACTAAATATTTAATATATTCCAGAAAAAGTTTCAAAGCAAGTCGTATGATACATTATAACATTGCCGAGTAATACTTCCACTTGCTAACGTTTAATGTATGTACTTGTAAAAACTTCACTCAAGCTTGCTTTTACGTGACATTACAAATTACATTACTATGCAAAGCCAGATTTCGCAGAACACTATGTCTGGAAATCTTTCTTCAATAAATTTTATTCACTTGTGATTTTTCTCTTGAAATAATTTTAAAAAAAGTTTGTAATTTTTGTGGTTCAAAAATAAGTTTTTCATTCTTTTGTATCATCAAATTTTATCTCACAGTATAATTTTTGTTGAATTTCATACACAAAGCGGAGGCTTTTTTAGAATGAAATTCCGAAGGAAACCAGTAAAATTTGACTAAGAGGTTCTTTGGCGGCGACAAAAAGTTACTCTAAATAAAAGCGGTGTGATTCAATATCTCCAAATAGGAGAGGTTTAAGTCAGAAGATAGAGAAGGCATATAGCGGAAGTGATTCTAAGTATTTTGTGCAATATGTATGTATTAATTTATTGTATACCTTAACTAAAAGACCGAAGAAATAAAAGCCCAAAAAACTTGCAAAATTCCGCAAAGTAATTTTATTTTAATTATTTTAAAATGTAAGCAATCTTATATATAAAACGCAGAGTGACTAAAAAGCGTCTGCCTGTCCACTAACTTTAGACGAACGAAAGCAGTACCCTGTGTAGCCCAGTGGGTAGAGCCGCGCGCTTGCACTTGGCAGGTCATGGGTTCGAATCCCACAGGTTTCAAATTTTTTTTTTATTTTTTATTTTTTACTTTGGTTTGCCTTTTATTGTTGCTAATTGTTTTACTAGCTGTCATGTATACAGGCACACACGAAAGGTGGCCCCACTTGTATGATGATATTATATACAAATTATTTATTTAAGCTCTTATTTTCACGTCTAACCTTTATTGAAAAGCCTATACATATATTACTCACCAGTTTTTCCACTTGCAACCATAAAAAAGCAGTTCTTTAAAAAAAGGAGTTCCGTCTCAAACGATAAATTTCTCATTTTTTTCAATGACCACTACGGAACGACTGTAAAATGTCCAAGTTCAAGGGAGGATGCACGAAAATACCCAACCCAGAAACCAAAGAAAACGAGCAAGAAAAGTGTAAGTAAACTTTCACTTTCAAAGGACACGTAAAAACTAACGATTATGAGCTGCTGATGATGTGGACGATGATTATTATTGTGTTGTTGTGTTCCGGGCCAACTGTTTGGAGCTTAGCGCCACTCCGGCGTGCAAATTGTGCACAAGTGTTGTATCGGAAAATTATTGACTTGCTGAGAGAAGTGAAAGGCAATTTGGAAGATTATTTTTGATGCTTGTCGTGAGAGTTGCAATTTACTTTTATGCAAGGCGTAGCACAATTTATCACTTAAATTGGCACTTGAAACAAGTGTGAGTAGATCGTTTATTTAAAGAATTTAACAAGGGAACATTTTTAAGAAAAGATAAATGAAGTTCTTCTTAATAACTGATATTTAAGGAGAATGAGGAGTGTTGTCGCTTGCTTAACAAAATTTATCAATTCAATCATTCAATCAAATTTTTCAATTGCGATTCATTTAAATTTTTATTCAACATTTGTTATACACAAGTGTTTCTTGATTCAAATCAGTTTCAGTTTAAATCTAAAACAAGAACATTATTTTTATCGCTAGTGATAATATCGTTATAAAATTCAGTTGTCAAAATTTAGCATATTCAATTATATCATACAAAAAGTTATGATACTTTCGTTCAAAATGTCGATATTTAGTTACAAGAAAAATAATTAGCCCAACGAGACTCGAAACTTAGTTAGCCTAGCTTCCTCACATTAACTTATGTGAGCTCGTTCAACTTCAAGATGATGGGACCTACACATTTTTGCACCAGCTGTAGAAGCCTTGAGAAACCGGTTGAGAAACTTTATTTTCATGGCAAAGTATTGCTCTTGAATCAACAACTGCACACATCAACGACCGTGCACTTACCGAATGAGCCACGACGACGCCACTGTGCCATAGTTTGAGATCATGAAATGTCTTCTTAAAGATAAACCTGCTCAAGATTTCAAAGTTTCTTTTATTCCTAGTAAAACTTGCAATAGTGTTTAAACTGTTGTTCGAATTGCAAGAATTTGCTGTCTTTTTGTTTATGTAAATATTTGCACTTCTTAATTTTGTTGGTCTGCAACAATAATTTCAAAACACTCCATGAATATTCCCAAGTTCAAAACCAGTGCCACTTCATGCCTTTCTGCATACGAAATTCCTCTTGACTCGAAGTTACCGAATTTATCTCCCAACGAATTTCTGTTAATTTGCTGCGGAAGCCCGCAAGGATTCGCATTTTCATTAGAATTCGCAGCCGGTAGCCATTACTATTTTTACAGTCCATTTAACAGTGAACGCTTTCTGCCCGCCCTGCCGTGCCGTGGTGCCTTCTGTTCGAAGAAACAGCATGTCTTGAGTCCACGCAATAAACATTTTTGTTGAAACCCCTAAAAGTACGCTTGCTCCTGCAGCCTTGTGCGTGTGCTGCCACCCGCGGCCACTCCAAGATGCTTCAGTTACTCCCTACTCGTTGCTGCTTTTCTAATTTATTCCATTTTAATTTGTATTTCTGCATTACAAATCCATAAAGCTGCCTTGTGGCATTTCCCATTACGTCTTAGCAAATATTATTTTGGCCATTCTCGGTTGTCTGTTCCTCTCTTTTGTGTGTTTATGCGGAAATTAGCCCAATTGCTTATGGCTACGCACGTAGCAACTCGAAAACGAGTAGAACGACTCTTCTACACTCTCGTTAATCACCAATCAGCATTTTGGAATAAATATTGGATTGGAGCATTGGATTCCGCATTTACATACAAAGCGGCGCAAAACAGTTCAAGGATCATTGACATGGAAAGCCATTGAACTGGCGATTGGTATGTCCAAGTGTTGGAATGCTCTTAATATTTCGTAATAAGCTCGCGTATAATCTTCTGTAGTACTTTGCTTTTCTCATAATGCACTCAGCTGCACACCCGCTGCCCATCAATTATCCAATTGACCGAGCAGCGCATCCACATAACGCAGAAATGTATCGAAATGACAGCAGATTATCCTGCCAACTTAAAGCAGCTCCAGATCTTCAAATCAGCTGATGGAGAAAATTGCTTACGGGTTAAATACAGAGACCTAAAATATGAAATGTTTATTAATGTAGATATGTAAAATCAAGATCAAATATAAGATTTTCTCAATAATTTCTAAGATATCAGATAAATGCAACTTCAACTAAACAACGAATTAAATGTGCAAGTTCCTTTTTTTAGCATTTAAAGTGAGCAAATTCCATGGAAAGAGCTAGGTCTTAGTCCACACGGCCTGCTGGGCCAATCAATTGTTATTATTATTATCTAGAGTGGATCTGATCTGGGCAACAGCCCGTGTAATCGAGACTTAGGCCTAGCTTTCTCGTATTATTAATTTGTGCGAGCTCGTTTAATTTCAGCGCATGTTAACAGGACTTACAAAATTAATCCATAGGCATATCCGAACGGAATGCAGAAGCTTCATTTTAAGGACAAAGAATACTCTTAGAGAGTTGCCAGTTCTTCCTGAGAGATGGCACCACGCAAAGAAACAATTTGAAAAACAAGTTCTGTTTCTTTTTTGGAGTGTGATCCTGCTGGGTTTCGAAGCAGCAACCTCTCGTCTCCGAGACCGAGTACTTACCCAATGAGTCACAGCTGTGTTCTTAGCATTAAACTATAGCTAATTGTGCATTAAATGCGCAGCCACTCGGTGTGCACTACCTTCATATTGAAATATATACTCGTAATTGGATCGACAGCCTGTAAACGGGCTTAGACAAAATCTTATCCATCATATTTCATTAGTATCATCCGAATGTTGAAAATATATTGTATTTTATTTGAATAATGCAATAAAATGAGAATTCTTCTCATATACAACGAAATTGAAATTTACATTGACAACTTCGTACCATTAGAATAATTTCCTTAGAACTGCAGCTTAATATTCAACTCGAGAGAACTCAACTCAGCTGTCATTTTAAACTAAAAGTGCTCTGAAATGGCATGCATTCACAGTTTGTCAAAATAAATATTCCACAAAATTCAGAGCGAAAACGCAACATCTTCACGGCCATGAACCTCAGGTCCCACACCGCCGGCTCGTGGCCTTCTCTAGCAATTTTCATGCCGTTCGCTGCCTCGCCCAAGTGCACATTTCCACTCGATGGCGCACACCTTCTGCACAGCATCTCGGCCACTTCTTCGTGAGATAAATTTCAGTGAATTTTCGCAGTGATTTCCGTTTTGGGTCGGCCACTGCCAGCGCGCGGAGCCAACTAGCACGTAGCGGGCATCTGCACCGCAGCGAGCCGGTCTGAGCCTGGGTGTGGGCCAACTGCGAAATGGCTAGAAATGGAAATCAAACTGGCTTTGGGGAATTGACGTTGGCAAGTCGCGCGGGTGTGCTGGTTACTTTGACTGCTGCAGTGCAGCACCAAATGGGAGTAGTGAAAGGTACATTTTTTATTTCATGCACGGTCCTCTCTGCTACACTTTTCCTTTTCATCTCCTGCGCTCTTTTCACTTCATTCGACAACAAGCTTCAACATGGCCATCGATTGCAGCTGCATTGGAGCCGAAGTCAATGGCAAATGAATTGATGCCGCTTTGCCACTGCTCGACTACGCTCTTTTTTGTCTGGCAGCTAGGTCCTTTTGCCGCTGCTGCCGCTCTCCGCATGCTCAATATTTTCCGTGCTGGCTGCATGTGTCGTTGTTAAGGTTGGACGTGTGTAAGTGAATTAAATAAATTTCTAAAGTTAGCAGCAGAAAAAATGTGCGCCGCAGCAGGACCTCATGCCGTTGTGTTGCTCAGGCGGGAAGGGCAGGAAGACAAATGTACTTATTGACTTCAAATGGTCGCGCATAAATTTTAAATGGGAGTATGTTTGCAAGTAGGTAGTCGAGTGGATGCGCTCGTAGCCGTGGCTATGGCAGCGCCAGCAGCAGGCAGATGATAGCACATAACGGACGTACTGCAGCAAGTAGGAGGATATGCATGTTGGCATTGACAGATGTTGAAATATGATAGTCAGTTTATAAATTTACTTAAATTTATCAGTTGGAAGAAATATTTCCGGTGTTTAAAGGAAAATCAAGTCGCCATTGGAGTTGTTTGTGAAGCATGCCTTTAAGTCAGGTCTTTCATAAATCTCTGGATGATTTGATTTGAAAATTTAGAAAATACTTTTATAAGTCAAAGGGATATGTTAGAGCATATGTTGAAAGAAAAATGTAACATTGCGTTATATGTGTGTAAATAGCAAAATATATTGCTTGGTTAAGGCACTCTCTAAAAATGATATGCATGATTACATTCAATATAGGTAAAATATTAAAATTAGTGCTTACGTTTTTTCATACTGTAATACTGAGATTATTCGTTTTTGAATATTTTATCAAAAAGCTTCCATTGAATTTTCGAAATGAGAGAGAGTTTCTCATACAACTCTCTATACAAATTTCAACATTTTTCAAATAGGTAAAGGAAATCCTTTGGGAAAATGTATTAGAAACTCAAGCATGTTAGACTTTTTTGTAAATAATTAAGTTTTCAAAAGCAAAGCAGAAAGCTGGCAGCTGTGCACTTAGAATTAGTAATGAGTAGGAGGGATATTATTAAACACTGTCCATGGCTTCTTGCATTTTGTATGCACGCATGAGAACTTCCAAATTATGTGTTTGTATTCAAAAACCCGATTTCATACTATTTTAAACTTAAACATACTATTTTGCTAAACAGTGTGGTGTATAATATTGCATGTTTCAAATTCAACATTTAAAATCTATCTTTTCCTTTGCTTCGTTTTTTGTTGTTCCCAATTATTTAGCATCGAGCAAAGCACGTTGACTGCCTTTTCTACTTTGGAATTCCTTGTACAATCGTTTACTTGATTTCATACAAATTCAAGCGTATTTCTCTACAACTTCAGCTTCATTTGCTGTGCATGCAAATTTGTGTTACGCATGACTTTCTGTCTTTGCAGCCAGTGCACACATGGCACATTTCTGAGTCGTTGGAAAAAATTGTGGAAGCATTTTTCCGAACCAACACACACACACGCACAACATAACGATGGAGATGCTTCTGTGTCAGGCACGCCTGTTTGATAGCTCCAATATCCATATCCGTATCCGTATTCCGCTTTCACAGTCGCCTCCTCTGCACTCCAACAGAATTCAACCGCTCGTGGAAATGTGCACTATCGTTAACTGAAACATGTCTACACGTTTCTCGTGCGGTTTTCAATTTCTTCGTAAAAATTTGCTGCCATGCGTCCCTTTTGTTTTTTGCCACAGATTTATTCAATAACTGCAATCCTATTCTACACCTATAGCTGTAATCAAGAATTAATTTTCTTGCAAATATTTTAGCTCCCTTTTTTAGATCGATTATCAGTCGTCCGTCTATCGGTATGTGCTAACTATCCAGGATACACTGGTGCATTTGGTAGTAGTATATAGATAGTAAATGTAGTAGATACTCCAATATAAATTTTATGAGAGACCCAAAGATGTCCCTTTTTTTCTAGATACAACTATAAACAAGTAAGGAAGCATCAGTCGGGTTTCCCCGACAGAGTAATACCCTACACCAAGTAACTGAGTGGGCGGACCACGCCCATTTTTGTCAAACTAAAAGGTATTCCGTATAGAACTGTATATAGCAACTATTGACACTCTGGAGGGACTACAACATAAATTATCGATATATATTATTTACCGCCTATATAGTGGGCGGACCACGCCCATTTTAGAATATGGCATGTAGGGCCGATATTTGAACTTAAGAACCAAATTTTAGTCATTTAAATTCATAAATAGTTAATTGAGAGCCATTTTAACTGAAAATTTTTTTCGGATATATAGTGGGCGGGCCACGCCCATTTTTTCTTGAGACATAGAGGACCTACTTCTGAACTTGAATACCAAGTATAATTCTTTTTCATGAGTAATTAGACAAATTATAGCCATTTTAGCGAAAAAAATCCGAGGTAGTGGGACTTATAGGCCCGTTGTGGGCGTGTCCTTTGACCGATTTTGCTAATCTTGGAACTTGAAGTAGTGGAAGGTTCACTACGACTGTTTGCCAAATTTGGTCCAAATCGGACCACTCCTTCTTTCTCTCCTGCGCCAACGGACAGCCAGACAGACGGACAGACGGACAACCGGAAATCAAGACAGAAAGTGATTCTAAGCATATCCATATACTTATGTCTATACCTAGGACGTCTCCTTTAATGCGTTACAATTTTCGCACAAAGTTATTATACCCTATTACCATAGGTGTAGGGTATAAAAATGCTAGTGTAAGGCGTTACTCAGTCGGTGTAGCTTCTTTATTTTAGTCTTCCATTCTTTTTGGGCTTTTGTCTACAAGCACGAGTGCTGATGATGGCGTCATTCGCAATGAATGGCAGGCAAAATTGCATTACCTACGAAGGCTGGAAGCATGCAACTGATTCGGTTTCTGTTGCCTGCCTCTCTGTACTCCACTCCTCTTCGATTCACTCCGCTCTTATTTCCTCGTTTCATATTCAGTGAATGCAAGTGACTGGGTTAGATTTCGTTCTGTTGAGGTTTTCCAATGATTTTGTGAGAAGTTTTGCCAAAGCAAACACGCTTCGCAGCAATTTCTAATGCCATTTCAGTGTGGCGCTGTGGGGATGTGGGTGCATTGTGGCAGTTGTTGGAGAGAGGAGAGAGAGCGAAACAATTGCCATTGCATTTGTGCATCATGTAAAAGAAGTACCTACATTTGAACTTGTTAGTCTGCGGGAGTGGATAGTCCACGGGAGTGGATATTATTCATCTCATCTAATCTCCCACTTCTTGTAGAAGTCTGAAAATAAATTTTGCTGAAACAAAACTCATATTGACAAGTTATCTTTGAATTTCTTCATAGACTTTTCAGGTTTTTTCCCAGGAAAGCGTCCATCTCGGCTTGCTTTTTATTTTAATTAACTTATTAAAATTTTCTCTTTATGGTATTGACTTAAACCTATACGTAATCATTAATAACGACTCGGATTCTTTAAATTCACAATCTGATATCGATAAGGTGGATGAGAGGTGTTATAAGAAAAAGAAAAAAGTCAATAAGTATTTTAATTTTTGATTTTTGAAATCCCGAAATCTTGCACTCTCATTCTTGCCTCTTACTGGCTTGGAAATTCATGCCCGAAATCTATAAAGAAAATGTCTGATTTAAACGAAATTTTTTACTTGAAATCAACTTTCTGTAGTCACCTCAAGTTCACCATAGCCAAATAATACTCCATGTTAGCTTTTCGTCGGATAATTCTGATTAAATGATTCATATACTTTGCAACTATTTTTCGGAGTCCGTTCAGAAATCGATCCACCCGTACACACATCTAATTCCATAATACCATTCAAAATTAAACGAACAGAAAATTAAATCGAGCAACCTTTTCGCGAGTTCTCAGATCACTCGCCCACTTCCTTCCAAAATAGCGCCTGGGCTAAACAATGAAACGCATTTTCCAGCAAATCCTCAAATTTGCAATCGCAAATTCAAATAAACAACAAATTTGTGCTGCTGCCAACCATCCGCAAGCTCCATTTGCGGATGCGGCGGCTGACTTGGGCCATAAAGCCGTGTATTGGATCTCCCGAAAAGTGCGTTTAAACGTTTAGAAAATGCGAAATAAATTGGTCTCGGCGACGCAAGTGCCACAATCTGGCTCGCGTTCGTCTGACAGTCTGTCAGAGCGTCGGCCTGCCTGCTGCTATTCCGACATTGTACATGCGGGTATTTGGGCTTCCGCACGTTCCCGAGAAAATCCGTCCGCAGCACAGCCAACAGCAATTTGCGAAATATGTTGCGCGAAATTGGAGTTTTTCTCTGGTTAATTTTTTACATAGTCACGCGAGCAATGAAAAGGAAAATCGTATTGTTTCCTTCCGTTGGGATTGGCATATACTCGTAAGGTGGTCCGATGCGGTGAGGTTAGTTGAAATGAAAAAGTTTTAAACTGTTGCAAATAATTAGAGAAAAATGCAGAATTTAATGAATCGCTATTTACAATTCCAAAATGATTGTAAGAATGTCAATCCCAAAGATATAAGGATGCTATGAATTCTTTGTGACGAACTCTAAAGTTGCCATGGATTTCGAATTCGAATTAATACACTATGACTCCGAATGAGAAAGGCCATGACAGTAGCATTGTCAATGTTGTTTTATATACATAGCCTTATGGAATTTCCGTCGCAGTTGATCAGTATTTTTCCTAATATGAAGATCAATTGAAGATCTTTAGTTTTATACGCGACTTCATATAAAAATCTCCGCCCGGAAGGAGGCCCCAAATCCAAATCAAATTTGCTTTGGTGAAAGTGATTTTCCCTAGTCCGATTCTTTTCATTATAATTTAAATTTCATTACACTAAAAATAGGTCAGTACGAATAACAAACTAATATTTTAGAACTCCCAATGGAGTTGCGAATCAGTAGAATGTTACAACTGAGTCTACGATAAAGTATTCTTTGAGCTATCTGTTAAAGAAAGTATAAATATTTAATGCATTTTGGATTTTTGATATTCTTTTTTATCTAACTTTGTTTTGTTGAAAAATCAACACCGATTTTTATTCCATTTCGAAAGTTTCCAAAATGACTCTTTTATCTACATACTTCCAGCAAATATTTCACAAATTTTTTTACGATTTTTGTTCTTGTCATAAATTGGTCATACTGAAGAATCGGCTACGATTCTAACTGCGAGTTTTGGGCTTATAAAATTTTCCATTGCAATTTCACTTCCACGCTTTTCGGTTCCGTTTCTGGTTCCGCAAATTAATTATGTTACGTTAATAAAAAATTAGAAATGCATATTGATTGCTCTTGAAAAATCAAACAAATTTTAGATATTTCTAATAAATAACAGCACTTTTGACTTTTAGTCCATATAAAAAATATTATGCAGCTTGTTTTTAAAATTTTTTTCAACACCGTACTTTAACAAAATAAGTGGGATTAAATTGATTCCAATGAAGTAGCTATGGAAAATTGTTAGTTAACATTTTATAAAGCTCTTACATAGAAGCAACTTGAAATATTTTTGAAATTTCTTTTTATCCTTGGTAATGAGAGGTCCTTTGAGCTAGCGATACCAGCTAAATGAAATTCAAACAATACAGAAATTCGTTATCTTTAATGAAAACATCCCGTCCTTAATATTGGCACTTCCTCTGTGCTCTTCGTTACGCACACAACCGTCAGAGCGCTTCCTTTTTAATTTCCACTCGCCTAGTGCGCACAGAAAGTGATGAAGGGAGGGGTGGCGTATATAAAACGAAAATAGCTGCTGATATTGCAAATTATTAACAACAGCAGGGGTGAGAGGGGCACTGGCTTCTAGGGGGTCACCAAGCTGCCGAGCGAGAAGCCAACATAGAGCAACAGCATGACAAGCCTTAAGTTATGGCATGACGCTCAGAATGATGATAAGCCAAATTGCCAAGGAAAGTATCGACACAGCAGAGTACGCAAAATTCTGTAATAAAAATTTTAATTAAGTTTTTTGTTACTCGCTTACAACTTTTGCTTGCCTGGTTCGTTGCTTGGTTACTCGTCATTTCGGCGAGCCAGTGAGAAGGGGAGATTTCCTTTTTGTCACAGCACCGCTTTGTGCCGAGACATTGTTCCAACTTTGTTGAGGTATCTTTGGCAATTTATGCAGATTGCGTTTGTATGATTTTATTGTTCTTGGCCATGGGCAAAAAATTTATTAATATTGATAGTACGAGCATGGTTGAGTTTGCAAGATTTGTCTGTAAGCCATTGAAAGTTAGCGAAGGACTTGTGTTTATTTAAAGATATTACTTAGAGGAATTCTCAGATATGCCAATGGACAATTTTTTTTCTTCTATAAATTCTCAGTTCCATTCTCAGCAGATCTTAAAATTGTTTCTTATTCAGGTTTACTTTTCAAAGTAGTACTCCTCTTCTTCCTACTCAGATATACATACATAAGAATTTAACAACGGCATAGAAAACATCGACGTCCAGTAAAGAGTGGTGTCCTTTCCATGTGCTTGTTCGAAAATATCGATCTTACTTGGTTTTGCGAGAATAATTTCCATCAGATTGGTTCCGTCATTCGTAAGAAGTTTTAAATCACAATGTTGATACCAAATTTCGCTTCCACGTTGCTTCGCTCTCGAAATTCGATTACCACTTCCGCAGGTCGAATGAGTTCCCATTCCATTGCCACTTGTAGTCTACTAACGATACCACAGTCTTTAAAATTGCCAAAATTATAATTTTATTTTCAAGAAATTGCAACATGCCATTTTTTCTAAGATAGCTTTTCGACATAGCATCAAAAGATAGCAACGTAATCGTTATTTTTCCTTAAACTATAAACGAAATTGCAACTCATTTTTGCTCACCCAATCTTTTAATAGAAATCTTAATGCTTGGACCCTATTTGGAGTATACCCATTAAATTTGTTAATTGAGTTAATTGAAGCGTTTCAGTAAAGGCCAACAACTTCTCGAAATAAGTTTCAATTAAAGCACTTGAAGTGTTCCTCACTTCGTGTAATTTTCAATTGTGCTCGGAGTGAACCTTTTTTACTGATATTTCATGTATTTTAATGTACGACGTAAGGACAAGACAACAACAAAAAATGCAAATTAAAAACCATAGCGTAACATTAACGGAAAACAATTCGCTGGAGTGAAACAATTTTCCAGAATGTAGGGGAAAAAAAGAAAGGAGCGCAGCGGAATAAAACGCTTGATTGGATTTTTATGAGGACGAGACGTGTTTTCACAAAATTATTGGATTTTTCCTCTCTTTTTGAAGTTACAAAATTGGGTATGCATGCGGAAAAGGGCATTCCCGCAGGTGTATTCGCGAAATTTGAAATGTTTTGCATCGCCAACGGAGTATGAAGTTGCGCTTCGAATTTACGAATTTAAATTCGTGATAAAGGACATCATCGTTAAAATAAAAATCAAATTCAAAAATGTGGGCTCGAAATGTTGCAATTAAAAATTTTGGTTACCTTGCACAACTACCATTGGCGTGCCCTGAAACAAATTGCTACGCATGGCTGATTTTGATTTAGCTAGTAAACTAGATATAAACAAATACGAAAGTATACGAAAATTGCAGACTGCCGCCAGGCGAAATGTCGGAAAAGTAGGTATAAAATATTGAGTGTGTTTTTGTTACAAGTTTACATATGTATATGTAAATATATTTGTGAATGAATTACAAATTTCTCTTTTCAATCCGCCTTTCTGAACAGTTCGTACATGCTTAAAACTTCAGGGCTCTTCACAATTCAAAAATGCAACAACAATTTCTATTATAATATGATAACATATAGTGGAAACAGTGCAGAAATTATAACAAGTTAATGGAGACATTCCAGATGTTAAAATACGTACATATATAAGCTAGTAAGCCTTACTCGAACAGCTCAATACTTTTTTCGTCTAGCGTCCTGTTTGTTCAGTTGTCTGGGGTATAGCTAACAAGGAAAAAATTTTAACATACTCTGAATTCTATCATGTTTCAAGATATTAACTTCTAGAGAATGATCACTTGACACGCCCAGTATATACATATGTATGTAGGATTGGCAGGAGAAGGGCCAGGGAGGCGGACGAGGACTGGGCGACATTACTGAGCGTGAGCTATAACTCACACACACATACAGAGACTAAACGACAGAACTGAGTGTAAGCTACAACTCGCACATAGAAGAACGAAAACTGACGAGCGTCCATAAGTCTTGAAAACGAAGTCGAAGCATAAGGTCTTGCACGGCCAACACCACTTAAACAACTTTTATATCCTTTGTAAATCATTTAATATATCTGTGGTCAAAAGCAATAACGACTTAAGTCGACTTAAGACGAAATTGAGTTGACGTTACCACTGTATTCCTGACGTTGATGCGCATATTTTGTTCAAACCCCGGTATCTGTACCCATCTCAGAAAAAAAGTTATTTAAAAAAAACACATGCACTTATGTACATGCACTTATGTGCATTTCAAATTTCGAATTGCATTTTCTCGAAACTGTTGTTTTCGACTTAAGTCGTTATTGCATATGACCACAGATATTCAATAAAATCATGAAAAGACTACAAAGTACATAATTAAAAAGACTACATATATTAGTCTCACTAATTGCATATGAATACGATTTAAACTTCTTTAATTTTCCTAATATTCTGGAATACATAATCTCGGTGAAATTCGACGAAAATTTAACGTAGCTATGAGTATCTTTCTTACGTCTACTTGGATGTCATTATCTTTTACTTTCACGCATGCTTCTAAAATGCTTGTCGCTCGCTACTTCCCCCCAACGCACTTGTCTCCAGTTTGCTGTAACTTTCTGTTCACTTACAGTTACTTCTTGGCACTTTCGGAATTTGCTCAACTACAATTAACAGAAAATTCAATTTGCGCATGTAATTGTTGAAAATATGACAGCTGTCAATAATTGCAACTGTCAGTTTCATGCATCTTGTTTAAAGTGCCTGCCCTTGCTTCACCTCTCTCTTTCTCTCGCACACCCATTGCAAAGCGCTCCGTCACAATGCAGCGAGCCGAATTCGACTTTGGCAGCGACAGCAGAGAAACAAAGAAACTAAGCGCGCTTGTAATTGCAAAAGTTTTTAGTTTTGATTTGTATTTGCCTTCCAAGTTTGTTCTAAAACATACACATACTCTCATAGAAACATCCACACATCCTTCAATACATATACAGTCATAAATACAGTTCCACAGGCCACAGGCAGCCGTTCCACATACGTCAGTTAATGAAAATATGAAACTTCTGTCGCTGACTTACTCGCTAGCTCGCTGCTTTCGCTCCAAATCTTCCACTTCCGTTTTCCGCTGATGTACCACTCTGAGCTCCTGCGATATTCCTCAGTTTGCTTTGTTTGCGTTTGGCGCTTTTGTTTGTTTAACTGTTATAGTTACAACTTTGAATTTCGCGTATGGAAAATTGCATTTTATTAGCTTCTTATCCACGGGGTATATTAATTTGTGAAGTTTTTCTCTCTCAGCAGTTTTATTCGACACGGGAAGCTATTGACAGAATGATTGCTCAACTGAATTCAATTGAACTTTTGTTCATTTCATCAGCAAATGAGTCTGTATTTTGAATTTTTGAGTTTAAAACAAACGAAATTCAATTTGAATTTTCAATTAAAAATCTAAATTTTAAATGGAATTTTTAAATTGAGCGTATTATGAAATTGGAATTAGTAAAGTTTCGAATTTATGAAATTGCTTAAGAAAGGTAGTAAGGTTCAATACAATACAGTGAAAGCGGCTAGATTTCAAATATAATGTTCTCTGGCAGATGCTGAGGATTATCCAAAAGGGCAGACTAATTTTTTGTATATCAATACATCAGCATAAGAAGTACATGTGCTGAATTACTGACGTTAATATCGTTATCATCGTGATTTTTTCTGTTGATAAGGTCCTTCCTCTTTTTTTCGTTGCTCTCTTCAATTGCGCACAATCTAGACCAGCACCAAACTTCTTACCGCGTTTCAAAGCCCAAAAGTAAAAAGGACCCTTTAAAATTCCTTTTGAAGCTCACCATATGGTCAACATCACCTTTCTGGACGTCAATTTCGGCTTTGTAATTACTTGTCGAGATTGTCCTTACTTCGACCAAGACCGTTCGGCACATATTTTCGTATATGATCCATTTTCCATCGCTGGCGTTTCAGAAATGGTTTGAGCTCATTCTATTTCAGACAAAATTATGGCATTACGTTGTTCCATGCAGCTTCTTTTGTTATGCAGTAGCGATGCCAGCACTGTCTTTCTAAACTTGGTGACAAATTTTTAAATTTTTTCCGATAGGACACATGCCTTTGGATGCGGCATTTACTTCAAAATGTTGGGGCGTTAACTTAAAATTTTAATACGAGTTCATCTCGTTTTCCACGTACTATTTTTTTATGAATGTGCAATTTATAGTCCAGTATTTTTATAGTGCAGTTCTTTTACTACCACGCTCGCAAATTGGTTTTCTTATCGCTGAGTGGTTTTTGAAATTCTGCTGATCCTGCTGCTAATATCGCTCGTTAATTTACGCCAACGATTCGAAATTTATTGCAAACTTTATTCGTACTATTCCGCAGCGAGAGTAAGTTTTTTATTATCTGTTGCCATTAAAAAAGCTAAGAAAATACCTGCGTGGTCCGCTCTTTCATGGCACTGCAATTCCAGGATGCTCTTACTCCTTGCCGCCGTTTCTCCTCGCTGCCAACAAACACTTCGCACAGCTGCGTAAAGCACACAGGCAAATACTTAAGCCATAAAGTCCATAACTTGCATTTACTGAAAATGGTGCTGGCTGGCCATGAGGATGATTACTCTTTGGGAAGCGAACCTCACCGAAATCTGCCCCAACGCATAAACACTTTATTTGCCTCAGCGGCAAACATGCCGAAACGTATGGCGGCGCTTCCGGTCCATTTGAATTTATTTTTATTATTTCAAAATTAAATTAAATTAAATCCAGCATGGAGAATAAAAGCACTTCCACCAAATGGCACGAGTTTAATAAGTAACTGGGAGCTGCCTCCGAAGCAGTTGTTGTTGCTGCCGCTGCTGATTTTCGGCTGCTCTCAATATTTTCCAACTTAGCGCAAATTTAAAATACTTTGCCGCAGAGCTTTCGGATGCCTCGCCTCTGAGCTGCTGAGCTGCTGAGCTGCTGATGATGTCATTAAATATTTACTACGTAAGCACGTAAAGATAAACATAATCGTTACGTTTTATTGTCGACAATCATTGCATTTGATTGTTGAAGGCTGCTGCTGAGGCAAGCGCCCCAAAGCAGGCAACACTATTAGCGCACAACGATGGGGCGAAGCCGCCTGTCCGCGGTTGATGTGGAGCTAACAAAAAGTTGTTGCTTTGTGTTGCAGTTGCAAACTGTTGAGTATATAGAGGCTTTTCAAATGGGCATTAAAGTGCTGATTTGCAAAAGCACACCTTTAGGTGCACGGAATTAAGCGCAAGCTGCTGGCGGTGTTACCAGCATGGGGGGAATTTTCCTTAGCAACTAAACTAGAACATGCAACTAGATTTTGTAGTTAATTCTATTACAGAATTGTTAATGTGTGAGCGGAAGAAAAACATATCGGAATTTGTTATTTCCGTTAACATTAGCATACTTTTAGGCGTGCACCAATGCAGATGTGTGCTATAAACAAAGCTTTTCGCACTTAAAACAAAAAGTCACATTGAAGCTTTAATAATTTTTATATCTGTGCCATCTCTCGCGTTAAATTCGCAATTCTTCGAAATTTTATTTTGTCTTGAAGAAGCTTCTAAATCCCGTTCGAACAAGGCTATATAAAAGATTTTAATCACGCTAACTTGTGCTATAAAACGAGAAAGCTTGCTCTAAGCACTTTAACGCGGTATTTGCTATTTATATAGCCACATAGTCACAACTCCTACACCTTCACATACCTCACCTTCTAGCTATCGCCTTCTTACCCTACTCTTACTTTCTCTTTATCACACTCTTACTTTAATACTCTTATTGACATTAATTCTTAGTTATTAAGTTCAGTTTGTAATAAGAGGCCGCTTAATAAAGGTCGTTTATCGCAAGTTACTCTCTACATCATTACTATATATAATGAATAGTTTTATTCGGGCTGACTTGCCAAACATGAGTGGAAGCCGATTGCCAACTTTTTCTATAAAAAACTTTGTTTTTCTATTAAATAAGCCAAAACCAAACTTTCCAGATTCCGAAACAAATTAAACTTGCATCCAGAAAAGCATATCTTATCTCGAGCTTTAATATGCTACAAAAATAATCCTTAAATCCTTCCAACCTACACCAAAATTTGCTTTTCTATGCTATAATATTAAGAAAATTCACAATGATGGCTTTCCAGCGCTCTTTCAATCAACATTGACCTTTGATTATGCCCTTCTGTGTTATAAATGGAACTCATTTAAGCTGCCCGTATTTTTTGCACATTTCCGCTTTCGTGCTGCCACATGCCTGTGTGTGTATTAAGTCCCTCATCCAGGAATCAACTTACAATTGAGGTAATTGTGAAATGGAGATTGGTTTTATTTTCCAGTTGTCGTTAGTCCTGTTAGTGATCGATTAATAGCGGTATGCTCACCACTATTTACTTTCACGCTGTTCATTTTAATTTATATCGCTGCAATATGTAAAATACCGAGTTCTTGAAGTACAACCCAGCACACAGAAAATGCATAGCAAAGAAATTGATACATATGTATGTACATTACTAGAATTTCATCTATGCCCAGAATACGCCAATTGCAATCCTCCACAAAAATAATTTCAAAATACATACGTGTTTTAATTTACATGTGACCCTAAAATATTTGGGGAAAAATTAGATGCAAATTTAGTTGGCAACGACCATCAACTTTGACGGAAGAAAGAAAATGAAGAAATACTCTTCAAGCATGCATTTCATATGTAAGAATATTTAAATCTTAATAAATATGTAGTTTTTACTATAAAACTCAGTTCCGATCTATATGCCTATTCTCAATTCCTAGTCCTATCTCTCGGATTACAATTTCCAATACTGAAAATGCTGGCATCACAAATGCCGGGATTGAAACACATATGCGTATATATGTACGTACATATGTGTGTTTATTTCACAATACTATTTGTATTCATACCAGCTTAGATATACTATGTATGTATGTATATCCACATCAATAATTTTTTACTGCTCTCTCAATTACTTGCCATTCATACGCTACATATGTATGTATGTAGATGTTACCGACTTCCCAGCTGGAAAATTACACGGCTGTATACGAAAATTAAAACTATAGTAAACTTTTCTATACAAATATCCATCAGCTCAGCCTTGCATTTATGTTGCACTTCGGAAATTGCACTACAAACACAAAACCCATTAGAATAAAATAAAAATACATTAGGCTGGATTTGAACCTGAGTTCATTTTGCTATAGCGCTGTGCGTTTTCCAAGGAAGTGTAGAAACATTTCTTTATTGTGTAGCATTTTTTTCTATTGGCAACATTTTAAAGTAGATTATCTTAAGATATAAAACAACATGCTTATACATAAGAAAAAAGTATTCGAGTTGAACTTAATAAACTTAAAATTTTATTCGATAACTGGCCACAATTCGAAAAAGTATAGCATACCTTTTTGATTTCCTTCTGGGTATGTTCATATGTAAGTGCATACTTTGTATGTATGCAGTATGTGTAAATTAAACTTTTACCTGTGCAATAGAAAAAGGCTTCAAGCAGAGCGTACGAGATGTATCAAAGATGCCCGCCTGAGTTGCCACTTTGTGGTGGTGGTTTGGTCAGTGTGGCCACTAACGAGCAAGTGCTGAGCTGGTATGATGTAAGACTAATAAGAGCAAAATTGTTACTACATGCTGTGGGGCACAGTCCACACATACTGACACATGCTTGAGACACCAATTCAATTTTTACGAAATATGTAGACCCTTTGGGCTACACCAACGTCTCTCACAGCTGGAGAGCTGAAATAAAGGAACGAGTCAGTATTTTAGTCTGGCAATGTGGCGCATTCATTTCATTGGCGTAGTATGAAAAACTTTTGTTTTTGTCTAAAGAAAGTTTATAAAAATTTTAGTAAGTTTTTTTTTAAAAAACCTCTAATCACTCTTTTTTTGCTAAATGAAAAATGCAGTCGACGTCCAGTAATACGAACGCTCGTTTGTACGAATGTCCAATAATACGAATGCAGCATTTTGTCACAGACGATTCTATAATACGAATTCCGTAAAATTTTACCGTTCGATAATACGAAATTCGAATTTTAGTTCTCTCGTAGTAGGCTTTGATTTATTTGTCATTCTTTGTGTGAATTATATTTATGTCGCTGGCTTCGTTTTCGACTTGAGCTGTGTAAAGTGAATTTTATGTGAATATTCGAATGAAATAAGCTAATTTAATTATTTACGTACTTCTATGCCTAAATTTAAAATAAAAAGGGGAAAAAATCGTTGCGATAGTACGAATCTTTCGGTAATACGAATTGCTCTGACAATATATAATTCGTATTATTGGACGTCGACTGTAATATGTTCCTTATTTTAGCTACGGTCGTGCTTTGAAGCTAACAATACTCAAACAGTTGATAGATAAAGTTGATATTTTTCAATTGTTTTTTTTTTTTGCTAAAGTTTATGCATTACTTGCTTCCCCTCTTATTTGGCTCAACTCTTTTGCTACTCGTTATTTCGAAACCATCGAAAAATTAAGTTTTGTGTTTTCTTCGCTCATAAGTGAGCGTATTTTGTCTAGTATTTATCTGCAATATTTTTGCAGCATTTTCCAGATATATTTGTTATTGTTTATTTGTGTGTTGTGAGTTTCTTCAGCATTTCTCCACTGCACACTTGAAGGTGCTCGTTAAAACTTTGCCAAAGCAACAACTCTAGGAAACTCTCTGCCACGAGCGTCAAAAACTCCAAAAACTTTGCAACAATAAAATTGTTAAATGCGTATTTGTATAATGCAGCTAAAAACTACACAAAAAGTAGTAAATTACGTTGTCAGTTTAGCGCGAGAGGCGAAGTTTAAAGTTGGCGCCAAATGGAGCAGCAAAAGTTAATTGTTACTTCCCCCTCTTAATTGCTTTAGCGTTTTTCGTGCAACGTGCAGAAAAAGTGCGTTAACTTAAATTGCTGCTTAATTGTCTTGAAGATGTGTACTCAAATGCGAAATACACGCTTTAAGATCTCGCTTAAGGGCATCTTTTTCCTCGAACTGACTTGTCCTACTCTCCGTGTCATTTTCTTTCTTTCCATGAGCAATAGCTAATGGTCGAGTTAGTCATGACTTAGCCGCAAATTAACTTCCGTGGAAACTTACTCATGGCAAAAAAATCAGTAGTTTCTATATTGACCATTAGTGTGTACTAAAAGAACCCTTGGCTACCACTTCGTTTCACTCAGTCACAATCTCTCATTTTGTATTGGAATTTGTGTGTATATTTGAGCGGGTAAATAAATATAATTCACAAAATTTAGTGAACATTTTTCCATTTACTTAATGCGAAATTTCCCTATTTTCCTACATTTTATTCGATTTTGATTTCAAGTGTGAAAACCATTGCAGTGGCAACGCTTCTTCTCCAAAAGCTGCAATTCTCTAAGTTATCCAAGTTAAGTTATGTCATGAGCAAAAGCATATACGGAGTTTCCATGTGGTAGGTTGGCTCTAGTTAAGTTTAGTTACGGCTTAAGTCATAACTAATGGAACCATAAATGCTCAATTTACTATAATTAAATGTTCTAAGTGTGCATTAAATGCTTGACATGAACGCAGCATAAATTGCAATTAAGCTTTCAAAATTAAATTTGTTCTCTAATTTTTGTCTCTTGGGTTTGTCGTCATCTAATTGCTTACTCGCTACTGTTAATAGCCTTCTACATACCTAACTACCCATGCCGTCTGTGCTGCGCATTTGTTTTCAATTAAAGCTCAAATGTAAACAAATTCCTGTTCCCAAAGTCTGTTCCAGTTCCCTGGCGTCTTTCTAAATACTGAAATACGTTGGCGCGCTTCTTTTCTTTTGGATTTGTTGTGTTATTCTTTCTTTGTTCTTGACATTAAATTCATATGCACGTACACCACGCGCCAGTTTTTATTTATTTTAATTTGGAATCATCGGAGTAGCTGAAGAATACCCTGCCATCATCTTAGGCTGCCCCCTGCTGCTTTCAAGTGCGAACGCGTACACTTTGCCGTACACTTTTAATTGTTGTTTGCATTTTTATGTTTACTTTTAGGATAATTTACATTCTGCTTTTTTAATTAAAAAGCTCTGTAGAAATTATGTTGCACTTCAGTTAGCTCACTTGCTAATGGAGAAGCTTTGAAGTGGATTTCTTGATGCTGCACGGCACAGTGTAACGAGTCCATAGAAGCGAAAAGCAAAATAGAAAACGTATTCCGATTTCAAACAATTTTGCTGTACTATCGTTTTTTCAAGATAGGGAAATTTCTTGAAAAAGCGCGTTATCGAACAAGTTTCACGCCAACACGTCCCAGAAATTTACGGCAAAAGACTTGAAAATATAAAATGAAAAGGTTAACTGAATTCCCCTAATAAATGAATTTCCATAAATAATTTTAAAATTCAATTAGATGTCAACAGCTTCACGTGGTTTATGTGCCCTGCTGAACAAATGCGCATAGTCATATATTCATACATATTCAGCAATGAATCACTGCATTTATAAGTAGAAGCGTATTATTCCATTTTGAGCATCTTGACATTTTTTCAGATAGCAGCTTTCTGCTCCTTATTTACTACAGCTGTAAAGAAAAGATTTGGGGTATTCACAGTTTCCTTCTAAATTTTCCATCTGGCAACTTCAGCGCGATAGTAAAATAAAACTCTGAGCGCCCCTGTTTCGTGGACCCTCTTAATTTGCCACAATCGCATTACAAGTGTTTGCTAAAGCGATTATTAAGGATTTATTACTCTCGCAAAAAGCAATATTCCATCAAAATGGAAGTAGTGTGTGATTATTCTCTGAGAATTCAATAAAATTTGCTCAAAATCTGTTTCCATTTTCGCGAATAAAACAGCTGATGAGAAATGCCAGCTTATGACGAAAGAAAAATACGATCCAACGCAAGTCAATTTTTTCAGCTAGTGGTATTTCTTGTTTTCGTGCAAAGCAACAACAAAAAACGTTGCCGGATGGCAAAGTGGGTTTAATTTAGAAGGCGGCAACGAAAGCACACTAGCTAGATAGCACGGAACTGTGAACTCCCCAATTGATTCTTACCGTTTTTGATATCACTAGCCCCAAGCTAGTCACTCCCTAAAAAATAATGAAATATATCTGAACGGAATCAAGTGCCTGTTAGCGCCTCAAAATTTAGTGTTTAAATAAGTTTTAGTAAAAAATTGTTTATTTAGTTAACGCAAGAAATCCACCTACTGTAAGCTTTTTGAGAAGGTTCAGCGTCTCGCCGGGCTCTATATAACGGGAGCCATCAAAAACACTCCAACAGCAGCAGTCAACACCATACTCAATTTACCACCCATCGACCTCTTCTCAGAATACCTAGCGGCTAAGTCCGCAGGCAGACTGAGGGCTTTGGGGCAATTCAAAAGTAGCTCTTTTGGACATAGCTCCATAGCACGAAGCCAAGCGGCCGAAATAGATTACATGGCACCGATCCTGAGATTCGGAAAAAAGGATAAAGGTCACAATCGAGAAAGAAGGGTGGCGCAAAGGTTTGGAACCTCGTCGCGCATCCTTCAATCTATTTACAGATGGCTCTAAAATGATAGAAGGAGTCGGAGCTGGTGTGTACTGCCTCGATCTAGATATCTAGCATCACCATCAACTCAATGATAAACTTCTACGTAGACAGTCAAGCAGCTATTAAGGCAATAACATCCCATAGTCCCATCCAAAAATGTCCTGCAATGCCGGGTGGCACTAGAAAGGTTAGCCGCATAGGCAGGTTAGGCATAGAGGGAAATGAGGAAGTGGATATTATTGCCAAACAGGATGTCTGCCTTTCAGATGAGCATATCAGCAGCGTACTGATGCCTCTGCAAGCGTTCTACAGTCAAATAGAGGAATGCATGAGAAGAAAAACCAGGGCCTGGCGGAATGACCTAAGCAACTGTGCGACCTCCAAAACCATGTCCTATGACGAAAAGTATCTAGGTTTATACTGACTCTCTCAAGAATAGAATATAGAGCTATCACAGGTGCACTAACAGGACACTGCCTTGTAGCAGCGCATACACATAGGATAGGTATAACGAACGACGAAAGCTGCAGGAAATGCAAAGAAGCTGGCAGCAGGGAGACCTTGGCACATATACTGTGCTCCTGCCCCGCCATCGCTAGAACTCGTCTAACTTATTTAGGAGCGCCATTCTTTTCAGGGCTCGAACAGATCTATAAACTAGGCATTAAGCCTCTTTGGAAATTTGTGAAAAACACCCAAATTCTGACAGATCACTACTTTGACAACTCTTAAACGGAACTGGTATCGCTAAGGACCCAACAGGGTCTATGCGTGGCCTTCTTAGGCAGCCAGATTAACCTAACCTAACCTAACCTTACGTAGGTTATGGGGCTTTACCGAATTGAATAAGATACACAAAATTAAAATTAAATATGTATACTTTATTTGAACTGCAGCGTTTTTGATATTTTGCCACTAATGTAAGTTTATTTGTCTTCTACTTTCTTTGCAGGTGAGTAAATTTTTAATCGCAAATGAACCCAAGAAACAACTCAAAGGAGAACAAAAGACTGCAGGAATAAGGAACTAAATTGCCAAGAATGAGGCACTAACGGGTAAATAAAATTCTTCACACTCTAATGGCAGTTCAGTTGTTGTTGTTGTTGTGGCTGCAGTTGTGCGGAAGTTGAGAGCACAAAGCCAAATAGTGAAATGGAACACAAAACTCGAAGGTAAATAAGTTTGCTGGCAAGCAAACATTTCCACGAGAAGGAACAACAGCGGCGAGTAAACGTACTTTGATACGCCGGGACAAACAAATCCGCAACCTAAGCTGCCCCAACGGCCCCATAAGGCATTTGCCACACTGATTTCGCACTCTTCGCTTTCGTTTTTCTAACTATGGAACCGACAACAACAACAACAGCAGTAGGAAAGCAAACACAAAGTCATGGTATATATTTCTACAGTGAGCAGATTTAAATTTCCCTTGCAACTGAAGAAGAAAATCTTACTTAAAACTTTAACTCCGCTGCGAAAGCTGCACGCCTCCTTGGGCAGACATAAAAGAACTGAAAGGAATAAAACTTCGGCAAGTTTGCGCTTTCCAGCCGCATTAGGATTAAAATTTTCTTTGCCACTACAAGACTGCCGCAGCAATAATAATAGTAGACTTCCCGCTCGGGTGATGTGCCTGCTTTTTTAGGGAGTAGTTGCAGCAGGCACTACCTCCGGCTCCCGGCTTACTCGAGAGCAGAAATATTAGGAAGCCGCAAAAAACTGCTTTTGTGTTAATGCGGCGCGCACTAACCACAGACAATATGGCTGTATTGCAAGTGACAGAGAGGAGACGATGGAGCACCTCGAAGCAGACTTAAATGCGGCCATGCGCCATGCTGAAAGGAGTGGCTGAAGTCTGCATTACTTCCTCACAACTAAACACCCTCTACTCTGGGTGCTTTTTTAAGTTTAAGCTCGAGCAGCCGTGTGCAGTCTACTTACAAGGAATCTTAGCAAGTAAACTTTAAAAGACAAGCGCAAATCAGAAGTCTTTAAGGATTCAAGTTGCAAGAAAATGAAGCGATTGGTTACACCGAGAGACAGCAAAAAGCCAGTATTGACTTGAGAGCAGAGGTGAATTATATTTTAACTGCGTACTCCGTCTTTTTCGATCTTTTAAAATTTTTTCTACTAATACTCAAGGAATGCCCCTATACATGCAAAATACTTGCTGGTTTGGAAGGGATTATAAGTTAGTTTGTGAGGGGAAAAGGGAGTAGTGGCGCTGGACATTTGCTTTGAATTCACGAATATTGTAATGGAATAAAACGGGACGTACAACCGAAGAACGAATTTTCTTAGTAATGCATGGTTCGTTGGAGTTTTGTCGAAAAGCTGAATTTTGATAAATAAAAACTCGTAGGCCGATTAGGCCCATTGTCATCCAGTGTATTTTATGATGTTTGTACGTTCGTGTAGAATGGAGCTCCAATATTCCTAACCATGCGTCGTAATAGATGTTGTATATATTGTATATTTCCCAACTTTATTACTACTAAATTAACTTTGTATATGTTCCCGAATAACTCTGTTTATCATGTCATCTTAGAGCGAAGCGTCGTAGAATCTCGGCTGAATGCCAAGCGAAATGTTGCCATATATTTTTCCTGTAGCAGCTGTGCTTAAAGTAAAATTACAAGCCCAAATTGCAAATGTATGCACGCTGGTTCCCTCCCTCGCACCGTAGTGTGGGTGGTAAAACTAACATGAATTTTAAACTTAATCAACCTGCACAAAAAAGCGCCAAAAGTTAAGCCCATCTGAACCCCACAAAGCAACAGTCAGCACCCAACCGTGGAGCGGAAACTGCTAAAACAACAACATGCAAAGCGGAAGTGCCGACATTTTAAATACGCAGCACAGAAGGGAAAAATCTCGTAGTCAGAGTGAAAATGAATTACGGAAAAATGAGCTATCAACAACGGTAATTGAAATTCACCACACAAAGCCAGCGACTAGCAAAAGGAACTGCAAAGAAGGCAAGGAGCGCAGTAGCCGTAGAAGGATCTCCAGCTGAGCTGGCTGGTCTCGGCTGGATGGAGGCCGAGTGGCATGCATAAAACCAACGAATTAATTACGATAATAAAGCAGAAATGCACAAAACTGCAAAAGCGAAAGCTTCCGAAGGAAAACTAAAACGAAATCACCGCCAAGTCATTAATTCAGCAAATTTGCACGCAACTCGCCGCTCGCTGCCCCGCTCTGCACTCCTTCCAGCCACCACCACCAAAGTTTGTGGAAAATTCAAATCGTAAACATAAATTAGTTTTGTTATTGCCACCGTGAGCTGCAGCCGTGGTAAGGGTGGCCGTCTGCTGCAATTTTAGCACTTCCGCTACTCTGCTCATTCAACACTTGAAGTTGCGGCTATAAAGACAAACATTTTATAAAATTGCACTATACAAGGGAGCGGAGGGTTGAGCGCATGTTGGAAGCTGGTAAAATGTGTAATTCAACATTTTTTATAAATCAGCAAAAGATATACATTATCGTTAATTGCGGAAAAGCCACAATTATGAAGATTCCCGACGCTATTATTTTTACCAAGGAAATATATTTTTTTAATATTTTCCTTGAAGATCCTTTAACGGCTTACGTCGAGGTTCTTGTGATAATATATTTGCATATTAATGCTACTAGAAGAAGAGTGTAAAAAGGATAGCCTCCGGATACTTTTGATAGCCAGATTGTTCGATAAACCGAATGGATAGGATATGCGTATAATTTTAATATTCGACTACCCGTATCTATGGTATAAGTTAACAAAGATACGAGATATCCGAATATTCCAAATTATATCGGATGGAAAATTTCATTGCTGTTGTTCACTGTACTTTGGTTATTGGTGTTGTTGCTCCTGCACTTATACGGTATAAAATTACGAATTGATCTATAATATCATTCGAAGAAGGGGCAACTATTCTAGACGATCTTATAACCGTGCAATATTAACAGATAGACTTTTATTAAAGTTTCCAGATTGAAGAGAACAACAATTACTTAAAAACTTGAGTTTCAAATGCGAATAATTACATACAAAATGTTCGGGGGCTATAACTAGTTATAATAGTAAACATTATGTAATACAATCACAAATATGTAATGAGTCGATCTATGATGATATATATTGTTGATTTTTGTAATCGACTCTAACCTAAAGATTTGAATCCGCGAGCTGGAATCGGGATTACTTATGCTCCTTTTTATTGCGAGAGCTTGCGCTGGCCCAGAACAATTTCATCTCTTCATTATATTGAATAGATCAATGCCAATATCTGGATATATAAACCAAAGAAATTAAATTACGCATAGTCAATTTTGTTTCGTAAAAAGTTTGTACAAACTTTTCGCCACTTTTTCAAAACCCATTTTATATAAGTGAGCTCTGTTTCATTGAATTTACACAATTTTCATAAACCTCCAACTTAAAATGTATGCGTTTGCTTTCAGCCTTTTATAGATATAAGTAGTAGTATGGTGTGAATACAAAGAAGTGTTATTTTTTTCCTTGACTACATTGTTGTTTATTTTTACATGCCTTCATTCTAACAAAAGCTACAAGCACCAATTGTATTCTTGAAAGCTTTCATCTTACTTAAATGCTCTTCCTTCAAAAATGCATACTTAATTGAGGTACTCTGGAGCCATTGAGACTCTTATTCGTATAGTGTCTAAAATGTATGAATGTTCTTTTCGTTGTAGGTAAGTACATAATTACATACTTTATAAATGACTTAACTACGCCTAGAAATATACAACATGTGTTTTACATGCCTCTGCATAAGAGTTCAATGGAAAAATTTGCATCCATCTGCTTCAGAGATATTTACACAACAGTATTTGAAACACATATTTCCTGATATCCCATCATTTGTATTAAAATGCACCTAAGAATGTACATTTCTGTTATAAAATGACAGAAAGAGTTTGTTTTAAGATGGCATTGCTCACCAATGGGAAAAAAATTATAAAGTAATGAAAATGGGAAAAAAGTATAAAGTACTTAAAAATGTTGCTTACAGTAACTAGCGAATTGTAGCTAACATTATCTCCGAGTTATCTTCTAGTAGGCATTGCCTACAATTGAGCTCACATCTTTCACTTGGCCTCTTACCAGCAAGTTGGAGTGATTAATTTCCGTAGGACTTGCTGCAAAGAGCACCGCCTGCCTGAATTTAGTAAACTTGCCTATAATTAGGCTAATTGTTGTAAAGCAAGTTGAGCAGCAGCACTTGGCGGCTTTAAGCGCATTAGCGGCTCTTTTGCTGCTGCCACTTTACGTGCGTTTTCGTTATGTTTTGTTTTGTGTTGTTATTTTTGGCAATTAACTTGATTGCGCCTATAAATATGCTACATTTAACAGTGATTATTTCGTGCCTTGCCAGTGCGGCCACTTGGCAATGCTTCGCGTGGCATACACTTCCACTGCCAACATTACGCAGAATTCGTTGTTTGTTGTCATCATTTAGGCGCAGAAGCGTGTGGAAGCTGCAACTTTTTTCTGAACGACACAAAGCAGACATTTTCGCTAATTACTTCCTTGAATATGCCTTCAGGAATGAGTTTGTATTTTGCTCTTCCTTCCAGTTTCGAGTTTCGCTACTCACTGGCAATGGGCCGGCGAAAGTAGGCTATCATTATCCCAAAAGTATGCTGTAATTATCTTTCATATTACACTGATGCCTGCAATAAAATGGCCAAATTTCCTACACGAAAATATTCGAACATAAATCATTTGACGAAGGTCATTTTCGCGCAAAATAGACAGAAAGTGCTGACCATCAAGCGGAAATGCTCTGTAATCATGATATATACCTTTTTATGCTCTTCGCTACAGTCGAATTTCGGCACGAGAGCGAAAAGTGCGTAGTAAGCATAAAACTGATTAGAGTTTGACCTTGACGGTGATGTCCTTTTAGTATGCGGATATTTATGACTCTGACGAGTATAGCATAACAATTGCGACACCAAAGGCGGAATGCCACGATCCAAAAAATCCTTTTATGCATATAACTTTATTGCAATAATCCAACTTATGTGATACCTTCTGATAGATCTGACATTAACTTTTCATATTGTACGAATCATAAGTTTTGTGCTGTAAGTGCAAAATATAACCAAAATAAAAATTAACAAATTATTTTACATTAACTAGATTTGCAAAAGTTGTTGAATTTACATAAGTTAACTCTTTGACTAAGATTATATTGGACTGTCAAATCACGAACAATTTTTTTCTTACGATTTATAACTTTCAATTCTTATAACGTTTGCGGAGCTTATCCGATTTCACATGCATATTTTATGAATCATACTCGCGATACACATTAGGCGTTCACATATCAAAAAACATATATGTATATTCGAATTTTGTTGTAGTTTCGGTTTCTTCATTAATTAAAAATATAGATTTCGAAGCTTCTCAAATCTAATTTCTAACTTCAATAGAGAAGAGTTCTTAGAGTCCCCGTGCTCATTCTAATCGGATGGAATTCTTGAAATTACTCCTATTCCGTAACAACTTTTCAATCTTTGGTAGGAACTGAAACCTGTAATCATCTTAAATTTGAGATGACACTTCTCGGTATGGCAATGCATCACACTTCTGAAGGTTGGCAAGGCCGTGCGAAGTGTCAATGGCTACATCCGGCCTGTTTTGCTGTGAACACTGAAGACGAAAACAACTGATGTAGAAACGATTAAGAATAAATCAATTTATAAACCCAAATTTCGGTTATAATTTTATTTCTGTAAATTCTGAGCTTCAGGGCTTATAAAGAAAGTACTCAATTTGCTTGGAAGTTGCTACTGAATTTCGATTTATACATAAAATAATTACTCTGAATTTAGTGCCTGTTGAGATTTCGATTCTATTCGTATGCGTTTCTAAACTCATACATCTCGACTAAAGTTTGTTTACAATCTTCTAAGAGATTCAAACATAATAACAACTCAATGAAGAAAGTTGAGCGATCTAATTCACAAGTGAAAATTTATCGATCGTTTTTCCAAACTGTTTTTATTTATGTGTTAAAAGAAAATGAGTGCAATCAAAATTTGCTCGAAAAATTATATCTTGTTAAGATTTAACGTATCTTACGTATAGTAAGTCCTTACAAAATGTTGACAGAGTGGCAATTTAATTCATTAAAGCTGCTAGAGAATGATGCAGGATCCTTATGCAGGCTTATGGTGAACATTGTTAAGGATTAACCTCAACTTCATTTCTGCCTGGAGCGGGTAATTTTATATACGTGCTGTATGTGTGTATGCGCACCTTGCAGCAGCGGCAAACATAATCCGCTGGCGCAGCCACCACGACCAGTTCCGCCAGCAAGCGCACAGGAAACTATGCCAAACCCTTAAGCTGACATCTTCACGTAATCCCCGGCATAAAGTGCGTGCGAGCGACATCAATTTGTCGATAGCATAGTCAGGGCTGTAGCAGCTTCAATTTACGATAACGCAAGCTCACACACCGACACACGCACACCGACACACCGACACACAAATACAACAGCAACTTGATATCCTTCTCTCACAGCAAGCAATAAATCGCCCGCAGGTACAAACACATTCAAATTAAATCGATAAAATGTGAGTTATATGCTCTCAGTTAAGAAATTGAGAAGGAGAGAATTCTACTTTAAGAAAAAATTTGGCAAAAGTGCACAAAAATGGAAAATAGCAAAACTAAATTGCCAATGACAAGAAGGGAAACCACAACAACAAGCAGAGAAGGCCAACAAGCATATCGTGGTGTTTCCATCATGCAGTAACCACGTAAGCGCTCACGTAAATACGTTTTCTGTTTTGCTGTTTGCAGACTTTTCCAGCGTTTTCTACTTTCCTGCTGCTTAGCACATGGGCGCACCGAGAAACTTGTTTAGGGTGTCATGGAATCTCATTAAGAGAATTTTTGATTAAATTTGACGTATGCATTTTATTGCATACAAGTGGGGCCACCTGTCGTGTGTGCCTGTATACACGACAGCCAGTAAAACAATTAGCAACAATAAAAGGCAAAGCAAAGTAAAAAATTAAAAAAAAATTTGAAACCTGTGGGATTCGAACCCATGACCTGCCGAGTGCAAGCGCGCGGCTCTACCCACTGGGCTACACAGGGCACTGGTTGCGTTCGTCTAAAGTCGTAGAAGAAAGAAAGTGGACAGGTTGCATCAGGCAGACACTTTATAGTCAGTCTGCGTTTTATATATAAGATAAATTGTCAGATATGCCAAATAAGTGTCCCTTTGATTTTCTCAGGCATCTCCATGGCAATTGATTACTCTTGTTTCTTAAGTTATGAACAGAAATTATTTCAGAAATCGATATTTCTCGAATAGTTCAGCGAAATAAATCAAGGCAACCAAGTATTTTGCAGTGTTGAAAAACGAAAATCAGAAACTAGCTTTTTTGGAGTGGACAAAATTTAATTTTCAAATAAAGTTTTTGTCTTGATTAAGCCCCATTTTGAAAACATCATAAAGTAACATGCAAAGAAACGAACTATCGCTAACAACTTTTAACTATAACTTATACATATATCCTCCAGCAGAAAGATACTTTTAAAAAACTTGATATTTATCGCTAGTTCACTCTATGTCCGATCGCTTATATAATTATGCTATCTATAAGAAAAGTCATATAACTATTATTATAAAGCCACCAAATTAGCTGCTATAGAAGATCGAAATATTTGGCATCATGAAAAACATTTGCTACAAAATCACTGCTATTCCAATATACAAAAATATACCAAACTTTTCGGAATTTTTCCCTGCCTGATGGGATGCCCTTCTCTTCTTTAAGCCATCTCCCTCTAATTTCGCCTACGCCTTTAGCTTTAAAATTTTCCTCTGAGAGTTTTGGCGCAGCGAAGAAAACAACACAGCAGGATGTACCGCTCTCTGCTCCAACGAAACGCTTTCAAATGAAAACTTTTTGAATGCCGAATTGTTTCACTCTTTTCACTCTATGTCAGATCTACCACCACACCCCTCCCCCGCTTTCCTGCTGTGACTGTATTGAGCGCGACTTCCGCTCGCTCCGTGTGCGTTTTGTCGAATTTCGGAGCCTTCCTTTTTGGCGCCGTCGGTGTATCTTTTTGTTTGTGCGCAATAAATTGAAGCGAGTCAAGTGAATATTTGCTCACGTTCGCGCAGATAATGTCTGTGCAAAAGATTAACGAGATGCTGGCGCGCAATTGACGCTCGTGATTTAAGTGGGTTGCCATTGCCAGGCAACTGCGAACGCACCAAATTATGTGCCGTGAAATGTGAACCATTTAAAGACTTTCTTTCCAGCGTAAATGAGGTGCGTGTTATATTACTATTTAGCTAATGGGCTTGCGCCAAATGTGGACTTCGGTGGTTGTGAACGATTTTTTTTGCCAATGCGCAGTTTCAAAATTGCCTTCTCCACAGGAATCCTGTCTCTTCCAGCTCAGTTCTTTTCGAAGTGATACTTAAATTTTTTAGTGAGCCCCGTCATAGTCAAATTTGTATTCCTCTATGCAAAAAATGACACCTGCTTATATATGGGCATCAATGTGAAAATTCCAGTTTAACTTCCCTATAACGAACATCTATACAACGAGGCTCACTCTGTTACGATTTAACTTAAGAAACATAGCTTTTTCGTTAAACTTTTAGTGTGTTTTGATCCGGTACACCGGTAGAATGCATAGAAGTTTGATTGTATCAAATGTCTAGAAACGTTTGTTGAAAATATGGCATGTTTATGTTTTATTTTCTAACGAATGTTAATTGCAATGGAAACAAAGTGAACAAGCAACCTTTAGAGAACAGCTTTAAAAGATATTCATGCTCTTGACAGTTCTACTAGATTGTCACAAAAAATAACTCATGGAGCTCCTGGATGTAACAGAAGGTTCCACCAGTTTTAGTTGAGTTTTTCCATAAACTCCCCTCATGATATTCTTATCGAGCTAAACCACGCAGAAAAACTGCAATTCATATTAATTTTCAAGCTAATGTTCTATCGGTTGCCGAGCTCGTCGTCTTGTTGACCTACCCACTAAAAAGTTCTGTGGGAGTTGCGGTGACGTCGGAGAAGCGGAGAATATTTTATATTTTCTTCAGTAGGGTACACCTTTGGCAAGTTTGTTCCACAATCAGGTACAGTAAGCATTCCAATTAAGCAACATAGAAAACCAGCAACCGATTCGGAAAGATATTTGTTATATGAAAATGGTTGCTCGCATTAAAAAAGAAGTTAAATTTAACTTGAGATCAATCTTACAATTAAAAGATAATAAAACAGTTTTATTTGTTAAGATAACAGCACAGAAGGCTTAAAGTTTAAATCAAATTTCGTTTCTTGGAAGCTTATTTCCTCTGGAGAAGTGATGGCTGTTGTGTTAAAGATAGCTGGAAGTAAGCCAATTGAAGCAATTAACAGTGTTTCTTCTGGGTGAATTTCTGTATGGGAACTTTCATTAGTATAAAGAATTATTCTACGGTATCACAATGGAACAAATTTGGACTAAGTGTGCGTAAACAGTCACCTTAATCCAATCTAACCTGACGAGCGTAAAAGTCATAAATCAATACAAGATGCAATCAGCAGGAAATAAATTCATTTCCAATTAACTACAGCTTTATTAATGGTTTCATCATAAAACTGATTAATCAGACTTTTAGTTAATCGATTTATGGCACAGCAGTACTTTACTCATTGCCTCCTTTCATATGGACCGTATGAGTGACATTAATAAAACTATTACACTTATACGTCGCTTATTCTGCACGAAATGTAAACAAATCTCACAAATATCGAATTATGGTCATATTTTTCCAACAACAGATTTAAAGTTCATCAACGTATTAAGGACTATGGCAACTAAACCAAATTACCGTGTGCATAACAAGAGGAAAATAATTTTGTCCCGCTCTTTACAAAGGCTACAAAATTTAATTACAACAAATTGAATTGCACATTGCCATTAAAATTTCAAAAAAATTTGCTTTTAGGCCGCCAAACGAGCCGCCCACATTCTATGCGAGAATATTAACTACCGCTGCATGCGCGATTTGGCTAGCAATTTGCCCTGAAAGCTCAAACAAAGTGCAAAATTTAATGCAAAGTAATTGGACAACAACAAAACTGAAGGGCGCGCATGCTACCCGCCATCAACGAGCAAGCGAGTATGCAAATATTTTTTAGTCAATACATAAATGGCCTGGTGAATGTGGCTTAAATGCATTGCCGTTATGCGTAGCCTTTTTGTTTGCTTTTGTTGTGGCTGCTCTTATTTTCCAATCGTTAGTTAATAATGCTGCTTTGTGTAAAGCATGTACCTTTACCAGTAAACGACTTGACTATGCAACTGACATCATGCGATGCATGTGCGAGCACACATAAATATGTATATACATTTTTATACTGATGCTGTCATGTATCTGCTGATTGCATTAATTTTGTTTAATTATCGATACTTTTCATATTGACCTTCAAAGTAATAAAAATTATGCATGGCGAATGGATTTAGAGGCATTTTATGGCAAAGAATACTCTCAGAGAATTGCCAATTCGTCACGAGAAGTAGCGCCTAGAAAATAATCTGAAAACAAATTATTTCCTTAAAAAAAAGACAAGCATTGAACCAAGGCCTCCCGCATTGTCCACTGAGACACCGCGACGCCGAGAGTATTAAAAGCTTTTCACTAGAATAGCTCAATAAAGCTTTCTATTAAAGTCTTATACATTTCATTCTGTGGCCATGTGAGAAAGAAAAATCATTATAATTATTTTGTTGTTGTTGTACACTTAAAATCTTAAAAGTCTTGAAGTTTCATGCGGGAAAACTGTTGTGTTCATTTCTATGGCAGAAGTAATTCCAAGAGATTCCTACTGTGCGTTGTGGTCAACTCAGAAACTGAAAACTACTGCGGCCCTTCCAGTAATTAATTAATACCGAAAAAAAAAGTAAGACCCTGCCCACACCAGGGATCGAACTCACGCACTTTCTGTTTCTGCGCCAGCGCCTTACTCTTTGCGCTATCACTACTCTTGCTTTCTTATGTTCTAAACTCTTATAAGAACCCGTTTGCGTTAATGAGGCAGTGAGTCAGTGACGAGGACTTTTATATTTATTATATTCGGAAAAGCAAGTAGCGATTATTATTGCGTTAATAATCAATTATAGCGATTTCCTTTCATTTCCGGATTGTTTAAGTTAGCTCTTAATTGTAATTGTTTGAGAAAAAATTACCAAAAATTTCTTCGTCATTCGTTAGTGAAAATCAACAGGAAGCTCTTAATGCACGTCATCCCTTTCAACACCCAAAAATTACAACGCGGCAATTAATGGATTACATACGAGCGACGGGGAGTGTGTTTACACATGAGTACTATGCGTATTATTGTGCAAGTGTCAACAATCAACAGTCGACATGAGAAGGAAGTCAAAACAAACACTTCGAGGCACGCAGACCAAAATGACTCGCTTCGGCATTCTTGTGCGCCAGTTGAAGTGGGCTGAACGGATATGGGGATATGCGCCTTAATGAACTCGTTACTAATTGAAGTTGGCGTTTCTGTGTTTGCGTAACGCGCTTACGAAGTGCAAATGCTATGCCGGATTTGCCTGCTCCTCCTTTGCGCTGCAGACGGCCAAAAAGGTGGTTGTTGCGCCATGAAGCTTTCGTCATTCAAAAGTCAAATGACAGTGGAAATGGAACTACATTTTGAAGGGTGTTTAAGACATGTATGCAAATTAGCATAAGCAATTGAATATTTACGGCTGTACATTGTCCGAATAGCAGATGGATAATATATTTTTAAATTGTCGAACTAAAACGTCTTAAATTTAAATATAAGCAGCAATGAAAGTGGCTTTTTCACCAAAAAGTAAAAATGAAATACGAGCGTATTAAGAAACAGATCGAAAAAAGAAATTTGTATTCATAAAGAATGCGAAATAATTTTACGTATTTTGCTCTCGGGGAAATCGAATTTTGTAATTAACATTTCACTCCCAACTGTCAAGAACCAGAAGAGACGACGATTGATTTGCAACTGAGTTTATTGAGTAAAGTATGAAGTAGAGTACCAAGTAATAATAGGGGAGAGCATATGTGCATGTGCACATACATACATATGACATCTCCCTTTTAAGAAAAAAAAAAAAAATAATAATAATAATACATATACATAATGTAGCAAAGCATAAGCATATTCCATGATTAAGCTGAACAATAATTCGATTCATGAATTCAGAGTGTGATAATGAATAAGGTATACATTTATGCAGGTTGGTATCGTTGAGGTTGTTTTATAACACGGCCGTATCTGGATACTTTTGCTGGCCCAGCTAGGTTTAAAGATGTGGTAACGTCTGGTGGTCGTGTACTGGTTGCAATTGGGGAACTTGGCGTGCACGCACGGTGAGGCGGTGTCGGCATTACTGCGATCGTTTTCTCGTGCGTTGATGAAGGATTGGCTACCACTGTTTTTGGATCTGTGATGTGGGATGACGTTAATGCGGCGTGTATTGTATTTCGTCTCAGTAGCTTTCCTTGATCTGTCCTGATGTGGAGTGAACGCGGCGCATTGTTAAGTTTTTCTACTGTGCCTGTTATCCAATCGCGGTGTCCTCTTTGGACGCGAACTCTATCTCCTGGCCAGAACTGCCTCGTCATTTTGGTTTTGTTATCGTAGTACAGTTTCGAGTTTTGGCGTAGCTTTTGAAGTTTAGAATGAACATCGGATATTGATCTTGGCTGCAGGATAGCCTTTGTGGTGGGAATTGTCGATTTGGTGACTCTGCTCATAAGACGTTGGTTTGGCGATTTTAAGTCGTCGTTTCTTGGCGCATTCCTGTAGTTTAACAGAGCTAAGTAAATGTCGGACTTGTCTTTGTAGCATTTTTTTAGGAGGGACTTTGCTGTTTGTACGTAGCGTTCTGCTAGGCCGTTGGCTCGTGGATAATGCGGGCTCGAAGTTTGGTGCTGGAAATCCCAAGCTTTTGTGAATTCAGCGAACTCCTTTGATGAGAATTGTGGTCCGTTATCTGACTCTAGTACCGAGGGTATTCCGTGAGTGGCGAACCAAACTTTTAATTTTTCAATTACTTCTGATGATGTTGATTGATGTAATAATGCAAAGTCAAAGAATCCTGAGTAGCTATCAACGATCAGAATGTATGTGTCGTTGTGAAAGTTAAATAAATCTATTGCCACTATTTCCCATGGCAAGGTTGGAATTGTTTTTATTAAAAGTGGCTCTCGTGGTTTCGCAGGCTGGAACGATTGACAAATGGAACAGCGTTGTATGAATTTTTGTGTCTTCGTGCATTTTTAACCAAAACAGTGTTGCTCTCGCTCTAATAAGGCAACGTTGAATTCCGAGATGGCCGCTGTGAATCATGGAAATGATGTCATATTGTAAAGATTTTGGAATTATTAATTTCGTTGCTTTAAATATCATACCATCTTCCGTTGTTAATTGCTCTCGAAAGTTCCAGTATTGTCGTAGATGATGTGCTACTTGCGATATTGATGATGGCCAGCCTTCTAAAATTTGTGTTTTTAATGTTTGCAGTTCTGCGTCGTTCGCTGTTGCGTTTATAATTTTCTCTTTCGTTGTTGGTCTTAGTACAGTGAGTGACTGAATTTCTAATTCATCATCTTTTGTTTCGTTCTTTACGTTCTTACAATCTCTGCTTAGCGTATCGGCTAGTTTTATCTCCGTGCCTTTTCGGTAAACTACCTGTGGAGAGTATGGCAATATATAAAGGAGAATTTTTTGGATTCGCAAGGACGTAGAATGAAGAGGCTTCTTGAAAATTGTTTCAAGAGGCTAGTGATCAGTTTCAATGACGAGCTTCTTACCATAAATGTACTCGTGAAACTTCGCACATGCAAAGCGAATGGCTGTGGCTTCTTTTTCATTCTGGGCATAATTTTGTTGAGTCTTGGTTAGTGCCCTAGATGCATATGCAACCGGTTGGTCGTTCTGTAACAAAGCTGCTCCGACGCTAGATTTGCTGGCGTCTACCTGAAGTTTAACGTCCAGGTTTGGGTCGTAGTAGCGCAGTAGCGGCGTCGACGTGAACGATTTCTTTAACTGGATAAATGCGTTCTCCTGCTCAGGTGCCCAAAGCCAATCTACGTCTTTCTTTAAGAGGCTGCGCAATGGTGTCGTTATTTCCGAAAAATTTAGGATGAACTTACAAAGATATGTTGCCATTCCTAGCATGCGCTGAAGCTCTGTTTTATTTTCTGGGCGCTTTAATTGGTTGATTGCTGCAGTTTTTTCCGGATCTGCCGAAATTCCGTCCGATGAGAGCATGTGACCTAAAAATTTGGCTTTGTTAGTAAAGAATACGCACTTTTCTTTATTTAACTTGAGACCTGCGTCTGCGAGTATTTTGATCACATTATTTGTTAGTTGCTCAAGCTGTTCTCTTGTTTCTGCATGAATCAAAATATCATCCATCGACATTTCAGTGTTAACGCAAGGGTCTAAAAGCTGCGACATCATATTTTGGTAAACCTCTGGAGCGGATGCCAGTCCAAATGGTAGCCTTTTGAAGGAATATCTGCCCCAGGGCGTAGCCATCGTCAGATATTTCTTAGTTCTGTCTGAAACCTCGATTTGCCAGAATCCTTTTTTGCAATCTAGTAATGTGAAGAATTTAGATGTTTTAATGTTTGCGGCAATTTCTTCTATAGTTTTTAGTGGATGATATCGCCGGTATATATTTTTGTTTATTTCTGTCGGATCGATGCAGAGTCTTAGTTTACCTTTTTGTTTGACAACGACCATTGGTGAAACCGCTGGGGTTATTTCATTTGTTTTTTCCAAGACGCCCAGCTTGACCATGTTGTCTAATTCCTTTTTGACCTGATCTTTAATCGCGTGCGGGATTTTCCTTGGTGTGTAGTGTTCGAATGAGGGATTTTTGACTATGTCAATATCGTAAACAAAGTTTTTTACTTTTCCAAGGCCCTCAAAAATATTTTCGCATATGTTTACTTCGTGCACACGCGAGATTAACCGGAATCTTTCACAGTCGTTTTTCCCCAATATTGGCTCACATCCGTAGAAGTTTTTTACTACAAGCAAGTTTAAAAGTTGTCGCCGTTCTCTTACCATGCATGAGACTTGTAATTCGCCCATAACCTTAATTTTGGTGCCACCAAACGCTATTAGTTTATGATTAACTGGACGCATTTTTTTGGCAAAGTGTTCAGCCAACATGCTATATGGAATTACGTTGCACTGCGCTGCAGTGTCTAACTTGAACTTGATTTTGTTGTTGTTGACTGTTATTTCTTCATACCAATTGTTCTCCACGTCTTTATTTGTCGGTGATTTGCTGAGAGACAACACGAGGAAGTCGCTACCATCTTCGTCGATGCACTCCGCGCTGCTATCGTCGCGATCATGCTTCAAAACGTCTACCTGCTTATTGCTTCTGTTTCTGCTTTGTCGGAAGCATAAGCTAGTCAAATGACCCTTTCTTTTGCAATTTTGGCATTTGTTATTGTAAGCTCGACATTTACGGTATGCGTGAACAGAGCCGCATCGCTTGCAAAGGTACGTGGGTGTTTCGCTGTATGCTTTGTAATTTTTAGGCTGCTTCCCTTTATATTTATTTATTGCGTCGACCCTGTGTTCGTCTTGTTTGTGTAGCTCGCGTAACTGTTGTGATGCCATTTCGCTTGCCCTGCATATTTTTATTGCTTTTTCTAAATTTAAGTCGTCTTCCGAAAGCAACCTCTCTCTAATTGCATCACTTTTAATGCCGACCACGACCTTATCAGCTAACAGCGAGTCTTCAAGGTTACCAAAGGAGCACTTTTTAGCTTGATTTTTAATTTTTGTGAAAAAATTCTCGAAAGTTTCACCTTCGACTTGATACAGTGTGTTGAAAGTATAACGTTCAAATATAACGCTTATTTTGGGTGCAAAATATTCATCAAACTTCGCTTGGATGACGCTTACGTTTCGTTGCTGCTCCGCCCCAAGGGAAAATGAATTATAAATATTTACCGCATCTGCTCCAATACTCGACATAAAAGTTGCTACTTGTATTTCTGGAGATTTTTTATCCAGTTGCACTGCCGTAGCGAACCATTTGTACTGTTGCAGCCAATCCCTCCATGAGGTAGAAATGTTATTTCCAGCAATTTGGAGCGGTTTAGGCGGTCTTACGAAGTTTCCTCCGCTTACCTCTGTCGGTGGAGTTGGATCGCCAGGCATTTTAGTTCGAGATCGATTCTGACACCATGTCAAGAACCAGACGAGACGACGATTGATTTGCAACTGAGTTTATTGAGTAAAGTATGAAGTAGAGTACCAAGTAATAATAGGGGAGAGCATATGTGCATGTGCACATACATACATATGACACAACTGATTCCTTCATACGGTGGAATTTCCTTTAGCTTATTAATAAAGTATAAGATTCGCACACACAAATTTTTATTTATAAAAACTAAATCGCTAATTTTTCTTTGACATTTTCGCATTAACTTGGGTGTACATGTTCATCTTTTAGAGCAAGTTAACGGGACCTACAAGTTTCTTATACAGCCGCGTCCATAAGGGAATGAGAAGCGTTTATCAAGAAATTAGAATAATCTTAAATAATTGCCAATTCGTTGCGAAAAATTATTGGAAACAAAATTTCTTTTTTCTTTTTCAAAGATTGAACCTTGCACTCCTCGCATCAGATTCAGCGCGCATATTTCTGTATATTCCAATTCTAATACTAAAATTGTTTATGAATTCATTGAACACCATAAATTCAAAATATTTAATCCAATCGAGCATTGTAATTTTACAAAGGAAAACCGCTAAAAGATGTTTAATTAAATTATTGGGAACGGCAACACTGGCTCTAGGCAGGGGAACCACCGTCAATGCGGTATACACACCACGCATAGCAATGGTACTTCATTCCACTACCCTTCAACAGTCCCTTCAAGGCCGACAGTATCAATCACACAGGAATTGCAAGAGCTTATAGTGTCGTTAGAGCAACCAGTATACATATTTATTTTATTGAAAGGGAAATATTGAAAGGCCATACAAACCAAAAGTATTTTTTTCTTCTATCGCATCATACATATTCACCAATTTCTTTCGAAGAAATAAACAAAATTCTTTGGATGTGAATTTAGCCGCTACTCTAACAAACTAAGAAATTCGTACTCGTGCCAAAATATGTAAAAAATGTATCATCAGTAGAAAAGCCGCAGATGTCACTTAAGTGCTCTCAAGGCAATGAAAATACGCCGCAAAGCCACACACAATCACATATGCTCACACGCACATGCACACGGAAACCCACACAAAATTGCAGCAACTGCCAAAGCCACAATGAAAATATTTGTGCCTTCTTTGCTTACACTTATGAATAGCACTCATACACACACACACTCACACTCACTCCCGCACACATATGCCATTCGTTGGCAAGGCAACGAGTAAAGTGTTAAGTCCTTCGAAGTGCCTGCCTGTATGCGAGAGTATTTGCGCTTCAAATTACAGTGCAAGTGCATTTTATGACTTGATGACCATTGTTTGGACCTTAAAATGGCGACATTGATGGTAATGCCGCTTGTTCTCGAATGTTGTGTCCCTCAACAAACAGTCCGCTCGCTATTCAAGTGTGCGTGTGTGTGTGTGAGAGTGCACGCAAAGTGAAAAATCATTTAAAACCGTGTAAATGTGCCCACATATGAACCATGCCCACCAACAGCTGTCGACCTTTAAGCGCCACATTGCAAGGACGAAAGTGAAATATTCTGCTGTAAGGGTGATGGCGGAGGGGGCGACGTGCTGAAAGGCCCTCGAAAATGAAATTTGGATTTTTGAAATTGCACGCATGTTGCGCTGCACAAATTGATGACGTTCCCGGCTGATGTCGTTGCAGTTGTTGCTGATGGCAACAGCAGCAACAACAGGAGCGACTGTGCAAAGGCAAAGGCAATAGCACCACCAACAATACGGATTTATATCATGCCCGGCGTCTACATTTCAGGCATTTGAAATACAACACAACAACAACAACAACACCATAAGCGAGCAGACCAGAGCACTAGTGAGAACAACAACAAACATTTTTGAAATATGTCACTGACAGTGATAAAGTGCCTTCTGCATTTGATACGAAAACGATGGCGGTGTGGAAATTGCGACAGCACACAAACAATGCCAACTAGTAGTAAGGATTATGAACGAGTATGTAGACGTAAAGAACGTATAAGCGATCGGTTGTTAGGATTGCAAGCATGAGCAGAATCTATGAAGTGACTAAATTTTGATAGAAGTCATCCTTAAATTTTAATCATTAGTTCATATTAAATAATTGATACAACAGATCATAAACAAGGCCTTCAGCCTAGCTTCCTAACATTAGCTTGTGCGGGTTCTATTTAGTGGGACCTACACATTTATCCTGTAGCCGTTTCCGACGGCGATGTTTTATAAAGATTTTGTATGAGAATTTTTTTATCATTGCATAGAATACTCTCGTATAGTTGCCAACGAAGTTTCTTTTTAATTAAATGCATGAGTCGGTTGAGATTTCAACCAGCCACACCAGGCATCAGGGACCGAGCACTTATTCACTAAGCCACAGCGGCGCCTTATTAGCCACAACAAATACTCTTTACTTATTTGAATTAAGACTTTCTGAACTACAAATAATACTTGCCGAATTTCAATTGACGCTTCTGAATTTTAATCAACATTTTCTTAATTTTATTTGTAGTTCAAATGTTTCATTGTGCATATCTTGACTCTTTTTGCATTTTAACTGACATTTGTGAAATTTCATTGATGCCTTCTGAATTCCAAGCGACGTTTTCTAAATTGCAACTCGACAAAAGAGGGGCGACTCAAAAAATCCGAATTCAATTTCCAAAGTTAGGTCTAACAAAATTTTATTGACATTTTTACTACATAAAGAGAAACTTTACTAATCTGCCGTAAAATATAAAACTTTTTCTAATCTAAAAACCAATTTTAAATTTCTCATTTATCAGATGTGACCATGTTTCAAAACGTCTTGGTGATTTAACCATTATGCATGGACCATAGAGTGACCCAATAGCTTGCCTCGTGCAATAATGATCTAGAGTTGCAACTGCCCACAGAACACATCCAATCCCAACATGAGCAATTAATGAACACATTTACGTAGCAAATTTCAAACTGACCACAACTGCGTAACTGCGCTGTACAAGTGCATTTCGTTCCACTGCCACTTGGGAATCTAAACTATTCAGGACACCCAAGAAATACCACTTAATACAGCTGCCACAGCCTCTTCTGCGATAATTTGTTTGGGTTTTGCATTTCAACGTGAATAGTGTTCGTCCAGCGCCGTCGTATCAGCCCGGCAAACACACACACACACACATGCATGCATTCAGGCACATTGTTTTGCTGTAGGCAGTGCTGCCAGATGCATAATTCCATCGTATATGTATAAGCATCTGGGATTTCCATGCCGATATTACCTTAACAGGTGTCCCAGATCCGGAGTCTAGAAACCAATGCCGAAATATCGGCATTTCAAAGCTTTTGGTACCGGTTTTTCGTTATTTAAAAGTGCATACAAATGTGAGCAAGCAATTTTTTTAAAGAAATGGAAAATCGATGGCAGTTTGAAGATTCAAAATATATTCTTTCTTGAAGTGCATGCAATTTTGATCTTAATTCGCTTACCTACTTTCTGTAATATCAGGTATTCAAGATATTATTTATGAGCTTAGCGGCTGGTAAACGAGTCAAAGTTTTTATCACATAAGTTTTTTTTTCTCTGATCAGACATCAAAAGGAAACGAATACTGTATGATTTCAAAAGCCTAAGCAAGAATTAAATAAATTCAACTTCTGAGTAACTTGTATTCTAAAGAACAAGAAAGGACACTAACAACACTAACTCTATCGCTTACGTCGTATGGCTGTAATTAAGTCTACCGCGATAGAGGAGTCTCATCTTGGCAGAAGCATCAAAGCGTGACATAAGTTCATCTATTTGGCTTTTCTATACAGTTTTTGTCAACATTGAGTCCAAAATAAGGTATCTACAAGGCATTGCAAAAAGCTTGTTTTTGACTGCTTTTGAAGCTTTAGAACAGTTTTTCTGGCAGCTCTGGCTGCGAGCAACTCGTTGCAGTCCTTTGCTCGTTGCTTATGCACAAAGCTGGCAGCGTCTGCATAGTGCAGTCCCTCAAGCGTTGACTTTTGCAATTAGTTGCTCACCCTTCCGCACAACCCTTCCCCGCCACATGCGGCGCCCGTTGGTGGAGTTGTCCGTAATTGCGAATTGAATTAACTCGCTAGAAGCGAAACCTCCAGCGCTCCTCCAGCAGCAGCGTGCAATAAATGAGCTGGATTCAGTGGCCATAGCGCTACTCGCTACTCCCTTCCGTGCAAACGGGCGAGCTGGTGCGCTTGTGTGTGTGCGTGCGCACGCAAATGTGTTTGTGGCTTCAAATGTAATTTATCAGCAGTATTGCAGCTTTTCCAGCCCATTTCGTTGCAAGTTGTCATGCGAGTCTGTATTTGCAACACCTCAAAGCGCTGGGGAAATGCAAATTGCACTTTCAGCTCTGCCTCACGCACACACAAGCAAATAGTGAACCACAGCCACTCACTCACATGCAGATCTGGCACATAGCTCCTGCATTGGCTACTGCACTGAGGGACAGAACGGCCAAAATGAAAAATATTAATTTACAAAAAAACAGCTTTTTGTGAAGCTTATAGCAAATACAACAAAACGAAGATGTAACAAAACCATTTTTGAATTTATTTCATTTAGTAGGAAATTTTTTAACTTGAAATATAAAACCAAAACACTGTTACTACTTTAAAGCAATACAATTTTGCTAATGTACCTGAATGATACACCAATTGAATATACATAGATAATTCTTGCTATTGACATAGTCTTTTCGCTTGGCAATTGCTCTATTTTGGACTTTCCTGTTAGTTTATAAATTATTTAAATTTTTAATATTGCAAAAGTGCAATTTTTCAAAGCTTAAAAATTATTTGAAAAATTGCTTCTACTAAATTCCTTGAAATTGATATATATGAAAGAATATACCTTTAAAATATGAAAATTGCCGCTGTTCGAACTTTCATCATTTTGATGTACAAAAATTTTTTCTCAGTGCCAATTTTTTAATGAAATTATTCCCTTCGAGCTTTTTCAGTCATTTTTTTTATAATAAGTTGCTCGGCTATAATTTACAGAACAATGTGAAAAATAAAATTTCGAATTTTCAAAAATATGGCATAAATAAATGCATAATAATTTAGCTTTATGGAAGTGAGTCACATCCATTTTGTAGAAAATCAAATATAATATGAAAAACTTTTCTAATTTAATATACATATGTATTAAATTACCACATTAAAATGTATTCCCGTTGAGTCGTAGTATCATATTCTGTAAGTGCATATAATATTTTAAGCCACTTTACTCTAATATAATTTATGAAGTGTTTTAAAATTGTTCGAAAGTTCATATGGCAGATGGGCGTGTTCGTAGGTGGATTTGGACAAAATCGACAAATTTCCTTAAATATGTCTAAAGAAATTAATTGGTGATGTTGATTAGTTCTAGGACTAATCCGTTTAATTTTGGGCGCGTTGTGTACTAAGTTGTTTCACTGTACGTCGGCCTGTGACATTTCCATTTTGCCTTTACCAGTTTAGCGCGCATCAAAGGCAAAACCAAAATTAATTGTGGCATTGATTTGATGGAAATTTGATTGAAATTTCTTGGTTTTCTTTATAGCGCTCACTAGCTCAATCACACACACGCACACTCGCTCGCCAACATTTACAATTGAAACTTGCTATTAATTTGCACTTGCAACAACGCGAATAAATTGGATTTTGAACATTTTCAAAATTGAGTCATGCAAAATAAGCCATAAAATTAAACATTTGATATCAACTTTTTAATGAATATCTGAACTTGTGACATTTGACATTTATCAGACATATAATTAGCCTTCAATAAATTTTTTTATAATTGTTTTTTTGAACAAACACCACCAGTTTGACTGCAAGAGCCAAATGTATGCTAGCGCTTACATGAACAGATCTGTACACTCATCACAGGAGTACTTACGGGTCATTGGTTTGTAGCAGCCCAAGCATATCGGAGGGGCGTCAGTGCAAGCAAGGCGCAGCATCTATCACCTCCTGTGCCTCTGTGCCGACATCTCTAGATCTTGGCAGCCCCATGGCTTGCTGGGCTGGTGGAGATCTCAAAGCTGGGATGCAGGTATTTACTGAAGTTCGCTAGAAACTCCTGTATTCTAACAGATCACTACTTGCCAAATTCTCAAAAGGATAGCCGTCTTCTATCGCTAGGGACCTATCGAATACTGTCAAATTCAAAATATTTGTATTTAAAAAGTTCCGTTAATTCCTCCGAAATCTTGGTTTGAAATGACAGATGATAGAAAACGGGTATGCTATTAAAAATGAATATTCCTGATATTTTTAGATAGTGGATATTGAATACAATCTCTCCATATAGTTGCATACATATACATGTATTTTAGATTCCCAAAAAGATCAAAAATTTTTGCGACTTTCATTTAAATTTTCGAGCTGAATATAGTTCTAGATCACATCATCAGGAAATTTACTCTCTTATAATTATAAAAAAATATTTAACTGAAAATGGTTCCTTATCCGTTTCTAAGCGCAAAGGAATCACATTGACTATCTCTCAATCCATATTAACATTTTTCGAATTTAATTTGACTAATCTCAAATATTTCTGACCGTTTTTGAATTTAATTTGAATAACCTTAAATCGATTTCTCCGTTTCTGAAATCAATTTGACTACTTCGACATGAATTTTTCCGTTTCTGTAATCAGTTTAAATCATGTGAATTCAATTCATTGTGAATTCGTTTCTTAAATCATTTTGCAAAGATATAGTCTATATCAAGCTACAGCTATTTCAATAAAAGCTTCACGTTCCTACAAATTCAAATCGCATCCAGTGTAAGCTTAATTGTATGTGAAAGATGTCAACGAATTCCATAAAATATCTACAAAGTACACAACAAGGTAGAATATAAATGCTTTTGTATGCGGACTTTTGCTGGCTAATGTTTATCATTAATAAAATGCTACATTAAGCATGCTTTATACGCTTTAATTATGCGCCTCTGCACGTGAAAGGCGAAGGAGCAAGAAGGACCCAACATCATCATTACTCGTTAATTTTAAATGCACTCAGTCAATCACTCGCGGCATGAAGCTGCAAAAGGACAGCAATTGTAGCGGCTCCGCTGTCGCTGCTGCTTCATAAATGTCCTGCGCTAATGGATATGGCGCCCAGCGGCCCATGGCAAATTCAAGATGACAGCTCCACTTGACTTTATTTATTCGCTTCGGTTTTTCATTGTTAACTCGTTGCAAAAATAACAGCTTAATTAAATGCGAAACGAGCAAAAATTAAGGATATCTGCCTTGCTGCTTCCTCCAAATGCACTTACACATACACACTTGCGGCAGACACAGACAACAGTACTATCTCAGATAACCATAGCAAGCCAAGCGAAAATAGCAGCACTTGTCAAGCGATTAAATTTATTGACAGTTGGTATTAATAAAAGTAAACCACTTGTACTCGTCAATGACAGCAACGAGTGATAAATTAAATTCATTTTCACAAGTTTTAAGCTTCAAATTGCTATACGCTGTTGCAATTAATAACGAAATCATGGCGGAAAGCAGTGTCATTCAAAGTCACAAGATATAAGGATAACAAGTAAGGAAGTATCAGTCGGGTTTCACCGACAGAGTAATACCCTACACCAAGTTCCCAAGTGGTGTGATTTCACTGAAATTGTGGGTACATTTGATTTACAACCTACAGAGTGGGCGGACCACGCCCATTTTTGGCAGACTACAACATATATCTAATAGGACTATACATGTCAAATATTGATGCTCTGACAGGTGTACAACAGATGTTATCGGCATATTTATTTTACTGCCCCCATGGTGGGCGGACCACGCCCATTTCTGGAGAATTAAAAGATATTCCTACCAGGAACGAAGTAACCAATTCTGGACGCTCTGGTGTATATATTATGGAAGTTAAGAGGATTTTTCGTTTATCGCCTATATAGTGGGCGGACCACACCCATTTTCTTGTATGGCATCTAAGACCTATACATCAACTTGGGAACCGAATTTCATTCATTTATATTCGTAACTAGTCAATTGGGAGCAATTTTACCGGAAAATTGTTGCCGCCTATACAGTGGGCGGACCACGCCCATTTTTTGGTATTTTGCAGAGGCTCCACACCTAACCATAAATACCAAGTATTATTCTTTTGAATGAGTAATTAGACAATTTATAGCAATTTAATTGGAAAAAAACCCGAGGTAGTGGGACTTACAGGCCCATTGTAGGCGTGTCCTTCGACCGATTTAACTAATTTTAACACTTTACCTAACTCGAGGTTCACTGTGACTGTGTACCAAATTTGGTTCAAATCGGACAACTCCTTCTTTCTATTTTTCCCGAACACGCAGACGGACAGACAGACAGACAGACAGACAGACAGACAGACAGACAGACAGACAGACGGACAGACGGACAGACGGACAACCGGAAATCAATAGAGAAAGTGTTTCTGATCATTTCTATATACTTATGTCTATACCTAGGAGGGCTCCTTTAATGCGTTACAATTTTCGCACAAAGTTATTATACCCTATTACCATAGGTGTAGGGTATAAAAATGCAGATACTATCAGGAAAGAAATCTGAATCGATTTAGCCACTCAGCCTGCTTTCTACAATAATAAATACAGTAATTTGTATCCTTTTCACGTTTTTTTCCCCTGCCGTTCCGCTCAAGAATTATAATCTATTCTTAATTGCTTTTCAGAATCAGACCATGCTCATTGCAAAGACTTAAATGCCTTCAGATAAAACACCATCGTATAGAAATTTTATCGCAGATACATAGCGAATAGGGGAGAAGCGGGTACCTTCGTCTCTTTTTTTTTGAAGGCCTACATTTCAGAAGGTAATCAATATATTTAAAAACCGATTATACTCTTACAATACCTCATTATTTAACAATAAAATGTTATACTAAAATTTCTTTAAAAAGTTCCGTTTGTATTATTTTTTTCATGATTAGTAAAAAAAGTCATTTCGCTGAATGTGCCCCCATGCCAGGGTAGCTTCGGCATTTGGCGGGGCACTTTCGGCATTCACACTTTAAAGTACCATAATGTGATACAAAATCTTGTTTAGACTAGATAAGACATGTTTTTGGTTACATGACACGTTTTTATTATATTTTGCATTAAAAAACTAAAATAAAATCATATTTATGAGCTTCAAAAAAAGGTAGTTATTGTCAAATAATTTTTCTTAAATTATTTATTATATATAATGTTAAAAGTGCAGAGATTGACCCTAATATTAATTTTGTGTGGTTACGGGAGGTTTGAGCCAGGTTCGAGGGTCTTGGAAGCTTCAACTCGATTTCGATTTTTAGTACATGTGAAGTTATATTGACGAATGTGCCCCATGAAAAAAAGACGCGTCCGCCCTGGTGTCACTTTTTTTCTTTTTATTTTTTACTTCTAATTTCAGTGCTTTATTTTCACTTAATACACTTTTATTTGCAAAATAATTATTATTAAAGTAATACTAATACAATTTTGTTCGAAATAATGGTATAAATACAGCACAAACTTCTTACGTTACCGGCCTGAATATTCAGGAACGAAGCGCAAAACAACAAAATCAAATGTAACTTTATCAGCTGTTCAGATAGAGATGGCAAACTTTGTGAGGAATATTTATGCTAGTCATGGGTTAGTTTTTACTAATACCGAAAATACTTCATACCGAAATCGCCTTTGACGAATGTTCCCCAAGGACGAAGGTACCCCCCTCTCCCCTACTAGTAGCAAATGGCGTTCGGTCGATATAAATTCTGGGAAAAGTTCAAAATAAAATTTTTTATCTTTAACATTATATATTTAAAAACTTAAAGTTGATTCAGCAAAATTAGTTTAAAATTCATAATCAACACTAACATTTTAAATAAAATCAGCTTAAATAACGCCCGCACCGAAAATAGCATCAGCAAGATTATTTCATGCTAATATTTTCAACAATAAAGTACAAAAACTCTAAACTTCTTTAAAAAAAGCGAGTATAGGGATACCTGCTTTAATTAATTAACATTTAGACTACATGCCAAGAGATTCATAATTGCCTTAAGCTGTGTAAAACTTCACGTTTTCCTGGTGGTAAGTTCAAGTACAACGTAACCTACTCCCATTACAGCAACGCTTCTTGTGCCGCCTCGTCGTGCTGAAATTAAACCCATTAACCCGCTTTCGCTTTAGCCTTGTCAGCAGTTCCATTTTCAAGCGAAGAACACACCCTCCGTCCTGCAACCACCGTCAAGAAAGTCCAATTAAAAACCGACTGACAACAGAAAGTGACCCACTTACTCTAAATACTTCCAAGCTGTGGCCACTTGCGTTCAGTTGTGCGTCGCCTGCCGACCTGCGCCACCGAAAATTGGTGTCAGTTGGCAAAAAAAAATTTCATTTTATGTTTTGTTCAGATCTTATAGGTTTTTTGAATGTTCATAGTTCTAGAGCAACGCCACAAAGGTAAAGGAGTAGCATTACTACAAAGCGGATACTATTAGGGGCACGAAACTGGCAACTGTTTGAGTAAAGGAAGAACATACAGAAATGAAAAAGTTGCTCTCATTTCGATTTCTTACATCAGATTTCATTACTATTTATCTATTTATCTGAGGCAAGAACCATTTAGTTCTCGAGCGTTTATTCCCATGTAATATCAGAAATCAGAGTAGCTCCCTTTCTCATTTCTTTCTGCTCGCATACCACAAAATATCCTGTTTACCTACATTGAAGATATTTTGAATTATTCAGTATTGAGCTCAATTAAGTGCAATTATTGCTGCAGACTTCGGTCGAATCGAAAATCAATAGGCATAATTAATTTTGCAAACTTTAACCTTCATCTAGTATCGATTTCGCTTTATCCTTCGCTCGAACTGTTACAGCTGAAGACGCGTATCCTTACCCATATACGAGTATACGCACGTGCATGCATATCTCAACCTTTGACCTCTTTAAATAATTTAGCATAATAATTTGTAGATGGTAACTGTTGGTCCGCTTGTGCCACGGTTCGTTGGCCTTTTCCAGAGGGCCGCACGCTTTATGTTCCAAATCCTGCCCATATTCAGGCAACCTTCATCATCTGCTTGCCTTTTTGCTGCTCAACCTGTTAAGTTGAATGCCGCAACTTTGACTTGGGGCAGCGAGCGGAAAAGCATTAATTCGACTTATGCTAATTTTTCTTTTGCTGCGCCTAAAAACCTATTCATAATTCAAAAGCCGTATATTTAGTTCATAAGTTGTTGGTAGCATTTACTCAACCCTACGGCATATATTTGGGAAAATCGTCTAAGTTAATGATATGCCCCGCTGTTTAATGCTTTGACGATGGAATATAATTAAGCATACTTGATTATAAGTGACAGTCTATCAATATGGAATAATGCATATGCTAACAAATGCTTAAAAACAGCAAAGAAAGATAATTAAGGTTTACTTAGGAAAAAAGTGACACTTGACACACCTTCAAAGAAAAAAAAGTCAACGAATTCAACGCTATTAAAAAAATACTTGCATACAACAGCAAAATCTTTTTCAGGACTGGGCAAAACAGGGTGCTGTTGTTTGATTTTAACACTCTACTCACCAAATACAGTGTAGAAAAAGAAAGCACAGTTAAAGAGACATTTATTGATCTGCTTCTTGGCACTTGCACTCGCACACGCACTCTTACCCACAAGCTCACTCCAGCGCGATGACGTGTTGCGTGATTACGTGATATGTAGAATGATAGTGTGTGTGAGTCTCGATCGCATTTGCACCCGCACTCAACTCCCGCGTGTTCACACTGAGTGTAAAGTTATTTGATAGCTTTCTACACAGTGCGAGTGTAAGAAAAGTGTGCGTTCTTCCTAAACCTAGTCAAAAGGTTTAAATATTCCATACTGCAATATAATGTTGACTTGGATGCTCGATACTTTTCCTAGTCATAGCTTCGCATGGATATTTTGTCTTCCAAGTTTTTCCTGCTGTCGTTCCGTTTCCACAGAAATGCACTGTTTTGAGAATTTTTTCGCAAAATAATGCAAAGTTATTTAGATAGACAATCTTATATATAAAACGCAAACTGACTAAAAAGTGTCCGCTGAAGCCTGTCCACTTTCTTTCTTCTACGACTTTAGACGAACGCAATCAGTACCCTGTGTAGCCCAGTGGGTAGAGCCGCGCGCTTACACTCGGCAGGTCATGGGTTCGAATCCCACAAGTTTAAAATTTTTTTTTTATTTTTTACTTTGCTTTGCCTTTTATTGTTGCTAATTGTTTTACTAGCTGTCGTGTATACAGGCACACACGACAGGTGGCCCCACTTGTAATTAGATAATACATATTATGCCCGACATACATTTATTCTAAATAAGTTAAGCAAGTACAACCTGACATTACTAGTATATTGCATCATCTGGAAATTTGACAATCCTTATTCCGAAATTCGTAAAAACTTATTTTCAAGATTCCTAATGGCTTCAACTATATTAGGATTTCCAAAATCACTTTCTAAGATGGAAACTCTCTAGCCTATAACTATTTTAAAACAAACATGAATGCATGGTATCGTCTGAGTGTTGGTTTATTCAAAAAAACAATAAAGAATTGGCAAGACAAAACCTTCGTTTAAATCCTTGGCATTGTATTCAAAAAGCCATATCTACACTTCCCGAGAACGGCATATGTGTATATTTATGCCAGGTACAACTTTCAATCATTTGTTTCTCGTAACTTTCTACCTATATGTATAGCTCTAGAAACGGGCTTGTTCGCCGATCCTAACAATCTTTTTCTAATCCTGATATCCCTCTTTTGAGCGATTAAAATAAGTCGAGATCAATATTAATGGTACTAAGATTCGAATTCAGATTTTGTTCTTTCATGTAATCATTGTCTGTATTGTTGCGTTCTGAAAACTTTTACCAATCCTTGTACTTTATTTTCTGCAGTTTTCTTGAGTTATTTCAAAATTGAATATTATATCTCTTTAGAATATACAAGGCTCTTTCGCAGGATGCTCCAATTATGGCCAATGAATACGAAAGCAGCTCCATCAAATTGTCGTTCATTCCACTTTTACTTCACCAAGGATCTGCAGTTGCATTCAAGTAACAAAAGAGAAGTCCCTCTTTTATACTTACACATAAAAACTCATCTGAAGAGCAAACTTGAACCACGCTCATTCAACAGCCTTTTCGAGGCTGAGAAACAAAAAAAATCATAAAAACCATCCTTTTGTGTCTTCTGTCAAGCACCCAGCAATGCGTATGAGGAATTATAAACAAAGCTGCAACAACAAAGCGAACGATTTAACAAAGTGTTGTCGCAGCTGTTGCTTGCCGGTTGCTGCCGGTTGCTGCTGCTTCAAAATCAATGAAAGTGTTTTCTGTTTTGTGTGGGCCGATATTAAATTTATTCTAGCGATAGGGTGGAGCAATTTTATAAAAAACGAACGATAATGATATGCCAAAATGGAAAATAGTCCTTAACCGCACTTGGTTCAGAGGTCCCTTTCCTCTTTTTAAGAACGCTATTCCTGAAAACTAGATCATAAATTGTAGTGAAGCATTAGCTTTTAAGCATTTAGTTCTATTAAAAGTCATTAACTAAAACTTAAAAAAAAGTTCCTCCTGAACTTCGCATCAGAATCGAAAATATTTCGCAATAATTAACATATATTTATTTCAACCCAAAATATTAAAAATTAAATATATTGCTAAGAATCTAAACACTTCATACTAATATTATTATGTATTATCAGAATATTTTCAACACTCGACTCTAAAAATACTAAAAATAAAAAGAATAGTTTTTATTCGGACTGACTTGCCAAAGAGAAATGACAATATTTAGTTGTCTATTTCTGTTCTGAATAAAAACAATTCTTTCTAACATTCAATCTGCCGAAAAACATAAACTTGTATATTACTAAAAATAATTACTAAATGTTTTAAACAAAGGGAAACGCTGAAATCTAAAGTTTATTTATGCTCAAAGTTTAGCTGTATATAATTCCAATATCTGCAGGAGCTCCTAGGATATATATATATACATATATGTATATATTTTCGTGAATGCGGGTAATTAATAAAAATCAGCTTTATAGTTTGCCTAGTTTTAAAGTTTCTTCCGCTTTTTGATCGGATACTCATCCGAGCTATGGTTTTTAATCAAGCTGGAACCATATACTTTTTAACATTCGATTCGATGTGTGCTCCGATATACATATAAGCACAATTCACAATTTTGTGCAAATGGTCTGGGATTTTTGCAATTGACAGTTTTGTAGTAAACTACTGTCAAAACTACTGTACTGTCAATTGCAAAAATCCCAGACCATTTGCACAAGATTGTGAATTGGGCTATAGTGCTTTCCATATGGAGAAGATGCTTACTGAGGCAAAATAGACATTATTTTACTGTCACATGCCTCCATTTCAACGCAATCGATATAAGTATGTATTTTAGATTATAGAGTAAAGTAAATCATCAGATTGTGTGACTTCTTGCTTTCAATTTTCCATGCTTTTAAATCCTCGTGTAATCAGCAGTACCTACACTCCCTTTAACAATAATTTACAGAAAACATTTTTTCATATTTTAATACAACCTCAACCTCGACAATGCTCACATTTCACCATACTCAGCTGATCAATTAAATATTAATGCATACACATTTAACGATTTCCATTATATTATGTTGACGATACAAAGGCCAAATATGCATAAATGCAAGATTAATGCACTTTTAATGTACAAGTAGTTAAACAGAAAAGCAAACAAAGTTTACACATACAAAGACACCGAATCAACTTCATATAATTTTCACACGTATGTACATGCATACATATATCGAAAATAGACGAGTAAATTCTATTTCGAATTCGAACAAACGTTGAACAGCTCTAGATAAGCCGGGCAGTGAAATAGTTGAAGGAATCGCTAGACTCTGTAACGAATTTTTCAATGGTGCTATCAATAATTAGATAAAGGCCTCGTCTTCCTTAATGCTTCCCTTCCATTACGTCAAAAGTACCGGCATTATTTGTATTTTTTCGTACACAAATTTAAATATTGCTGCTCTTGACCTGAAGGATCCTGCGTTCGCGGGGAGGTCTTGAAACTTAAAGAGAATCGGTGGAAGGAATCCAAAGTTCGCGAATTAGCGGTATTTTTTCTTTATATCTTTTCCTCAGAATAAAATTTACTCACATGCAAAAACGTCCTCTAACTTCGGAGGTCAGACAGAAGTTGTATCCAATCCTATGCATGTCTAAAACCAAGGAATCGAGCCAGTTGACACTTCAGTTTATGTACTGTGCAGATGGAAAAGCGAATCATGGCCCGGGTTGCCAGCTGCAGTTATGTCATTTACGAATATATTTTGGCAATTATGTGGCAAAAACCAGTTTTTGTCTATGCCAAGATTTTGGAGGTAACCTCGAAATTAAAAGTATATCAAAGTAACTCTTTTAGCTGAGCCCACCCTCCAAACGATTTTTTAATCCGAATCTATTTTGCTATTCCATTTTGTAAAAAAAATTTATTTGTTTCTGAAATCTTATTCTTAAACCTGATTGATAGCTCTGTCATCGGAAACTGCATACTTGCCCTACGCGGCAGTAGCAAGTAAATTAACAGCTTTTACAAAATATTGAATTTCTAGAGCTTCATATAAATACCGTTACTAGCAATTTAGAATGATTTATTATTCGTTATGATTCTTACTTTTGTATATCGTTTTTAAATCAACTTTCAGTTTCAGCTATCAAACGGATCAGCTGCTCCATAAAGCTTTCTTCTCTATTTTTACCATTCCATCGTTACTTTACCTTTCCACTTATTCGAAAATACTTAACCATAAATCCACTCAAAATATCAACGAACTCATCGTTCGACAAGCAGCCAAGGAGGCATTTCTCTGCGTCAATCAATAATAAAGTCCTTAGCCTATTCGCAATTTCCATTTTTAAAACACATTTCGCCGACACAGCGAACACTTGAACACAGCTATAAGTGTTTTGTCTGCGTCGACATGAGCGCAAGGATATAAAAGCCAACCTGTGCAAACGCGCCCTTTCCGACCCAAGCAATCATTAGGCAGAAGCAGGGGAGTAAATATTTACGAGCGACTCAAGCCAAATCATAATATACAATATAAAATGCGCATACAGTGCGAGCGCCTAAGAGTATGCACCGATAAACTCGTTATTAGACAAAGAGTCATTATTGATGGCTGAAAATGGCCGAATGACTGATAGGCAGGCAGACAGACACACAGATACAAATAAACATTTTGACAGCTGTAAAGCCACCCATGTATGCGTGCCACCTGGAAGGGTATATGCAGACACCCTGTCGAACACGTGCTCTACTGTTCAGTCATAAAAATGTGGCAACGACGCACAGAATAACGAGAGAGTCAGAACTTTGGAAAAAACTGTGCAGGATCCAATGAAAGAATAATCCAAAAGCTAAGCTGAGTTTTTTGAGCTACAGTGATTATTACAATTTTCCAGAAATATTTATATATTAGAAAGAATAGTTTGTACACTTAAGATCGATTTGATTTAGAACAGAAAAAAAAACACTATTGTCATTTCTCTTTGGCAAGTCAGTCCGAATAAAACTATTCTTTCTAACATCTACTCTGCCGAAACACCTAAACTTGTATAATATTTCTATATACTGCCAAAAGATGGCTAATTATACAATTTCATTAATATCGTAATATGTTTAAAGTTTTTGGGCAACGCTTAATGAAATTGTTACACTGTGCGACGGCACTTGAACCTTTGGAAATCCACCAGAACAACACGGTTACGGGCGTCCCACAGTCTAGCTTGACAAATTTTTGAAAAAAAGACAAACAGCAGTAGGCGGCCAGTGGCACAAGCATGCCATGGAAGCGCTAATCTGCTTTGTGCCCGCTGCTTCGCCTTATCCGCGCTCCCATTCAGCACCAAATTGTGCTTGCCCTGCCTTGCTCTATGACAGCCATTACCATGGCAATAACGGAAATGCCTCTTTCACAAAAATTGCTTAAAGCTCAGCCATCAAATTCCGTCAATTAATCACACAAGTGCCAGGATGTGCGCTGTTTCTGTGTTGGTGTGTTGGCAGGTTGGTCTCAATGTTTGTGTGGGGGCTTTAAAGGGACGCGCTGGCGCATGCATTAGCGGCCAAACAGGCAAGGAAGCGAAGAACAGAGAATGGGTGTGTTTGTGTAATTTATACCTAATGGAAAGTCAACAGAGGCGGCAGGCGGGCCAAGTCGTGGGTGTAACGTTTTTAAGTGGCTGCAAGTGGTTGTTCTGTGCTGCGACGATTCCTCTTGCGTGTCAAGTGGCTCTCTGCTCAAGAAAGGAAGTAACTAGCAAAATATCAACTTAAAGATTAAAGCATTTTTCGAAATGCTTAAATTTGCCTAAAGTCAAGAAATAAAGTTGTACAAAAATAGACATATCGAAAAAATTGTACAGTAATTTTCTTAGTTTATTTATTATTTCATAATTAACATGAATTTTTGAATTTTCTTCTAAGAAAATTACAAAACTATGTGCGCCATCTAGCGGATACTAGTTAAACAGTACATCGAAAATTTCCCTGCGCAGCAAAATTCCCATTAAAGGATACTAGTAAATTTCAGTGTTGCTGAGGGATGCCAAGCTTCCGTTTAGGGATTCCAGACCAAGTCAACTTGTTGGACTTTACAAAGATCTCGAACCAAAAAATTATACCATATAGAATCACTGTTTTCGAAAGAAGAGCATTTATCATGGCATTTCTGTACTGCAACACCAAAAATACCCTGAAAAATACCATACATGCTGGCTGAAAAAATTCCAAAGAATTTATTCACAAGAAAAGTATATCACCAGGGTTGAAATTTACCACAAAATGTAAAAATGCGTGGTATTCAGGCACTTTTAAACACATAAACGGAACGTTGGTTCATGCGCAAATGTGGAAATTGTATGATACTTGGCAACTCTGTTGAGTAAACTAAATTTCCTATTTGAAGCTGGTAAACAGTTTGGGAAATATGGTTCTGGTCTTGACTAGGGAAATTTTCGGTTTGCAACTGCAATGCTAGTTGGGACGATAGTTACGTCACACCGCAAAACGTAAGCGGAAATCGCAATTTTCGCCGCAAATCCTTGAAAATTTCTGCATTTTTCTGCTCAACGCGACGGCCAAAGAGGTTAAGGAATGCAGCGAAATGCATTCCGGGCAATTTGCATAATTATGCATGCGATAAATTTATCCCATGCGTTATCGTTCCTTACGTAGTTTGGCGAAATCCGAAATCGCAATGTATGCAAAAATTCGTTCCGTTATAATTTTGTGATTTTCGCGTTTTTCGTTACGTCATCTGCATTACGTAGTAACGGACCAGACGGGCAAGGAAAATATAATTAATTTTAGCAACAGCCGTTAAAACTATAAAATAGAATAAAATTAGAAAATTATAATAATTATTGATTAAAATCATACAAATAATATAAATCCCCAAAGAATGCAGCCAGGTTTTTTCAAATTTACAGTTATTGTACGCTCTGATTGTAGCATAGAAGTTCGAACAGAGCATTATTACTAAATAATATATATCTCTGGTGCGAACAATTGCAAGTTTGAAAAACATTTCTTTTATATTAATTGATGCAGAATTTCCTGAACGATCTCAAATTTATACATTAGACTAATTTTGTTACGCTCAAGTTAATGTATCTGCATATAATTTGTGTAAAATTCGCTCCCATATTTTCGAACAATTCTTTCAATCTATTAGCTATTGTGACAATATTCAATTTGTTACAAACCTGAACACACTTCCAATTCACTTATCTAATTCCACATCATTTCATTTCTTGCCATTGCAGCTCTCCGAGTTGGAACACCGCGTCATCGAAGCGGAAGAACGCGCCGAAGAAGCTGAAGATAAGGTAAGAGAAACGCATAAGGGTAGAAATTAATTATGTGGAGCTGCACATGAAACCACTTGCCACTCTACTCACCGCAACCATTATATAAATACATTCATAAGTTAAGCGCTCTTCCATATCTTTTTACTACTCAATGATAAAAGGGATGAAAGGCAACAAACTTTACAAATAACGACCGAAAAAACTGCAGGCAGTACTTGAATTGTCTCAAAATATAACAATAAATAAATAAAGAAAGAAATTGCTTCAAAGGTACGCATCCATGAAAATCTGTAAATATATGTAGGTATTTTAGCATTTGTGACAGTGCAAGAAGGCTCGACCTTAGCCTAGTTTACACCGACCTATAGTTTTTCGTTCTTAACTCTTATAAACCGATCTAAGGTGTATTGTCTATATATACAATTTTTTCTTAATTGCTCCTTTTTCATCATTACGAATATATTCCGTTTCCCTCTACATAAATTCAAAACGGTGCTTTTCATTAGAACCTTGTCATTACCTTGGTCACTTATCAGCATCACGATAACAACGGCCATCACCATCGTCACTCTCACCACCCTCACAAACCTCGCCGTCAACCACATCATCATCAATTGTATTTTGGTATCAACAACAACAAGTAGAAAGCAACTCCAACTCACGGCACATGCGACTTCCCACTGCCTCGACTGGTGTATCCATGTTCATTATAAAATCTCTCCAAACAAGAACGACAACAAAAAATATTTAAAATACCTTTCCAGCCAAAGTAACTTCCTGTTTGAGACGTACCGGAAATACGCATAAACAACACGAGCAAATGCAACATTGCGCAATGCTGTTGCGGGGTTGATGACCACCGGTGGCATGAGGCTGGGTCCATGAGTTGTTGCATGATTCAAAGAGGGTGCAAAGGATTTGTTTTTGCTGTTGCTAATATGTTTCATCTATGCACGAGCACACTCTGCCTGCCACCCTCGTGTGGTAACGTTGCAGATGAACTGGAACCACAAAAGCATCAATGGTGGTATTAACATGTCCCGGGGGTATTTTTCAGTTGTTGTTATTAAATCATGTAAATGCGACAGTGCCTTTTGGGGGCGCTTAGGCCTGAGGATGTATTTTTTCTAAGCTATGGCGACACCCTGGCCACCGAAACAAATTGAATTTGCCTTGTTGCAATCATTGCAGGCATTTACGGGTTTAAATCACTTGATAGCGCAGGAAACGTTCAAGTGGTTGGAAAAAAATAAGATTGGTGTTTGAAAAAATATGCTAGGAGTTGGTTAAACAAGACATAAGTTCAAGTTCTATTGCTACAACAAGTCACTTTGGTGATTTGCAATTAAGGCATTTGGGGGTTTTAAAGGCATTTGACTGAACTACCCACCAAGTTAAGCGGACACATTTCTTAATTCGAGTGTGCTCGTGATATTTTAGTGCAAGTTAACGGGACCTACAAATTTATTCTATTGTTCTATATATCCGAATGGCATTGAGAAGCAAAAAATAATCTCGAAAAACTATCACCTAGCTCACGAGAGACGGCGCCGCGCGTAAAGAAACAATGTTTCTTTTATATTAGATGATACTAACCGGCTGGAATTTGAACCAGCTACTCCACACATCAGCGACTGAGCACTTATCCACTTATCCACTGAGCCACGGTGACCCTGAACCATATAGTTGTCTCTATTTATAACAAGCGATATCCATAATATACATATTTAATTGTGGAAAGGAGAAGTTAATAATTTTAATCCCGTATGCCAAAATGTTTTTGAAATATGTAGTCTGTTTAGATAAAAAGCGCTTCCCAATCAGCTTTTGAAGAGGGGCAACCTCTTTTTTAGTTGCGTTACGACGTGTCCGCTAGAAATAAAATTATTTCATTTTATACAAGTTTATTATTTCGTTTTACAAAACTGTCGAATATCTTTTCGATATAACACATCAACAGTTAGTCCATTTTATGCGTCCCCCTGCTACTTAAAAAACTACTTTCCTTTATAGCTATACTTCTAATTAAAGGCAATTTATGTGGTTTTCATACAGCTCTTTGCCCTTCAAGTTGTATATGTACTGCTTAAAAATATGTAATTTTCAACAATTCTTAAAAGTATACTTAATTCTTGAAGTACTTGCCATTGCAATTGCTTGCAGGTTTCAGGTTTCAGCCATATGCAACAAGTATTTTCTAGGCAACCCTACCTTGCACGCTCCTTCTGCTATCCCTGCTTCCAAGCGTTCTAAGGGCTTCTTCCTTGGTTCCCTTTATGTGCAGTTGGGAATTTCAATGAAAAAATTCCTAACTTAAATCAAATAACTGCCGGCATTTTTCAAATTCTTCCGTATCGAGTTAAAAGCGTCTTCTCAACTTCCCAACTTGCATACCCTAAGCTGCTTTTCCTAGCTTCCTTCGTATGCGCTCCAAGCCGACATCATAATCCCTTAACAATTCGTATTTTGTGCAGAATGAAGGGTAATTACTGCCGTGTTGCCCATGCAATGCAATTGAAAAGGGAAGAAAATGGAAAAACAACAAAAGCAAATAAACTTGACAATGGTGTAGCAAATGAAAAGTCGAAAGCGTAGCCGTAATTGCGAAAAGGTAGTCGAGAGCATAATAGGACGATTTTCCCTTAACTACAATATTAGACAAGGGAAGTGGAAAAAGAGGAACAAAACAAGAAATTTGTTCTTGCTCCTTGCAGACAACGAGAACTTAATGAGCTTAAATGTAAAGTACTTGAAAATTTAATGATGAATTTCTGCACAAATTATAATCCAACAATTAAGAAGCTTGTTCAGAAAAATACAAACGAATTTAAAGTAAAATATATACTACATATATGCAATTCGACACCTCTATATATAAATATATTGTAATTCCTGAACTGAATTTTAATGCACTGGTTGATATATTTCGAATATTCCGAAACCCATCTCTAAAGCATCCGAAGCAAGCATATTTTCTCTTAGGGCATGTAAAGCTACTTTCTATAAAATTTAACTCTTTTGCATGTAAAATAAAGAAAAATAGGGCCTATAAACACCCGGAAAATGCCGAGGAATGTATACATGTGGGCGTTAGTGGACACGTAATCTATACGATTTGAAAAATGTCAGAGCTTGAACTAAGAATCGAGCTAGATAGTTATTATGATAACATGCATAAATAATGTCTATGTCTAGGATATCTCCTTTAAGGCTTTCGTAATTTTAAGGTAAACAAATTGCATTGTTTAAATAACATAATCAAGCAGATGTTATTATCTCTCATCTCAACTCTTCCCAGAGTTTCACTTTTTTCTTAAAATATAAATTAAAAGTTTCTTCCGATTAGCCCTCTTGCCTTCCGCATATCTTTAGCTTAAAAAGTTAACAACTTCAAATTAAACTAGCTGCCATCCAATATATTCCAAACTGTTGCGACAGATGTTGCCATTTTATGTACAAATTATTTGCTGATGTAAACAAAGCACTTCTGCTCTTTGTTGGCACTTTTCATGCATTTCATTTCATTTCCGCCGGCAAGGACCTTGCATTTTCAAATGACAAAGAGCGCGATAAATTACAGACGGTATTTTTATTACTAAATTGCCAAAGATTGATTAGTGAATTGTTATAGCATTTTGAGTTTGTTTCGAGAAAAGAAATGAATATTAATTGGGAAAAGATAACCTCTTTTCAAAGCTTTAGAGAAAATAAATTCTTTATCATTAATCCCCAAAACTAATATTTTAATTACACTACCTCTTGATATTATACAAATAATACTATACACTTTAATATTAAATTTAAAGTCTTTGGAAGTGCCGTTGGCAGCTCTATGCAGATTCGCTCATATTACAACAAGGAAATTTCCTTCATGGATTGTTTGCACTTGGCAATGCTGTGACATTACACTATAATGCAAAAATGTGTCTTTTGGAATCCACTAAATGTAAAAAAAGTATAAATACTCACTGCCTCATTCACCGAGTGCAAATCGTTTCATTCACTGGAATTGCCCAGGGAAGCTTGTTCAGAGAAACAACCAAATCCGGGGGTAGGTTTTGACAAGCAACACTGACACTACAGTGCAACTTTAGCACAATATTTTGAGCAGACTACCGCAAACTACCCCTGACAACTTGGACATAATTTTGCGTTCAAGCAATAAGAAATTTATAACTAATAACATAATACAATAAAGATAAATGAAACTAATTTAAATAAATAGTGGAAAGGTAGCGCCCTTCGCCTACAGCGCCTATAACTCGGCAATATTTTTTGCATTGAATGTGCGGAGAGCAAAACATCAATGAGCGAAAGAGCGCTCTACAACTTTAAGGAGGCAGGAGAGTCGTTGGGTGGATGTAGGGTTATTTTACGTGTACGCAAGGAAGAAAGGAAAATGTGGAGAAAACTTGCGCGAAAGGACAACGACGCGACGCGTTTTTTATACGTTCCGCTTAAACCTATACATATTAAATTAATCTTAAATTATACAAAGTGCAATAAAGTGTAATTGTAAAAAGTAAAGTACTGTTATGTTGTGAGCAAAATGCGCCATACTAAATTTGTGCTGGAATTTGAAAATCTGATGCGCTGCTGTAATATCATTGTCAAATTAACTAGTACAAAAGTCTTCATATGAAACCTCACGCAAAATATTCTGCTGCTCTCCAAAAAGTGAATATTTATATAGAAAGCAGTTAAGCTTCAACAACGAACATATTAGTTCCTAAATATATCTGTCAGAATTTATATAATTACATTGTACATCTGCATAACTTCAGTAAGAAAGTCTCAGAAAACTTGCATTTTCGTGTCTCCAGCAACTCATACCAAGTCCAAAATTGTAACGAAAAAAAAATTACATTCCACACGCAAATTTTTTGACATAAACTCACGCAGAGCGCATGCCAAATGCGAGAGAGTGCAACCACCTTCGATTTCCTTGTTATGGCCGCCAGCAATGACAGCAATGTTCCCGTATTATTACAACGAAGCAACGACTAAAGCAAACATAACGATAATATTTACAACTCTGTGAGAGATGAGAGCGCGTCATGAGAGCAGAAGTGTCAATGACAGCTGACAGAGTAGTTTTATTGACAGTTCAACAAAAAATATTAAACTACGAAAGTTTCAAGTAAATTTTTTATAAAAATGTAGCATAAAAAAAGGAAATGTGGCAAATGACAACTGTAACATTTTCAAAACTCTGATTTCTATTAAAAATCTCGTTATGCATTTATGCCAGACGGAAATATCGGTACATCAATCCTCATTACAATATTTAGACAAATTGTCTACGTAGAAATATGCCAAAGCAATTCATATCATTTTTGTGTACTGGCAACACTTTTGCGTGAATTTTTAAAAACTAAAAAGCAACATAGCATAGAGCAGTTTTTATAAAAAGTGCATAAAATTATAGATTCGTTTATAAAGACTCATATTTTAGCATTATCAATGCCAAAAAGAAAATTGTAAGCATTGCGCATACTCCAGCACAGCATTGCCAACAGCAAGTTAACAATTTAGCATATGCAAGCTCTCATATTAGGTAAAAAGATGAAGTGAAGCGTCTTAAAATTTCAATGCAGCAATATGAATTCAATTGATTAACAAAAGTGATCAAATAAGTGACAAGCGCCTAAAAATGTGCTACGATTTCTGTGCTCAAAGAATATTCAAATTTAAACAGTTTGTTTGCTGATGCAAAGATGCGTTTTACAGAACTGCGCTGCTGAGGGTAATATTGAATTTTAGATTCATTTTCTTACGACCACCACACTTCGCGCTCTCCAGCTGTGTAGAAGTGTGTGTTAAAATTTATAAATTCGTTTTGTGGCATTCGTGAAAAACTATATGAATGGAAAACTACAGGAAGAAGGTTAGTATGTGTAAAAATGAAGTCCTTACAACTTTTGGTCTTGTGAGCTTAAACAATGGATGCTTAGAACATGCTGTCTTGCTTCAAATATAGCGAGCGTTAGTATTTTCATACATTGCTTTCTTTTTCGCTCTCCGAAGTTCAACAGAGTTCAATTAATGTCTTACATCCGCACGGCAGTCACTGTACTATATGGGAACAAACAGTCAATCAATACGAGCAAATTTTATTACATTTACTTTCGCTATTCTATCAAGAGTATCTAGTAACACTCTACATGTGATGTGGCGAACTCGATTTTGACACGATTTGGGATTCCGATATAATTTTTCTGTTTATATTTATATTAGCATTCAGTCATTAGTGTCTAGGAACAATTATTGACTATACAATGATCAATTTAAATGTGATATGATCTTTCAGTCTCTGTTACATGTCTCTATTTTGTCAATTTTTCGTTCCTATTAATTGTGAAATAAGTACTTGAATTTTAAATGCAATGCCCAGGTAGTGTAAAAAATGTCTTTTCCATGTTTCTATCAAAATCATAAACATCCGCGTTTGAAGAATTAAAGAATAATGAAACTTACTACGGCATGTTGTGAAGACCTTTGTGACTACTTTTAAAATGCTAAGTGAATCTCTAATCACAATTCTCGTCTTAAGTATTTATTACATCATCTGATACAGCTATTACCCTGATGTTAGTCTAATCACACAAAAAACTTTATTAAGTAATGTGAAATATTTTGCCAATTCCCAGATCCAAACTAATCTACTAAAACTCGTATTATTCATCTTCGCAATTTTTTTCCACATCCTTCTCAGAAACCATTAAAATTTATACAATATAAAATCTGTAAAATAGTGAATAACTTAATTTGCACTTCAAAGACCAAACTTTAATTACATGGGAAATCAAACCTACGTGACCTATTTACACAACCATGACAGCTCCATACATAAATAAATATTGTGCATATGAGTGTATGATATAAATATGTATGCATGCATGTGTGAATATTTTTTCAGCTAAATTTAGTATGCCTTTATTAAGTTTTCTTCTTTGGCTAAAGCAAAAAGTGGAACGAACTTTGAGCTGACATGTTTCAGTTAATAGAGAGAAATGTAGTTTTGATGTCATATCAAGTTGAAATTGGCGTGTCATTCGTATATTTCCGGCAAGACAATTAAAAGTTGTGTTAACTTTTGGAGAGGCAGCAATATGTCAACATTTGACATCTTAATTTAGAAATTTTAGTAAGGTATTAAAATGTTTCTGACTATTGCATGCTATAGCGCCATAGAGACAAATACAGTGAAGGAAAAATGAGAAATTTGCTTCAAAGCACGATAAATACGATATCATGCAGAATAAATCCGTATGTATTGTATGTTTAAATTTACCACATATCATACTACGAAGAGCTTTGAAATTTATATTACGGCATTCTTCTTATACTATATCTGAGCTCCACACGAGTATCTTCTGTATCTTTGCCCTGTTATCTCTAAATCTTGGCCTACCTACTTGGGAACCCCATGGTTTCTATTGACGTTTTCTACGCGAGCTCTCGTATTCTTACAGATCACTTCTTCTCTGATTCACAAACGCACCCAACGGCGTCTATGCGTGGGTTCTCCGGTCTACCAGCATAACCTTACCTAACCCTACTTTCACGGTGGATAAGTGCTCGTTTCTCATTAGGTCCCATTTATATATGCTTAAATAAAACGTGCACACACAAATTAATGCGAAAAAACTCTGTCCCAGCCTCGGTTAGACGGGCACCAATTATTTTATTTATTCTTACTTGCATCCAAATTTTGTAGTAGGTCGATCACAGACCGGCCTGCTCAAATAACCAAAATAAATATGATATTTTTTAGCATTTCCAATTATCGAATGAATAAAATCTACTCTTTAATTGGAATATAGCGTATCAGCCCCTCCCGCCGAAAGGAAATGGATTAGAACTAAAAACTCGGAAGTTATTTTAAATTGTAAACAAATTTCGAATCGATATATCGGAATTTTACAAGGAAAATAAATGAGACTTATTTTGAGTTTGAATTCTATTTGCTTTTCTAAAGGCAACTCACAATCAGAAATGAGGTTCAAAAAATCTTAAAACAAAATCGAAATTAGAATTAGAATTGGAATCATAGTCGGAATGGCTATTTTACAAAATGAAATAAAATGCTTCATACTAAAGTCCCATCATCTTATCTTGTTATAATGTATATTTTATTTGGCCTTTTTAATAATTCTGATTCTCGTAAGTGTAGCATCATATTATTACAATCTATAATATCTGAATTAAATATACGAGGTCTTAGGCACGATTAATCTGACAAAAGCAATCGTTACTTTTCTTGCCTATGTATATAACACCATCTTGCGCTTTGTTACAAATATATATTCCAGTGAACTAGAACTATCTTCAAGATAGTTTGGCTAGGTTCTTTAAAAGCTGTTGTGTGAAGTCAATAGTATCAAACTTCATACGTTCGAATTCCCCGTCTACTACTTTTAAGCAGAGCTCGCACTTCCTTCCCCACTTTAACTCGATACCGTTAAATAAGAATTACTCTTAAAGCAAATTCGCACTACTCAAACATTTCAGACACTGAAATTTTATAAATTAGAGATTTACAGCCACTGGCGCCAGATACATATACATATGAACATGGCATATGCCGCTTTAATGCACTCCGATTTACGTAGTGCTCTTTTTTAGTACATTTTCTAGCAGCTAAATACCACGTACCACACCACGCCCAACATAAAATTTCAATAAAACCACGGCAGCGTCAAAGACAAATCCAAAGGCGCATAGACAAAAATGAACCATAAAAATTTCCAAATTGAAATATCGAGAGAGAAACGCATGCAGCGTATGAAAACTTAAGTTGCAAATGATGACGGATGCACGCATCATTAATTACGGGTAAGGAAAACGCAACGCCGCCTTCCTCTCCCTCATCAAAGCAGCCAGACGCCACAGCCCACTCGCTAAGCTAAGCAGGGATGCCAATCCCACAAAAGTTTGCACATATCGGGGTTTCAGTTTTAGAAAATCAAAATCCGATAATCTTCCAGTTATTTTTAAATTATTTTGTAAACGAAGATGTGTCACTTTTATTCAAATGACAAAACATGCGGGAAAAAACTTTAAAAAGTCAAACAAGACTAATCCCACAGTTTTATTTTCTTTTGCTATCGAATAGTGAGAAATTCCAGACGAATGTTACGAGTACTTGTCTAAAGACGAAAATGGAATGCTTTTTGGGCTTAAATACATTATACAAGAGGACTGACAAATCTTCGCTGAATTGTTTGGAAGAAACTGCTAATATTTATTTTCTCATCTGATCTATAATTTCGATGATTTTTTATCTTTTCTGTGTATGTAATTTTCATGAATATCAATACGCTTCTCCAGGCGGTGAATTCATTTTTTAAAACATTCTTTTAAAATAAGAATGGTCAAGGTATCAAGTCTTTGTTAGTCCCTCCATATACAGTGATGTTCGAAACAATGGAGACACTTTTGAAACCATTGTTTATAACAATTAGCGAAAACTTGAGATTCTATTCGAAGCAAAAATAAAATTTTTTTTAAATATGCTCAAGCTCTTGCATACAATTTTTGCATCGCACACACTAGATTAAAGATATAAGCAATTGTTTCATTATTGCCGCTATTATTTTGAGCATCACTGTATGTACAATTTCAAACACAACATATTTTCGGATTACATTAAAACTTCGAAATCACAGTAAGAGAGCTTAAAACTACTTGTCAGAACTGCCGGCGCATGGCCTTGCAATCTTTGACACAATTTTCTTGAATTTTGTATATTGACGAACTACAATAGTTATATATATATTTGTTCTTCATGTTAAATACAGTTTCAATTTAATTCCATATGCGATTTTAAAGATCGTTATTTGAGCATCACAAAACTGGTTTTTAAAATGATTTTTAAAAGCTTTGGTGATGTGATCAAAATATCAAGGAAAATAATATAGAGTTTTCATAAAAATTTTACTAAATTAACTTTTTAAAGAAGTAAAACGACAGGTGCTAATCCATAATGAAGAAATCAAATAGAAAAACTTGCTGAATAAAAAAATGAGTTGAACATTTTTTTTATCTGAACTTGATAATTTAGAAAATGAAATGATACATGGTTGCATTTTTAGTGAAGAGTGATATTTTCGAAAAATCGAAAAATTCCAAAAATCTTCTTGTAAAAACAACAGAATCCTACGAAGTCGGTGTGTTCAAATGTTTCAAGATTTGGCATCCTGGAAATTAACATCACTCCTAGAAAAATTGTGAAAAATTATTAACACACACTGACGATCCCCATGACGTCTGCTGGTGACGCCACTGCAGCAGCGCCAACCGCCCGTGCCCGCTCCCACCACTCTGCTTCCCCCATAAGCTTTCACCGCAAAGTAATCAACGCGGGAGAAGCTAATTTTTCATTAAAAAAGAATGCGATTGAAAATAGCGAAATGCCATGAGTGCACTAAGGGCACAAAGATTTTCCCTTTACCGCGTGTTGATTGCCTGATTTGTCTGGCGTTCGGTGCTCGGCGTGTGCCACCACCCCCGCCCGGCATGAACCACACGCGAGCAGCAGCGTCTGCCACTCAACGCAATCAATCAATGCTGCATTTTTATTCCACGCCTCGTGCGAAGTGGAGGCAAAGCTGGCCGAGTGCAAGTCGTGGAAATGGAAAGCGTGCCACATGCTGCATGCCTCGAAAATACTCTTCAGTTTGTGCTGCAATTGAAAAGTGGCAGCGTTAATTAATTTCTAAGTCTGCATTTGTTTTAAAAAATATGAGTTCATTGGAAAACCGAAGGGCTGACCTGAATTCTCCCCCTCTAAGCGAGCTTCATTCTCTGCTCATGAGTATTGTGCTTCTAATTGGAATTGATCAACTTGGCCATATTTTTACTCAAAGGAATTGAAAGAAATTCTTTAGCTTTTGTTATGAATCAGAGAAAAATTTAATTAAAGTTCATTCCCAAGCGTATTTCATACAAAACTTTAAAATATTGATGAACTGTTCCCTTCAGAGAAAAGTGAAGTTTAATTCAACTTCTTTTCTTTTATTAATTTTATAATTAATACGCCTTTAAAAATAACAGAAGGTAGGAAAAATTTTGTATTTTACAGATTTTAATATATGCTAAAATTTTCTTTTTGGAAATTTTAAGTTTATGTACTTTCGGACTTCGAACTTTTGCTGTTTAAATTTTATACTTGAAAAATTTATACAGATACTTAATTGTTAAAATGAATTTTTTTAAAGAATGGTCAAAAGAGTTCCTCTAAAATGAAGGAAATTAAGAAAACTTTAATTTTTGAGTAGGACCAAGGCTGTTTGAAATTATGTCATATAAGTATAAGGCGTGTCAAGTTAAACCAACCAAAGTTGGTTATTGGATTGAGAAACTAATGGATTTAAAATTTGTAAATTCCACCATAACATAATAAATTTATATTCCTACAAAACAAAGGCAAACTTTTAGGCGCCACAGAGCTGCCAGCATGATTCATCCTTGCGCATTTCACTTTCTAACGCACTGTTGTATTTCTTCCCTCCATAAGGAACAAGTTTTAAATTTTCTTCGCACGAAAGCGAACACGCACAGTGTCAGTGACACACGCTCGCCACGACAAAGACTTCTCCCGACAGTAAGACCAGCCAACAAATAATAACTGTATTTTTGAATTCCCAGCATCGTAGACATGCACATACATACATACATACAAAACGTCTGGACAGGTTGCAAAGTTTGAAAGAAGGTCTTGACATGCTCGTGTCATGCTGCTTGTCAGATTGTATGTCAACATTTTTGTTCGAAAACATTTATCCCCATCCACCGCAAAACTACGCGGCTGCTTGTTTATTTTCATCTATGAATTGGAATCAGCATACATTTACCAAATATTTATATAAAACTTTACATAATTTTGGCCCTATTTCCAACTCTCTTTAAGTCTATGCAGATGCATTTTTCCCAAGTTAAAATATGTTGTCCTCTAAAAGTGTTTGTGTTGTATTCTAAAAGGAATCAAAAAGTTTTTGGCGCAATAGCCTGTGTAACCGAGCCTTAGGGCCAGTTTCACAGTGGATATTTAAACTCTGATTGCAGTTTAAATAGGGAATTTCAGTTTCACAGTTGGAAGTTAAATACGATTTAAATAGCCGACTGTGGATATTTAAGTACGGCACAGAGTTGCAATCGAAAACAAATAAACAGCTGATTTCGGATGTGCAAGCAAGCTGCGTCGACAATATTGCAATTTATAAGAGATCAAATTAAACATAAAACTGCATGGTATAGCACATATAAATGATCCCGTAGTATTATAAATAATATAAACTGTGGATTCTTTGCACAATATCCAATAATTCACTTCTTTCGGCCGACGAAAAATTTTTAGCTCGCGCTGCCTCCATAATTGAACAATTGAACATATGTTTTTGGCAAGTTGTGTCAACCTTCAATTGTCAAATATTCGAAGTTGCCATTCATTATTCCGTATTTAAATAAATGCACTGTGAAACTCAAGAAAAGTTAAACTAGATTTAAACTCAATTCGCAAATTAGATTTAAACATCCACTGTGAAACTGGCCCTTAGACCCAGCTTTCTCGCATTAACTTGTAGGAGTCCAATCTATTTCAGCATAAGTTAATGGGACATACACATTTATTCTATTGCCGTATGCGAATGGGATTGAAAAGCTTTATTTTAATGGCAAAGAATACTCTTGGAGAGCAGCCAATTCTTCACAAGAAATATGTCTCTTTATTTTTTGCTTTAAATTGTGGGAGCCTACTGGGAATCGAACCAGAGATCTCTCACATCAGAGACCTCAAAGTTATCCACTAAGCTAAGCTACGGCAAGTATCAACTAAAAATAACGTTTACATAGTTCTTGGTTAAAAGTTATACTAAAGCATCAGCCTAAAATATGCAAGGGTTTTTTAAATATTTTCTGCTGAAAATATTAATGTTCTTGAATCACTTACATGCAGTTTATATTTTGAATATTTTTATTGTTATCCTCATACTAAGAGTGGTTTTTTTTTTTGTTTCGATACGCAGGAAGGTGGGAATCTTCATAGATACTGCTAGCCCGTACTAGTCAGCATGCACGATTCACGTTTATCCTCCTTGTGCCTACGTACTAAACCCACCTCCCTCCTGGACCCAGTCCTGTTTTCCCCTGCGGTACCACCAATCAAGGCATTCCTTCATACTAAGAGTGTAAACATGAATATATGCAACCACTTCTAAATAATTTTCATAAAGAAGCTCTAGCATTCTCGACTCACTTTCCAAAGGAACTATTATGTTAAATTTATAGATTAAGCCTCTACTATAAGTGTTTTTTAACGAATGAAATTAATGTAAATTGATTGAGAAATTATGCCTATTTATTATCAAGTGTTTTTGGCAAAGGTCTTCGGCTTTTGATTCGGCTCTTTGCAAGATATACCAAAAAAGAATTCGACCCTCTGATGTGCGGCCTCCAAATAAATTATTCGGCTGTGGCTTCAAAATCTCGAAATTGACTTCGGCCTTCAAGGAAACTAATCCTCTTCGGCATCGGCCTAAGTTCGATATTCCGTTGGGCCGTTGGGTATTCGCTGTTGCAAACTATTGAAAATGGAGAAGCAAATAGGGATATTGTAATTTGCCATGACTAAGTATGTTCGGCTTGGCTTTGGTTGGTTTTTGTCCAAAACTGGCCATAAAGTATTGGGTAAGAAACTAAATTAAGTAGATTTCACAAAGTATTGGAAACTGCATATTTTAAGTTTATAAACGTCTAAAAGTAGAGTGCCTAAGCACTAATGTAGTAAAATAAGCTACGGGGCATTACTGGTGGGACCAATTTTTTAAGGTTACGTCATTAAGTTGCAAATTTTTGCAAACAAATATTTAAACAGTATTTAGAACATGCAAATGCAGTTTAGGCAACATTCGATATTTGAGCTTAGCTTTCGAAATCGGCGCTACGTGGTGTGGTGGTTCGCTTAATGAGTTTGGTATTAGAAAAAAAGTATGGAAAAATCAAAAAATGGTTTCATCCTGTCGCCCACAGAGTGTCCCAATTAGCAGACTCAACTGTACTTTGATTTAATTGTCGTTAAAATTTCTTTCATTTGCATAAATACGTAAGTACATTACATTTTCAAACATTTTCATTTAAATATTACTCTTGTGTTTCAACTTCCTTCTTTCTTTCGACATAAATTCTTTCCTATATGAGGAGCATGTGTGAGTGGCCGCTCATGCTCCTGTGGGTTGGTGTATGCATGTTTTATGGCTGCTGCTGCTGCTGTCGATGTAGGGTCTTTGTGGTAGTAGTTGCTGTTGTTGTTGTAGCTCTGCTGCTATGCGTCAGCATCATTAGACACATCACGACTGCCAGGCTAGACGTCCAGACTGGATGGCAGCCAAGCGGATTTTGTATTTTACAAAGTTATGGGCGGGTTTTTTGCGGAGCGTAAAGTGACAATTATTACTTTTACATGCTGTGAATGGAGAGAAGGAGGAAGATTTATTTGTAAAACTTTGGTCAATTTAAAGAAAGCTTGTTGTATACCTATAAATCTGATGAATCTAGTGTATGTTGTCTTTTTTTATTGGTGATATAAGAACAGTTTTTGTAAATAGAAATTAAATACATTATCTTGTCACATAGGGCCAGATTTTAGTTTTCTGTGATTTGGAATAATATCTTAAGTTTTTAAATGCTTTAAATGCATTGAAAGGGTATTCAAAATAGTTATCATCTTATAAAAAAAATATTTAGCTCTTTGAAATTTAAGTTTTTCTGATCTTATAGCTCTCATAAAAACAGAGTGTTATTTTAGACTAAAAGTGTTATCGCTAGTGGGCAGCGATAAAATATATAAGTTCGTACCTTAGACTCATCTTTCTCGCATTCTATCTCGCATCTGCATACATACATATCTATTTATCTGTACTCAACATTTATCTCTAGGTATAATCAAAATAATGGGGCTTGCAATATTTATTTGATTGCTGAATCCGAACGTAATTGAGTAGCTTAACGAAGAAAATTTAATTAAAATTAAGCAAATTCTCTTTTTTGAACAAGTCTTTTAAGGATTTCACCGGGGACCCCTTTCATTTTTTTGCTATGCAAATCTGATTCACGTGAGCTAAACTCAAGCTTCCTCTTCGCTACATGTACTAGCCAGTGTTGTAGGTGGATGTGTAGTTGCAATGTCAATGTTTTCATAAGGCTCATCCGGTTGCAGACCACTTTAGCCATATACCGATATGGGGAGGAAAAGCGTCTTGTAGAGCGTTACTTTCTTCAGGCAGGAGAGAACTCTACTTCTCATCTGCTGACCGAGTCCATCGTAGCATCTATTGACAATCTGAAATCTTTTGTGGTAGTAATGGCTGTGCCTAGATATATAAACTTCTGGCATTTGTATCATATAGATTTCAAAAATTATTGTTATGGCTAATAACTATTGTTATGTTTAATGTTTAATTAATAACATCCAAACCTCACAACTGATAAACTTTAAAACTGTATTTTTTCACTTAAAAATACGGATTGGAGTTCTTCATGCAATGCACAATTGTTGCATATTTCTATATGTATAATTTATTATAATGCCACAAGCGTTTGCTCTCGCGCTCATTTCCGTTCTCCCTGTCGTGCTACCCTTTTGCTGTTGCTCGCTTCTCTTCCGAATTGGGAAATTTCCCAACAATATTTCCCTCGCGTGCAACATATGTATGTATCTTGTTCCCAGCCAGGCAGACGCAAAATTCTGTTTGCGGCAAGAGCTGCATTTGTGCCGGAGCTGGGAATTCAGTGCTTCGGTGTTGCTCGGGAAGTGCGTTTGTATTTGCGGATAAGAAATCCGGTTCAATTCGAAAGACTGAAAGACTGATAACATGAAATGAAAATTTTGTACTATTAAACGTGTTAATTAAAATGCATAGGCATTAGAAAAATTATTATAAATGCAAAATTTTAAAGACGAATTAAAAAACAATTAAAAAAGTTAAAATAAATGCTTTTTGCATTTTGCATAAGTTTCATATTTCAAAGTGCGCAAATTTGATACTACCAAAATACAACTTAAAGCGGTTTTATGAGCTACAATTTTTAAATGTGTGATATAAATATGCATATTTTCATTTACTAATTTGAAGAATTTATTCGGACTTTGTAGTTCCTTTGAAAAAATGCTTAGTGTTGATGTCAGATTATTTAAGACTTACTTTAAACCGACTTCTCTTTTGTTTTGATGGGTCATCTAAAGATACATTAGAGCAGGTTCCACAACATTTCAGTGGAAACTCTACACAGTTTCGAAATATTAAGGCAGACCGCTAAATGTATGGGTAACTTTCGTCTACGCCAAAAGACCCTTTATACCGATATTGCTAGATTCCTGCAGCTTCTTTCTATGATATCATTGTACAATAATTTGTCAATGGTTGTCTTTAAGCACAGATTCTACAGCATTTTGCGCAGGGTGTGTGTGATCATCCCTTTCTAGCAAATACCCAACATTGTCTAACAATGTGCACCTCCCTCTCTGTATCATTCATGCACAGCTTTAATATATATATATATACATAAATATATACAGTTATGTATATTCACTTCAGCCTAGTCCAAATAATCACTGTAGCTGTGAAGTCTCGTCGTAAATGATATCAACCATCTGACTCTTCTCTTTTGTATGCATAAAAGCCTTTTTTCCCTGCCGGCAGATCGAGAGATTTCCTTGCCCTTCTGCACTTGAACACTAACTCTTTCAGCACATTATTTCTTCAATGTATTGCGAATGTCAAAAATGTATGCTATTAAACAAAATAAAAATTTAACTTTCTATTCTCTCGCGCTATCTCTATTTTAACTTCTAAAATATTTGCTTGGAATGCAATTTCCCATTCAGTCAAAATACTATTCCAGTGCCTGATTTACAAGCAATATCCGTTTCCAATATGAATCCCAGCTGCTGCAGCAATCCCTTCTGTATGTGCCACCTTCAACACTGCGACGTAAACAAGCGCTTAGCTTCAGTAACTTAAGTAAACTTTGATGTGCACTCTAGTGAGCAAACAAATCCCAACAAATGTTAGTGGAAAAAATGTTTAGTCACCCTCGCAAAGATCGCACGAAAGCCGGCACTAGGCATGCCTCTCACCGAGCCGCCCTGCCAACTTTCAGCAGCAAAAAGCCCACGCAGTTCCTTGCTCCCTTAGTTCCTCACATTCTGCTCTTCCTGCCCCTTCATACTATTTTTCGCTGTCGCATATGACACTTCATGAAACGCGCTTGTATTTCCCTATTGCTCATTCGTATTCGTGGCCGTTACTAAAAACCTACCCCCAACCCTTGTGGCAGTTGAGAAGGTACTGCCCTAATACGAATTTTCTGCTGCCACTTCTGCTTAAAAGCGAGTTTATATAATTTTTGCATTTTTCACGCAACACCCTGCCTTCCCTACCTTTTTATTCCCACAACTGTCGTTTTGTTTGCGTGCAGTTCCAATTGGGAACCCTACTTCCACATTCATTCAGTCACCCGGTGATTTGGGAACTCACCCTCGACTGTATACGTCATGCTTTTTTCACTCGAATACATTTTTGAATCATTGTTCTGGTGGAAGGGTGTCTATTTTGATGCGATATCATAAGTTCCAACTACTACATGCATAATTTATCATCACAGCGCTAAGATCTCAGATACTCAACGAGAAAATAACTCCTACTATTATTATAAAATAACAGTTCAACAGTGAAAAAAATTTTTATGTCAGTGCACAGAACATTTATTGTTGTTTAATATTGGCGCTCTAAACATGGATTTACTATTTAAATCGACGATTCTATGGTACTCATATCTTGAAGCTACGCACACATTTACAAAATGTAGGTATATATTGACAAAGAAACCTTGTATTACAATCTATGTCTATAATTAAAGGAAATATATATTTTATAAAAATAGAAACCCTTTTCTGAAGATTTAGTTTTTCAGATGCACCCTACTTTGAACGAAGCTCTCGATTTCTTTCTATACTAGTTTAATAATTAAAGGTTATAGCACAAATGTAGTACATATGTATATGTTTCTCTTCCACCTGTTTTATAACTCTTAGGTACTGATTCTTTTCAGGCTCAAGGCCTCTTAGACCTACGAGGCATAATTAGACCTACAAGGGGGAATGACAAACAAAGCGTAGTGACGTAGCACCCTAGAGGGAACGTTGAAGTCGATTAGACTGAGGAGATGGGGACTGTCAACCGTCCCAGTAATGATACCATGGACGAACAACAGGGATACAATTTTTCTTCTGCTTTCAAGCGACTTTAGATTAATATGGGAGCAACGCGATGAGTACGGCGGAATGGGATCGGTGAACTTCAGGGATCGAAGACCGAAGCTCAGAAAATATTTAAAACATTTGTTAAACATTTTTTTTTTCAAGAGACCTTGAGCCTGAAAAGAATTAGTACCTAAGAGTTATAGCACAAAAGTAAAACTGCTAAAATTACAAACTGGTTGAATTTCGAAAAGAATTTCTTTTGACTTACTCTGCGATAGAAAAGACAACAACAGTTCATTTCTGTATGAAACTGAGCAAGTGAATGGGACAATAACAACAATTTATGCATCTGTTTTTATAAGTTTTTCTTAACTCAAAATTAAGTCTTTTAGTAAGATTTAACTGGTCATTACTTTCGAATGCATCTTATTCAAACCTGATTTGGTTATTATTATTATTTATTATTAATTGTTAAAACTTTATCGTAAATGAATTGGTACAATTATTTTGGTCCAATCTTTCTTACATATCTGTATACTTAATCGCGCTTTTCTACGTGCCGAGAAAAAAATTCGAAAAGTGTAATTTTTAAAAGATCTTACTGAACAATTTTTTATCAAACTAACAAAGGTATAAAGCATACAATCTTCAAATTTAAAAATGTTTCATCTGCCACTAAAAGACAAAAAGAAACAAACGTCACAAGAAACTTGACTCAAATATAAAATTTTTAGTAGATATTTGCACAGACATTTCAAAACTTTACTCCTCGCTTATTTTTCAAGCTTAATTTGCTGCGGCTGGAAAAAGTCACGTCTCTGTTATTTTAAGTTTCGCTGCCAGAAACGCTCGCTAAGAGCAATTGAAAGTGAGGAATGAGAAGCGGAAGGCAATCACTTTATTTTGAATGCAAAGGAGCTGAAATTATGGTCTTACTCTCAGACACACAGGCACACGCACACTGCTATTCGTGCACATGAACAGTGAAGGGGGAAACTATAAAGCAGGCAGTCAACTAATAACCATCGACCAAAAAATTCCCCAAGTGCGAAATCAGCGCGCGGAATGCTTTTCCGGTTTCCCATTAGCACGTTCGTCCGTCCGGCTGCCTTTGCGTTGGTCTGTAGCTGAGTGCCAAACTGTCTGCTATGCTACGTTTTAATTACACTTGAATGCACTTTTTGTCATCATTTTACATGACTAGCTCTTTCCTTTTGTTTCGCCTTTCATGCAAAAGCTCGCTGCGTGCGAATGGTTTTTAAATTTTAATGAGTTATTTAGTTTTGAGTCTGAAGGTGTTTAGTACCTATTCTAACTATAATAAGTCGAGCACAGCTTTGAGTATGAAACAAGTCAGAAACTATACATAGTCGTGCTTACCGACTATCACACCCGTGATAAAAAAAGAAAAGTGAGGTTAGGCCTAGGATTCTGTAGATTAATTACATTTATATTCTATTGAAATAGGGAATGCAAAGATTAATCTACAGTCATATTCTATTAAAATAGGGAATAAAAAGAAATTCTCTCTCATGCTATTTAATGATGGAGGAAACCTTAAAACTCTTCTTCTGAAAAATAAAAATTTCAGGCGTAGCAACTCTTTAAAGGAGCTGTCGATATACATCTTAATACAAACAGTTTACAGTTCAGTACAATACAACTCAGTACAATAATACACAGTTTTTGAAATAATCATAAGTCAATCTCTGAAAAGCGTATTACCTTTTTCATACACCCCTTAGCCATTTCGACATTTAGCGTTTCTTTCTCTGCTGCCACTTCAAATATGTACTTACCGATTACATATCTCCTTCGTCTGCTTCAGTGAAGCGTAAAAGAACATCATTTACAGCCATTTTCGGACGCTATTAGCTGTCAAAAGCATTCGCCATTCACTTTATGACATTCGAAGTGAAGTGCGGGGGTGCACTTCAGTGCAACAGAACAAATACAATACAATACTCTCGCAACGCATTGTATGTATGTATATAAGTACGCATTTTGCGGAATATTTTGTTGTTGCCAATATCCTTTAGAGTTGCATTGAATGGCAATGAACAACCTTTTTCACTCTTACTGCCGAAGAATCCTCTTCACCAAGGAAAAAGACGTTTAAAAGCTAAGAGCTTAGCTTATGTTCACTGTCTGTAATGAAAGCAAAAAAAATACCATAAAAAAAGTGTTCTTTTCATCTTTAATGTTCATCAACATCATTAATAAAAAATATAGAAACGATATCTCTCTAGGCTATTAATCAGTAAAAGTATGCATGCTTGCAATCTTAAATTAAGTATCGAAAGTACTTTACTTTTTAAATAGCCCAAAAAACAATTATTTAATTTTTCTGAAATCTTAAATAACAGTTGTTTTGAGATATTTATTAGATCGGTTGAGTTAGCAGTTATTTTGATACTATAAAATTGTTAGCTTAACAAGGTCGGAACTAACAGTTAAATTACATTATTTCTTATGAAAATATGGCCACGTTTTCGATCCTAAATGAAGGCAATTTTTAGATAAACAGTAATTTTTTACTTTTGTATCATAAATTGGATTTTCTTCGAGTGTGTATCTAAAAAAAATGTGTGCGTCTCGGGACGCTCGACAGAAGTGATAAATTGGATTTTCTTCGAGTGTGTATCTAAAAAAAATGTGTGCGTCTCGGGACGCTCGACAGAAGTGATAACTTAAACTAATCCAAGTTAAACTATTTAATATTGAAATTTTTTAACTTGAGAAAAGCTTAGGTTATTACTTAAATTTCATGCATGTCAACATGATAATGTGAGGAAAGGTTATTCATCAATAAAAACTTTTATTGATTACAAAATATATTTAATTCTCAGTTACAATTCTTCAATATGTACATTAGAATTTTGTGTAAGTATATAATTAGTATCATTATTCAATCCTATAAAAGTAACAATTGGCTTATGGTAGCTATAATAAGCAACGAAATTTTTACATTGTATGTCATCTAAAAATCTTGCAAAGAAATCTTCTGCTTGTTTCATCATATTTTTTATAATCACTTTCAAAAACGGTGGTAGCAAAGAGTATGTTAATATAATAGAGTGCGCATCTCATATAAAATTTTGGCTGGGAAAATTTTGCACTTGGGTCATTTTAATAAAGCCCACAGTTCCACTCAGTTTCGCTCAGTCACTCGTCCTCTCAGAGAACCGCTCTGCTACAAGAAATTCCAAACTCAAAGTAAATATAACGAGGGCTGCTTACTGTGAGAAAATTCTCCCATTTTGTGGGAATTCGAACTCTTTTTCTACATTTTCTTAACAAAATGCTGTTGTTTTGTATTACAGCATTTTGGAACTCAGCCATACTGTTTTATTTATTGATTTATGTTTTTTACTACCATTATTTTGAATGAAAATGTGGCTGAAGTGCCAATTCCCATGGGAGAATTTTTTAAGCATTTGAGAGAATTGGCTTTGACTGAGTTTGCACCCCTGATCGCACGACTCAATGGCTTGGTTCGTTCGGTTTTCGTACTCAAATGAGCCGAACGAGCATTTTTTGCGGCTGATTTTCGTATTTTGCATGGTGTTATGAAAGTCGTGTGCATGTGCTCTTCTTCTGCATGTCGGCAGCTCAGCCAACAAAGTATACGAAGAATCAGAGCAGCGCTCGGCTAGACGATATTCCCGACAGCGCTGCTGTTTGATTCTGTGTTGTTGTTGTTTTCATATGAAAGACAAAAAATTCTTTGGCTCTGCTCTGCCATAAACGAACAAAAGGAACTTCAATATACATACATATGTACATATGCGTATGTCGAATTTCCTGGCATTTGCGTATGCTGTGTTATGAATGAAATCTGCTTGCAGCTTCCAACTCGTTTTGAAATTTCAAATCGAAGTTGGAATTTGTTGAAATATCGCAAACATTTTTCCAATGTGCGACATTTCCAGAGATAATACTAAAATTTAAAAGGCTTTTTATAGAATATTTATACATTTTAATAAAGAATGAAATATGCACATATATTAATATTAGATATTTTTGTCAATATCACCTTAATAAAAGTGATGTTGGCAAATAAATAACTTCTTAATATAGTCATTGCCCTATAATAAGATCAGCAGAGGGAAATTGAAATAAATTTTAAATCGCCAAAATTATCATTTGGTATGAACAAGAAATACACAACAACAACAACACAGAAACAACCAAATGCCTTTTTCGTGCTTTGAGCATACCCGAAATGCCAAATCAACGACTGTCAACGAAATTCTCTGAGCGGTTGAGTAGTTTTTGTGTCCCCCTTTGCCGCGACCGAAATATGAAAAATGGCCCTCACTTCGATTTGCCGAAAATTTGAGTGATGCGCACTCTATTATTATAAGCTTTATATTAACTTCAAATCAGGTATGTATGTCGTCAAATCTAGTAATCAATTTTTCACCCACTTCCCGACTACTTAGAGATCTGAAACTTTGCATACATGCCTAATCTAGAGCCCAATACATGAATCAATAAATTTTATGGGCGTAGGACAAGGGGCGTGGCACTTTTTTATAAACTCCAGATTTGTGTAGAACTTTAGAACTACACATCACACATCAATGAAACTCGGTAGGAACTTACTGCATATTGATATCCTTCTACTGAGAAAATAAGGGGGGCACTGGATAAGGGGGCGTGGGACCCCCCATACAAACAAAATTTTTGATCTCGATTAGCTTTGGAACTAAAGGTCGTGCAGCATTGAAATTTCGTATGCAGTCGCCTCTTGGATGTGTCGTCCCACTGGTAAAATTTTATGGGCGTAGGATAAGGGGGCGTGGCACCCCCCATATAAACCAAATTTTTGATCTCGATTTGCTTTGGAACTAAAGGTCGTGCAGCATTGAAATTTCGTACGCAGTCGCCTCTTGGATGTGTCGTCCCATTGGTAAAATTTTATGGGCGTAGGATAAGGGGGCGTGGCACCCCCCATACAAACAAAATTTTTGATCTCGATTAGCTTTGGAACTAAAGGTCGTGCAGCATTGAAATTTCGTATGCAGTCGCCTCTTGGATGTGTCGTCCCACTGGTAAAATTTTATGGGCGTAGGATAAGGGGGCGTGGCACCCCCCATATAAACAAAATTTTTGATCTCGATTAGCTTTGGAACTAAAGGTCGTGCAGCATTGAAATTTCGTATGCAGTCGCCTCTTGGATGTGTCGTCCCACTGGTAAAATTTTATGGGCGTAGGACAGGGGGCGTGGCACTTTTCAAGCAACTACACACTTGGGCTTCAGTCTATAATTATAGGTACACCACACATCAATGAAAAACGATAGGAACTTACTTGCCGCGCCCTGCTGGCAAAATAGCAACAACTCACCGCGTCACAAATATGCCACGAATATTAGGGTCGATCACAGCCGTATTATTTGTTAAATTGAGGATATGACATCTGACGATAGGAAACACTGTGAATACCCTAAATATTGTGTACTGCTCTGCAAGTTTTAAATTCTTTTTGTGAAAAATTTCAGAGCTCTAAAATTGAATTTATGGAAGACTAAAAAGTAGAAAATAAAATTATATAAAAAAAAACTTTTTAAAAATAAGCTTTAATTTATTTAATGTACTAAAAAGTAGAAAATAAATTGTTTTTAAGTCACCTGTATCTTACTATCAATAAAAGCTTGTGCGCTCAATATCCAAATTCAACATATCTTTCATTACTAGAATCTATTTGCAAAAAATTATTTAAATAAAATATTGTGGTAACTGTTTGACAAATATTGAACACATGAGCGCCCCAAGCTTTTATGGATAGTAAGATACAGGTGACTTAAAAACAATTTATTTTCTACTTTTTAGTACATTAAATAAATTAAAGCTTATTTTTAAAAAGTTTTTTTTTATATAATTTTATATTAACATACTCTTTGGTGGTAGTTTTAGGTTATATGCTCACTGTCAACTGTTTTAGGTTATATGCTCAGTATATGTCTATTGCACACTAAACACTCGTCTGTCCGAAAAACAGCTAAGCGCTGTGGGTTAGAGTGAGAGAGGAGGGGCCCGCGTACCGCTGCCGTATGCGTGAGAGAGAGGGAAGCCAGACAGACTGGCACCGTAACGCGTTACGTTACGAAGCGGTTTACCCTCCCATAAAAAGTTATCACTTCAAAAATGACTTTTATTTAAGATCGAAATCGTTGCCATCAATTCGTAAAAAGTAATGTAATTGTGTGATGTGTGACTTCAAAATCATGTTGAAAATCCTTCATTTTGAAATCTTTCAAACAAATCTGAACTTTTGCTTGATCCTGGATTAAAGCAAGTAAAAGCTGGCGACTATCATTTCGATTTCTAAACATAAAGGCACTATGGATAATTAATAAAATCTTCGTTTAAATTTTGTTTCTATTCATATTCTTGGCTTAATTTTTAAATACGATTCAAACGAACGTTCGCAATTAATTCCGCCACATGCTCGAGAGTACCTCTTACTGACAATTGTCATTCTGTGTGAGGCATCCTCTTGTGTCAGTCTTCACTTTTAAGTTGACGTGTGTCAGTTTAAGGAGGATGCTGTGTTGCATGTGGTACTTGAAATGTTTCAGCTTCCGGAAACATAACAACATTTTATGCTCCTTCCTTCCGTTTTAATTAGCAAAAGGCTTGCGTATTCAAAAATGGTTGTCTGTGCCGGCAAAATGGCGGCATGAAAGCAGCGAAAGCACAGCGCTGCAAAGAAGCGCGATTAAACATTTGTTAATGTATAGTTGGAGGGAGTCCTGTCTCACTCTTCCAGAGAGTGCTATCAAATACTACTCTTTATATATAAACACATTCTTTCGTTGGAACATGTTTCCTATTCCGCAGGATTGTGTAGAAAGCCTCGTTTAGATTTTATGTATTTTTATTTAAAACACAAACAAAACATGCTGGAATTCTACCAAGGGCAATTCAAATAATTTTGGGAACAAATAAATGCCAAGCATCGCAATAAATCAGTCAAATAAATTTCCATTTCCTTTGTAATACGACATCTGCAATCAAATCCGGCAGTTGTAGCTAGACTCTAGTTCAATATTGCTCTCAGGGGCATTTTTCTGGTTATTTACTACTGCGAAAATGTCAATATAGCAAAATTTATTTGGTGCATACGCACACGTTCATGCCTACATATGTACCTAAATCTACGGCGTACACTAGAGATGCGAAATATCTACATTTCTGCTAGTGATGATTAATGATGATTAATCATTTGATGCATTATAATCGATTTTTTTCTTTCAATTAACGATTTAATTGTATCGAAAAATGGGTTTCGATGAATCGAAACGTTAATCGATTAGTTGCTAAAATAATCGAAAGAAAACGTAATAGCAAAATATTGACATCTCTAATATCATTACATTTTTCGCGCAAAAAAAGAGCTTGGTACGGACGCTTTCTAACAATTTCAAATTTTTCTAACAAAACTATGGCTCCAACTCAAAGCAAAGTGTGGAAATTTTATTCCAAAATTAACGACAAGGAAGTGCAGTGCCGGTTGTGTGAGAAAAGAATAAAATGGTGCAAGAATACTACGAACATGCTTCAGCACACTAGGCTAAAACACCCAAAAGATGCTGAATCCCTCAAAGTAAGTGTTTCAGCTTCAATTACAATTAAATTCATTTAAAATTTTAATTGTAGAATATTAGGCATCAATAGTATGCAATGAAGACTCTGAGGGTGATGAGGAAAGCAAAGAAGTCACAAGCACAAGCCAAAAAGCAAAATCAGTGCAGAACAGTCAGCCCAATATTCAAGCTGCTTTTTCAAACGCATTACAATTCACATATCAACATACCACAAAATTACACGGTTTAGTTAAAATATTAAAAAAATCCTTTGATTATTCGATTATTTTCATTTTCCTTCGATTAATTGCAATTAATAATCGCTCGGTTTCAATTAATCATATGATTCATTAATCGATTATGGATTTTTTTTTCCATCACTAATTTCTGCGTATTCGAGTGACTCGGCATATTGCCTTTGGGTACTCTATTTTCTTACTAATATATCCTGTCGTATAGCTTTGGTACTTGAGCTGAGTATATTTTTACACGTCGTATTTCATGAAAACATTATTTTTAATAATTTCTGTCTACGGTACAGATGGCAGATGTATTTTTACAAATTGTTAAATCAAAAGTGGCGAAAGAATAATTTTAACACATTCTTTGTGCTTACAATTTTTGGATAAAAGGATCAGTTTCTGAATTTTACGATTCAAATAATTGCATGCTTTTTAAATTTTCTACCATAAATTGTTTACACAAATGCCATAAGTATTACTTACTTACTTACTTACTTAGGTGGTCAGGACAACCCGTTAACGGGTTAAAACCTTTAAGTTTACAAAAAAATACAAATGAAATATCAAAAAGCTGAAAAATTTCCCGAGAAAGCGGTGGAATAAAAAAATATTTCACGCCAGTATATACTTAATCGTCGCAATTTCTTGATATAGTTTTTATTCTTGTTGTATATTGGTTGTTGTGCACATCAGTATGAATGAATTGTTAATACAAGCGAAAGCCTTGGCATTAGCCCATCTCCCTTTCCCAATCAGAGCTGAAGGTACATAACTGATTGATGTTTTTAGCTTGTTTTGTGCAAATAATCGCAATAAAACATTTGAATCTAACACATGAACCCCCAAAATGGGAATCGCAGAGGAGCGAACCGCAGTGCTCAGATACAAGCGAACATTTATCAGCTCAAGCACGTGTGTAGCCGCGGGCGTATGATGCAAATCCCTGCTCCTGGCTTAAACAACCTTAAAGTATGCTTCGATAACAGCTGCGAGGGCATAGCATGTTTGCCCATTTCTGCTACTTTTCGCTTGTTTGCACGCACTCAAATGGGCAGCATCATCTGCTGAAGTTGCCAATGGCATTGGAATTCATTTTATTACAAATTGGCTTGCCACTGCTAAGGACATGCACATGGAATCAGAAGATGTGTATAAAAAAGTTACAATTGAGAAATTTTAAAATTATCCTCCAGCTGCTGCTATTGAAATTGGCCATTAATGGCAACATAAAAATGGAAAATCCCTTCCATTGCTAAATTTTAACATTCAGCAACGTCTGAGTACATACTCGTACAAGTATTCTACACATAAAACAAGTAAGGAAGCCACAGTAAAGTTTTCGTCCGCAAGTATTCAAATTGGTATAAAATAATGAACATGATGTGGTATGATAACGATAGAAAATAATACGTTCGTTTATACGGATGCCACGGCAATTAAAAATGTTTTGCCTTTTTCGGAAGTACTGAAATAAATTACTAATATCCACGATGGCGAGTGCATGGAATATGATTTTAATATTTGATTATGAAACATTGCTTAATTTTCCACAGATCGAAAGCACGAAACGAGATCACTTCGGAAAGTTAAATATTTTCGATAAAACTTATTTATTGTAAATATATTCCTCACAAACAGAAAAAGAATATAGGAACCCGATTCAAAGTTGACGTTTTTACAATTAAAGCCGAATTATATGAACTCTACGAAGACTCAGCGCCATCATATCCAACCGTAAAAAAATGGGTGGCTTGGTTAAAAGTGGGCTTATGAAATTCATTCCAAAAATTACAACCAACGATCGAAAAAGTACACCGAATGATTGTGGATGATCGCTGAATCAAAGTAAGGGACCTTTCTAAGGCTGTGGACACACTGCTGGAATTCGGAAACTACAAAAGATTTCGGCATGCCAAAGCACACCGTGCGTTGGAAAAACGGTTGGAGCATTCCCAAAATGTCTTGCTCTGGCCTGGAATTATCCCACATAAAATGTATACCATTTTTTCGATTTTTAGCAGCACAAAAGCAGCGCATCGTGACTAATGATGACAATCTTCAAAGAAAACAAAAAAATTACAAAAGCAAAAAATGTTCATCCACTCCTCCTTTCCGTCAAATGGCATTAAATCTAAAGAAAAAGTTCAGCAGCAGAGAATTTTTCGGGAGCCATACCAAAACTATCAAAATAAGTACAACTGAGTGTACTGAAGTAGGGAAAAAGCATGCGAGAAAATTGCATCTTTGACTCGCGGCGGGAGAAATTATAAATAAAACATGCACTTTGGATGTGCGCGCTTGGCTATGGTACTCCACTCCACTCCACGCCTTGCCACGCGCTCATACACCCCACATAAAATGCTTGCGATAACGGTGCCATAGAATGTGTGTATGTGTGTGCCTGCGATTTCAAACGCAACTCTGCTTTTCGGGGGAAGCTGGGCGCACAAATGACACGACAGAACGCGTGCCATTAATACATCTCCATGCGCCCATGTGAAATGGCGTAGGGAAGCAAAAGAAGCCGGCTATAAATAACAAAAGGAATCTCACAGCAGCACAGAAAATGAGAAAATGCCATAAAATGCAGAAGAAAACCAAATCAAATAAATTATATGCGGTCTTATCGACTACGATGGATACGCTACACCTGTAATCAGTGATTGAGCTGTCAGTATATAATAAAAAAAAATGTATTGGACTCAAATTAACTTTCACACTTTTAGAAAGTAGAGTTGTAATGTTAATAGTTATTTCTTAAATTTCGAAGTCGGCGTCGGTATGAGAATCATACGGAAATTTTTATAGGTCAACGGATGTGTATGCGGTCTCCGATACGTTGACGATGAATTGGAACTTTCCGACAGTATTCTTTGTCTTGATGAACTTTCGCTTAACATAGAACGTGCACACCAGAGGTCTGCAGTGAGTAGAATATGATTGAGCTGGGTCGAAGATCTTCCTATTGAACAGTCAAACCCTCATGCACTCAAGCTAGGAAGGTTATTGTACTCGCTTCACCTTGATTGAGACCTTTAAATTATATTTAATTATTATATTCGTGCATTTACTCCTTTATCTTTATCTACTACGAGCGCTACTTATAACACGCTAGAGAATCTTAATTTTTGAAGTATGCTTCATACTCTGGCCAAATCAAACGTACCACACAAAACTCACAAGTGGAGTTATCGAAAAAAAATATTTCAAATTAATCAATAGTTGTATCACGCTTTTCCCGGCTTTGATAGCAAATAAACATGCACTCCCGCTGTGTAGCGCCTGAGGGAAAAACAACAGCTGAGCTGAGGGAGAAGACAACTTTGTCTGGGGGGACGCACTCACATCGCGTTCCACCAATAAAAACAGAATAGAAATGCTTAATTGCAGACAAAACATATCTGACAATTGACAGTTGACAGTTATCTGAAGCTGGGCGCACACGAACACACTCACGCACAAAGGGATTTCTAATGCAAATGGGGAATGGCCGCTTGAGTGATTGCTTTGCTATTGCCGCTGGATTGCTCGGGCTGGAGCGAATTTGTCACTCGGAATGCATTAATTAATAGCAAATTAAATTGCTGAGTATTGTTTTTTTCGGAACATCACATAAAAGCGAACTACTTCAAGGGAGATATAAACGGATTTTTGCTGTTACTCACACACACCAACAATTTCTTGCGCATTAAAAATTCAATTTTCATACGATTTTACGCCGGCACGTTCCACACACACATGCAGGCGTGCGCACACAAGTTCATGCATACATATTTGCGTGTGTACACTCCCATCAAGAATTTATTTATTGCAGATTTTTTGCAGCATCACGTCTCATAATAATCCGCGCATTTGCGCTGAAAACTTTTCCATTTTGTTGTCTGTTTCTGGCTGCTGTCGCAGCGGAAGTGAGCGCAACAGTGGCGGCTCTTGACGGATTTTATTTTAAAGCTTATAATGTGCAAAGTGTTATGTAGATTATGTGGCATTTTTTTGGAGCAATCTTACGGATTGTTTTACTGACAAAATTTAAATGCTACTTTAAAGGATTTATAATATCTGAATTTTTCGATCCTTTTACCCTTAACAAAATTGTTTCCCTTGATGACACTTTGTTAAAAAGATTTTCATTTACAAGCCAGTTTCTAAAAATTGTATATAACGATTTTTATCTATGTGCATATATTCATTTGAAATTTCCAGTCAACTTTTCAGCCAAAACATTTATTTAATAATTTTTCTGACATGTATGTAAGTCAAGAACACTTAAAGTTTTTAGTAAATATCCATTCAAAGCTCTCTTCATAGTTTCAGGCCTGTATTTATGCTCAAAGTGTCATGGATCAAACATAAGGCATTATAAGTCTAAAACTATGCAACAGATTTTCAGATTTAAAATAGTTACTCGCTTGTCATTCTGACGGAATACTTTTAGTTCGCTTTCTTAAATATTTTCTTCGATATTAATTTTACAACCAAAGCTTTCACTATAGCATTTCTGATTTCAATTGCTCAAACAAGAGCAGCGAAATTCGTTTGTTGTTGTAAATTCAATCATATTGCTGTAATTTGACTTACATTTTCTTGGGCTGATAGTAAACTTGATTGGTTCCAACGAAATTATGCAAATGATCATAATATAGGGGAAGGCAGAAGCGTCAAAGGCTATTGGCCTTGTATTATTCTAAATAGATTTTATAACAAAAATTAACACAATAATTACCTTGGCAAGTACGTCGCAAACGCCGAAGCTTTTAAACAAATTTTTTTTATATTTGAATCATTAAATACCTACCTGAAAAGTGCTTATGCAAAATTTAAGTTTCAACGCCCTTCCAAGAACAAGAACTTACAAAAACTTCACATTATACCACTGCACTTTATTGAAAATAATTCTGACCTTGAAATTTAATTGATTTTAAGTCCGTTTGGTACCTATTTAAATTAAAGAAACTAATAAATCCATAAGATGACAAACTGCTGAAGCAACTCTCAGGCAACTTAGGGGTCGAAAAGGTTGTGCTCTAAAAGCATAGAACAGTTAAGAAAGTCGTAAATAACTTGCGGAATGTTCAGAAGCTTATATTTTTTGCATTGGCTTGATTGCGTATATCGAAAGCGGAAATCGGAATAGTTTTCGAAGTGCCTTTTTCCATGTGTGGTTTATTTAAAAACAAGCACATCTTTCTAGTTTATTGCAGCCTTAAAAATTTGATTTCACTGTACGATTTTTTTTTGTAATTCATAGCATTCCCATTTAAACGTCGCAAAAAATGCACACAAAAGCAGCAGCATTTGCGGCTCTATAAAAAACGCATTAAACTTGCAAAGCCATAAAAGGCGATGAAATGCTCCCTGGCAATTTAGCTACAACTTTGGCCAATATATGTGAACTTTCTTGCACTTATCAGTGTTGGTTATCGCCTTCTGTTTGGAACGTTGCCGGCTTTAAGCGCTCGCCCGCATACACGTGCATGTACGCTATTAATTTTAAAAGCTGACAAAACAAATCTTTCTCAACTTTTCGCAAGCCATAAAATCGCAACCTCCAGGATCTTCACAATGTGCCAGTGAACGTGCAACAAAATGAGGCAGCCAGCCCCGCCCCGCCTAGCAAAGCGTGAAGTTGAAAGTTTTCTTTATCGCCATCCAAATGAAAGGAAAGGAAATAAAGAGAATATTGCAAAAAGCGTTGCAAATTTTCTTGCATATAATTACAAAGGACTGCCTGCCTGAATGCACTTCGCTTAAGTTTCTCACTCCAGCTGCATGACTATACACACACACACACACATACGTACACACTTACGCTTTTGTCGCCAAGTTGCTTTAAAGTTTGCTGTCGCGTCGCATTTATTGTGACCGCCTGCGTCTCCCGGCGCAGCAATCTTTTCGGTGGCTACAATGTTTATTGTTAATTTGATTATTGGCATTCCATGAGGAAAACGGTAGAGCTTTAGATGCAGATTGGTGCATCTGAACCGCCTGTCAGTGTCTTTTCTGTGCAGAATTTATGGCTCAGTTGATTTTAATGGAATTCACAACAGGTTGTAGATTCGTCTGGAAGATGCAATAAATAATAATGTATTAGAAATGTGTATATATGTGCATATATATATGTTCAATCCACGCGGAAACATATGTATGCTTATAGAAGGCAAGATGATTCAAGACAAAATAGAATATTCTGCTATCTCTTGTCAAATGAGTCGACAAAAAATCATTTAAGGAATTGTTGCATATTTTCAGGGTTCTGCCTACTTGGTAGTATGTATATATTAGTGTTGAAGCATATTGGAAATTTCAGTATAAGCTCGAAGCTGTTCTAAAGGGAATTTCATATCTGAAGCCACTTCCGAAATCGAACATTGATAGCTTTCTTCATTTTATACAATTTTAAATTCTCATTATGCCCGCTCTTGTGTGAAGTTTTTAATAACTCTCTGAGCTTTTATTCATTGCTGATGCCTCGAAAATAGCAAAAGTCACACCAACTTCAATAAAAATGGTAATGTGTTGTCTCAAACTACAGGCCAGTTTCTACATTATCATCCTTTTCAAAACATTTAAATCGGCAGTTAAAGATTATATGTATTTTGCGGTAAAGAGCACTATTTCTCCTAGCCAACAGTCGAGCCAACTGTTACAAATCTAGCTGTATCACATCCTTGGAATTGGGTTTTTTCTCTCGTTACAGTCTACACTAATTTCTCGAAAGCGTTGGAAAAAGTCTCTAATGCGCTTCTAATTGCTGAACTCTCTGCATTGGTTTCCACTTTATTTGCATTAGAGACATTGCTCCGTTTTTATAGACTGTGCTCGTTCAAAAGCTTTTATCGCATTCCCCAAGCCATGGGCCATTAACGCTTATTTTAATCATTCTAATTGACTGCTTGATGCTAATGACTTAAAGCTACTGTCCTCTGGGACTATCTGATATCTTGGAAAGCAATTCTGATTTACAGAGGTTTTATCCGGTTTGTTGCAATGTCTCTTTTTCAAACCCCTTAACCTTTCAGTTATCAGTTACGAAAATGTTACATTCAAAGTATTTTGTGTTACATCATTGAGCAAACTATTGATTTCAAGCTGTGGATTTGATGCCTATGAATTTTCCAAACTTACGCTCAGTGGTAAATATTTTCCATTTTTTAATTTTAGCAATTTCAATCTGAATATATATTGCACATATGCACACGACGTTTTCCATATGACACAAGCCATCACGATTTATTTCCATGCATGCACACAAGGAGCAGGTTTATATCCTGGCGCGCCATACGATATTGCCCCATTTTACATGTGCCTTTGTTCAGCTGCTCCGCCCTGGCAGTTGTGCGCTTTTATCAATTTTCCTTTGGTCTGGCTGGGAAACAGACAGAGAGCGCTTAATGTTTATTAGTGCAGCTAGAAGCAGCTGAGCTCAGAATAAATATAAACGCCAGACCTGATAACGTTATTAGTTTTCCGCCATGCAGCAACTTGGCAAGCTATTAAAAAAGCCGCAGAGGTGTATGTCATATTTTGTGCGCTATAGCTAAAGTATTTAAAAGTGTGACTCAAATATGTGCAAAACTTAAATTTTCATAAATGTTTATAGTAAAAATCTTAATGGAATGATGTTGCTTAAAATTTAAAAATTTAAATATAAGCACCGTCTAACAAAATCCAACTTTTGGTTGAACCCGTGTATGGCCCTTTTCTTGAAAATTTTTGCTGTTTTAATTACTCATACTACCTTCTTTTACTATTTTGTATATTAACAAATTTTTTTTTTAGTATATATTCCTATGCGAAATCGTCTACAAAATTCAAATATATAGGTAATAAAAATTAATTTGATTGAAATCGTTCACTACGCAAAATATTTAAATACATAAATGTTTCATTCTGAAGAATATTTATTGATCTTAGTAAAAGAGGAAATATCAACAAAACACAATATAAAGGCTTGGGCTTGACTTCCTCGCATCAACTTGTGGGTGGACGTTCTATTTTAAGGATTCTATTTAAAGATTCGATCCATCGGCTTCACGCACTTATCCTCAGAGCTACACAATACTGCTCTTGAAAACCTTAACGCCTGGATATAGAAAAACGGCCAGACATGTGTGGGTTACTTCTAGCCCTACTTTCGGAATATATAAAATTTCCGAATGGATGCAAACTTGTGTTTTTGATTTTTAATCAAATACAGCCCAATTCTGGGGCCTTACTCTGTATTTCGTTTCGAAAGTCAAATTGTTCGGAAACGGAAAATCGGAACTCTGTAATCCGAAAGTGGGAAATAAATTTTCAAGTTTCGGAATGTATTTTTAGAAATTTAGAAAGTCGAAAATTCTGTACTCTGTATTCTGAATTTAACTGAAAATCCCTTCGAATTTCGGAATTTTTTTTCGTTAGGTATATTGAGGGTGAAAAACAAATTAAAACTATTGCAATGCGTGTTTTTTGATATAAAAACAAGAAAAATGATAATTTTTATTATTATCAATGTAATATACTGCATTCTAATGCAATTTCAGATATACTTCAAACAAGATACTTCGCCTCCTTTTTCTCAATTTTACAATTAATTTAGCGTTGCTGGGAATTTATTCGCTACTCAAATGCAAAAATGTTTTGAATATGTAGTTTTTTACAATTTCCATTTTGTGAAAACAATGTTGAGCATCAAGTGCGTTCCCAAACTAAAAAGTGGTGCCAACCCAATTTATGCAATGCATCGCAGTAGCACTCAGAAAACAAATCAGTAGAGCATTGGGCACTGCTTTGTATAAGTACGTTTAGGAATACAGCCCTTCTTACTAGTTTGATTAGAGTTTAACTGCCTGTAATAACGACCACAAAATGAACTGCGAGGTAAATACTATTCATTATTAACTCTTTTTTGTTGGATATTATGCAATTGGAAACAGTCTTTCAAATCGTTCATGAACGAAAAAATTGAAGCTCTTAAAAATTGCGAAGAAAAAGCAAATGTTAAAACTGATATCCTCCTTGTGCAAGAAATTTCAAAGTAGTGTCAAGTTTTATTAAGGAATGGAGTTTTCAAATCGGCGTGGATGTTTTGTTTAGAACACACATGAAGGCGTCTTTCGTAAGGTGATAATTTTTCACACAATGAATAAAAAGGAATTTTAATATTATTTGCACTTAAACCTCTCATCGCTCTAAGCCATTATATTAAATTTATACCTTACAATCTTTTGCTCAAGTTACTCGTCATATTTTTTTTCCCAACTTATATTTCTTAGCACAAATTAAATTTCTTCTTTTCAATCTTATTTTCAACAGAAAATAAAAATTTTTCGTTCGTTTCTAAAAAAAGTACATTGGAGTTTTCAGACAAAAATTCCGATAGGAAGAACTTTTATTTTCCATTTTTTGACATTTCTAAAAATAAATACAAATTCCGAAAGTAAGAAGTTTTACTTGGCAGCATTTTTGTTCGTTTCTAATATTTTAGGGAGTACCAACTCAAATTCGAGTAGGAAAGCAAATCCGAATAAAATTAACTTTCGAAACGAAATACAGAGTAAGGCCCCTGAATAGAAAATATCTGGGAATTTTTTCCCATTTCCCAATTTTCCTATTCTGAATAAAATTTTTTGGGAGTTTTATCCCTATTCCCTATTCTCCTATTCTGAATAATATTCGAAAAGTGAAAAAAACTCCCAATGGAAAAAGTAGGTATCACAAATGTGAAAAATTGGGAGAAGGAGATGAAATTTCTTGGGAGTTTTTTCACAAGCAACTTAGGAGGGAGCAGCAAGGAAAAATGGAAATATTTTAGTAATGTGCGGCAATATGTGGGACAGAAGCGGCTAAAAATTGCAATGTCAGGATTGAAGCAATCCAAGAGGCCATAACATAAGTGGTGGAGGATTTCATCGGTTCCTGGATAGTGTCGCTACTTAAAAGCAGACGCATCCAGGCTGAAATTGGTCTAACAAACCAAATTAAATTTTTTCCTTAGCCCAGGGTCAGTTCTATCTCCTATACTATGGCTCATCGTTATGAACAAACTGTTGCTAACGATGGAGGTTTCCAAAACTTCAATAATTGCCAACCAGAATTTCATTTTGAAAATCGTCGCAGAAATTTTTAGCTTGCTGAAACTGCATATAAAACGCTTATAATCTTCACAGAAAGAACAACTCATTGCAAATAAGAAATGTCCGCTGCGGAACTTTTGCACAACAATTGGAAGCAACATTTTAGCGCAAAGGATTTTTGTACATTATTTCACGTACACCCTTTCAATTTCGGGGCATATTGCCGGAAGGACAAGACTTCTTTAAAAGAACCTGTTTGGGCGTCACAAAATACAAGTTGCCGTTGTGAAGACAGTCGTTTGCATGAAATTGCATTTGTTGCAAATTTGCTGTAAAACGGAAACGGAAATGGCATTCTCACTGTTAATATTGCATGCCAAGAGTTGATTTCACACCACCTAAAAAAGTATTTCTGCCGTACAAGCAGCAAATGAAAATATTGCCAGTCGCATTTTTGTAAACTCCGACCGACGTAACTGTGACTTGACACGCTTTATTGTTTCCGTTTCTATGTGTACAGGGTCGTATTTAAAGCAAATTTTCTTAACTGGAACCTCCAAATTATATAAAAAGAAACTAAATAAATGAATACGCGCAACAGACCGTGTCGAGCTTTCTCGCATTAACTTGTGTGTGCTCGTTCTATTCTAAGCACAATTTCATGGGATCTACACATTTATACTATGGCCATGTCCAGATGGGAAGCTTTATTCCGTCACATATATGTATATTTTAAATATTTAACTAAATCTAAGCAACAAAGATTTTAAATGAATTTTAGCAACTCTGCTTTTTGCTCTTGTTTAGAACCGCTCCCCAATTCTATTTACCAGCTCTTTATTTCCAACCACTCTATAACTCTCTTTCTAGGGTCATAAGAAATTCAGACAGATTTAATGGATCTATGCGAAAAGTGGTTAGATATTTAAATCGTTCCTATTTTGAACCCAATATGCCAATACAAACCGAAAAAGAAAGAGGAAACGAATCTAATGAAATTTTTTTAGTTATTTTAATAGTTTCTTAAACAAGACAACACCTTCGGTTTAATAAGAAAGAATGGAACAATTATGTCATAAAAATTTTTAAATGTAGAAATAAAAAGTTGCAACAGAGTTTAGATACTATGTATGTAAAAGGCGCAGTCTTCGCAACAAGACGCAGGATGGCTTTCTAAGGAATTATGGTACTTCACGAAATAGGAAAAGAAGGATTGTTTTAATAATAAGATATGTAAATATATACGTACGCTTATTGCCAATTAATTGTTTGCTTATCGGCGCTCGGCTTCCCAATTGGAGTCGTATGCATACTTCGATCTTTATAACCTTTTAATCTGAAGTAAAATTCATTTCGACATTTTAGTTTCATTTGAGTTAAAATATGAATTTGGCCTATAAAGCCGACTATTTTCCAAAGTCAATTGCAATAACTTTTCGGCGCCTGTCATCGTGCTATGTTAGACACTCAGCATGATAACCGGATATAGCGTTTTGTGTCGAATTTTTTTCGCTATTCCACTTTTGCCCAAATAAAACTTTTGTCAGAAATAAAAGAAATTTAAAAAAGTTTTAAATCCTGCATCCTTTTTTTTTAATCAGAACTTCTGACAGACTCAAGACAGTCCGACTTTGAGAGGTCCTTCTGTTTTAGATAAGCATAACGATTAGGATTTCCCTTCATTTTCTCTAAATATGCAAAATACGCCTTCTCGAACGCTTAGTTCCAAAAACAGCCCAAGTTTGATTATTTGGTGGTAGAATATTATATGCAAGGAAACCATTTCCCCAAATCGGAACCGCACGCCTCTCGACCGTCTCTGGTTACCCTGTGAAACTCGACTCACTTCTCTAATGTTGTTGTTTCCACACATACTTTTTTGCAATGAATTCCTCTTTTCAGGCACTTACACGCACTCTCGTTCGTGTATGTGTGCATGTAAAGGTATGTGCATCCAGGCACCGCTGTAAATCCGAGTGGCACTTAATTTTCCGCCTGCAACATCTTCATCTTCGGTTGAACGCCTTTTTGTTGCAAGAGGTATTCAGGATAAGAAAGGACGCGCAAGTTGCATACGTTTCCCTGCAAATCCATGGCCCAAAAAACTTGGTGCAAACTTTTGCTGCCGAGTAATCCGACTGCGACATGTGCAAATGCGGCGTCGTCGCTGCAACCTGTGCACGTCAGCCAACTTTGTTGCAGGCAGCCCGGGACGCCGCGGCGTCTCTAGTGTCCTTTTGTGACTGTTTAAAGTGCGGAAAAACATGAGAACTTAATGTGTTTTCTCCGCACCATGCCGTGATTTCTGCTTTTTCCGGCATTTCATTGGCGCACTCCTTTTCCAACCTACCCGTCTCCTTCTGAACCTGCCACCCACTCAGCCGTCTGTTCGCCACACACAGAACGTGGGAGTATGTGTGCAGAGGCGTTCTCAGACCGGGGTGCAAATTCAAATATTTGTTAATGGCAAACCCATTCCCGTATGCAGAGCTCGGTAGTAACGATTACATTGGGCGTGAAATACCATCTTCATTCTAGTTCCAAGAAACTATAATTTGTAAATTGTTTTCTTAGTTTACGTTATCAATTCCTACGTAATACGTCATGAAATATTTTCCGATTCCAATACAGGGAATTGTATTTGTATTCTCAGAACGTGCAATTTTCAATGGTAATCAATTACTTTCATGGAATTGAATTCCGATTTGTTCGGATTGATTCCTCGAAAGCAATTGATTACTTTTAATTTGCACGCAACTGTACTTCGTACAGTGGGCGTAACAAGTGCGCTAGTGCGTGTGTTGTCTCGCCGGATATGGCCAAAAGAACACGTAAACTTCGCTCCGTGCATTACTGCGGTGACGCCTGGCTGCCATTGTTGAGTTCCTTGTGCGGTGACGACAGCGCAGGCATGCAAGTTGAGAATTAAATTAAATTTGTAGCGTGCAGCGTGTAAATGGTTGCTGTGCAGTTAAAAGCATTCGGAAAGGAATGTACGCCAGAGTTCCAGCTGCTCCATCGGTGAGTGCCTGCCATCATGGGAGTAGAGGTCAGAGTAGTGTAGTCGGTAAGGCAACCAGGCGGAAGGAACTCACACACTTTCCATGCGCAGCCGGCTTAGCAGATTATCAATTGAAATGAAAGTAGTACAGGAAATTCCAATTACATGGACAAGATGCGTATAGCACACTGTATGTGGTGATTTCTTTTCATTTTATTATATATGAGAGACTTTTAAACGTGTATGTGGAGTTCAAAAGAAGAATTCGAAAGTTTGTATATATATAAGTTTAGTTAAAATTTATTGAGTCATTTAAATTTTTTTTATAATTTCTCAATAACATAATCAGCTTTAAAAGACCCTCTGCTAGCCATCCTTTAAATCTAACCACTTTGCATCATTTAGAATTGTAACGATTTTTATTACTGATTAGGAATGGTTTTTTGAGAAATTCCTCGCAACTTTAGAAAAATCATTATTATTTGCAACTATGTGCTCTGTTTTCGAAAAACATTAAGTAGACATCAGCAAAGAGAGACCGACAGTAGAGTACGTTTTCTTATATTTAATTCTATATACATTACATATACCAATGAGCGAATGATTCCACAATTAATCTCTTGTTTAAACAACCGAACATACGAAAGCTCTGCAGACCTGGATCCAATGTTGTTGGAAAATACTACTCCTTTCAAAATCATTTGCTGTTGTGAAAAATAAATAGATAAGCAATTGTCGACCATATTAGTAATAGCTGCGGCCATAACCTTTGGTAAACGAAATCCAGGCATGTGTGGAATTTGTAGCGAGGATGAAGAAGCAGCAAATGCACGCTCGTGTCTGTAATAGACCAGTAAGGTCCAGACTTCGTTACCTAAGGATAATATATCTACAACCGCAAGATATTACGAACATTCTCTTAAATCTACGTATCCACGTATCCAGCAGAATTGTCACAAGATGTCTCTCAGGCTAAGTTGACTACTTAAGAGACTGGATCTCTTCTCAAAATTTTATTTTAATCTAATCCTAATATATTCTTATGATCTCTGGCTACTAACTAAAATTTAAATCATTAATATACTTTCATATAAACCATAAGCGTGCATTTTTAAATGTTTCACCTTATTTTTTCTGTACCCCGTCAGGTACGGGCTATGGAACAAAGGCTGAGTGAATGGCCGAAACCACCACAAACAGCTACCAACTCACCAATCCATCAAAGCCAACACCAGCAGCAAGCAACCGCGGCCGCGCTCGCTGCCACACAACAGTCCACAAGTCTTCCCACCACCGACGCGGAGAAAACCATAACCTCACTTGAGATACAGGTCGAGGAACAGCGACAGTTGCGTCTGCACGACGCGCGCCAAGTCGAAGCAAAGGCGGCCAAAATCAAGGAGTGGGTCACCAACAAGCTGCGCGAACTCGAGGAGCAGAACCAGGTGCTGCGCGAGCAGAATGTCAAGTGCAACCAACAGCTCGAACTACTGAAGAATCACATTGCCAATCAGCCGAACCGCCACAGCAGTGTGGGCCCGCATCCGGTGCGCAACAGCCTGAGCTTGGATGTGCAAGACTTTGCCGATAGCACAGAAGCGCGCAGACGCAGTGAAAGCCTAGATCCGCAGGAGGTCATCAATCGACCGCTTACTTCCTCATATCCGCACCATCAGCATCGGCGCAATCTATCCATGGAGCCGCAGGAGCTTGAGCGCAATTTGGTGGCAGCAGTGGACGGACTGACGCTGGCGCCACTCTCAAGCATATCGAAGCCAAGCAGACCCGACAGCTCCGACACGGACACGGCGCACGATTATGCGGAGATTTACACGCCCTCATGCGAGAAGCTGCCGGCATGGATGAAGAACAACCCAGCGCTCATGGCGAGTGGCGGCAACTCAAGCACCACCACCACCACCAGTGATTTAGGTGTACCACGCCCGCCCACGCCGCCACTGCATCGTTTTCCCAGCTGGGAGGCCAAGATCTACCAAGTGGCCAATGACGGACTGGCGGCCACAAGTGTGGATGGGCGCAGCCAACACGTGGACGCAACGCAGCCGCCTGACTTGCAGGAGTCAACGAGTGGCGCTGCCTCGGTGGGCAGCACAAGTGCAACGAACACGCTGGCCAATGGCAGCCACGCCGCTGCACATGGACGCGCCGTGTCAGCCAACAACGGCACATTGGGCAGCAATAGCGGTGCTGCGGGCGGAGGCACGCCTGGCACGCCACAGCTGCCGTCGCGTCAACAGCAAACTGCCAGTGGAGGTTTCTGTGATATATCGGTGCCCGTGTATGCCACCGTAAAGGGGGTAAGTCTAATGCACTGAACTTATTGCTTAACTCCAGCCAAGTTCCATGAACTAATAAACGCACTCCACAGCGCGCTTCCCAAATACGCTCCATGCCCTTCACTGGTGACTCTTCCGATGACTCGAGCGACGGTGAGGACCATGCTGTTATGTTAACACACAACTCACACAATTCCTCGAGCACCGATAACACGGAAACGTCGACTTCCGGTAGCGCTTCAAGTCCATCGAAAAGTCTGAAGACCTCTTCCAGTCTGAGTCCGGCCAAGCGTAGTGGGTCGGAGAGTCCTAAAAACACCAAAGCCCGTGGTATGTATGGCCAAACTTATTCCAATGCCTGCGTAATTGATTGTGTATGGTAGCACACCCACCACCACTCCTCTAGAAGGCCCACGGCCAAGTTGTATGCAATGAGTAACAAATGTTAACACTGTAACACCCACGACCGTATTCCACTAATTTGATTAATTTTGTTGTAATTTTTATTTCTTATCATGCCTAACACGCAACTGCTCCTAAAAGCATGCCACAACTTTTTAACGTTAAGTTTGAACGGATTTAGTTGTTTTCTTAACCTTCGATGTGTTCCATTGTACCCGACCCAATATGCCACCTTTACTAGCCTTCAGAGTTCGGTAAACTCAATCACATCATAATAACAATTACAATCCCAGGAAACTGGTAATTGATAATATTTTCGCTCAAAATTGGAGTTGTAAAAACTTCCATTACAAGGAATTATATTCAGAAATTAACATATTCAATTACTCGATGATGAGACTGCATAAATCGATTCCATTAGAGGGAATTGTGTTTTGTATAAAAAAAATTTTTCAGTTCCTTATTTTAATTGAAAAAGAATTGAAAAGGTAAATATTCCTTTGACAGTGGTAATCAATTCTAATCAAAAATAGTCTAATTATTCAATCTCTATAAAAATAATTTATAGATGAATGTAAATGAAATATTTTACAGACTGCTTTCAAGAACTATTCCAGCAAAATTTGATGAGAAATAAATCTTACCTTTTCAATTTCCCCAAGGAATCGAAAGATAATGAAATAGAATATGCTATTCGGATTCATTACCAAGGAATCAAGAATTGTAACTCCGGATTACAATTCTCTGTATTGGAATTGCAATTTTAATTACTTCTTTAATTCTTTTTAAATAATTTTATAAAATAAATACCCTATTGCAATTCCCTCGTACGGAGGCGGTACTTCATACCCAATGTGATCATTACCAACCAGCTCTGCTTGCATAACCATTTAGCGCCCCCAAAAGTATGCTTTGAAATATGAATTCTAACCGTTTTTTCGTACTTCTGCTCATTTCTTATTTTAAATTCCTTCTTTTATCTGTTTCCATCAATTCATTCAATATCATGCCACCATACACATACAGTGCACACCACCAGCACACTCACACTTCAAAAACCTCACATGGCACTGCCACAGCCACACCCACCACACTCACAAACACTCTCACACACAGCCACGCAAACACAATTACCTACCAACAATCATCTGCGTATCCCACACATGCGTGGCACAGTAATTTCAGATGTTTCCTTTGAATCAGGCCTCTCGGACGACTACGCACTGCCGCCCGATGCAGTATCCGAGTCCACCTGCATGGATGCATCAATGCCCTCGCTACTGATGCGTCAGTCGTACATGGATTCGCCGAATAAGAAAGTCGAGTCACTCGAGAAGGTAAGTCCTACATTTCTCTAACACACAGTTGCCACATTTAGCCGCCATTTCTATCGGTCTGCATCGTGCAATAGATGGGTCACCTGGCGAAGCTCGGTGGCAAGTTGAAGACTTGGCGCAAGCGCTGGTTCATGCTCAAAAATGGCACACTGACCTATTGGAAGAGTCAGCACGATGTGAATCGTAAGCCGCAGGGCCTAATACTGCTGGACGAAGCGTGCCGCATCAATCGCGCTGAAGGCGCTTCCACATTTGAAATTGACACAGGGAAGAAAGTCTACTACCTCACAGCCGATTCCAATGCCACCATGGACGATTGGATACGCGTGCTGCAGAACGTACAGCGACGAAATGCTACGAAGCTGCTGCTCAGTCGCGACGACCAGAAGCCCACGGTGCAGGGCTGGGTCACGAAGGTCAAGAATGGCCATGCCAAGAAGTGTTGGTGTGTGCTGCTCGGAAAAATGTTCCTTTACTTTAAGGCGCCAGGGGAAACGGTGAGTTTTTGAAAATCTCAAATCGAGTTGAAAGCGCCTTAACCTCGACTTCGTACAGAATACCCTCGGTCAAATCAATATGCGTGATGCGCGCGTTGAAGAAGTCGAACATGTTTCGGACTCGGACTCGGAGGAGCGTGAGGATCCCGCACAGAGTCAAGCACGCCTAACAGTGGGCATCTATCCCGCTCACCAGGGACCCACTTATCTGATATTGCCTGGGAAACAGGAACGCGATAATTGGCTGTATCACTTGACCGTCGTCTCTGGTGGTGGACCGAATGCAGGCACCCAGTACGAACAACTGGTGCAGAAACTCATGGAGACCGATGGAGATCCCAGTAAGTGCGCAGGTCATACATTTATATAATGTGTACATTGGTATATGTAACTGCTAATACTTAGTGCATATGTAATAATCCGATCGTCATCTCAAGTCTACAAGTGTTGTTTGAATCCCGATCTATTTTACTATACATCTTTCAAGTAACCGTTTCCTCTACCATAGATTGTGTACTCTGGCGACATCCCATATTGCTGCACACCAAAGACACCATTACTTCGCCACTCAGTTCGCTGCATTCAGAAGCCATGCAACCGGAAGCCATTAAACTGTTCAAAGTAAGTTCAGTATTTTCAATTGTTCCCTTTTCGATATCGATATCATGATATCACTATAATATCGATGTCAATAAAATTTTTACAATCAATTGTGTTGTGGAAACCAAGTCAGAATGGCTTTCTTTTCGGATTCTCAATCAGATTCTGATTTGATATGGTGTTGCGGCATCCGATAGGTTCTTGTCTCTTTTTAAAGGCAAACAAATCCGATATTCGTATCAACTGCTGTGTTTATACATACATATGTACATGCATATATCGAAAAAAATTCTATGTATCAGAAACCAATTCAAGGGAAGGTTTTCCATGATATCGTTCGGATATTGAATCGACAAAATCGGTTTCTGCGACACCAAGGAAAAAATTCTGAATCGCTAATGAAATCGACAATAAGAATTTCGTTTTCTTATCAAAAATCAGAAAAGAATTTATATATCTTACGAAAATATCATATCATAACTCTTTTCATGTGATTTTTTCATAAGAATTTTGAGGCATAAAATCTCGTCAATTTGTTACCTATAACTAATAAGCATCTCATATAATTAGTTTTTTGAAAGTAAATTAAATAACTTTCACGATTTTCTTTTAGTTTTTGACATTTTGAAATAACGATTATCTTTGATTCCTGCTTCACAGAGCATTCAACTATTCATGTCGGTTGCCGTGAATCAGCCCGGCATCGATTATCACGTTGTTCTCGCACAAAACGCCCTCCAGCACTGCCTCGACATGCCCGAACTGCAGACGGAAATGATTTGCATTGTGGTCAAGCAGACTTCCCGACATACGGGCCAGAAGCTGAGTGTCGGTGTCCAGGTAAACAAGAAACTGGGCAAGCAAACGCGCGTAAGTTTTTTTAGTTGCAAACGCTTTTTCCCCCTAATTTGTGTTTTAGTTTTAGTTATAGATTTGATTTCTGACTAACATCACGAATCTAGTTCGTATAATTAGATGTGAACTGTGAATAAATTCTTTGGTTCTACTTACAATTTCAAATATTTCAGCATTTTCTTTTGTATTGTATTATTAAAGGTTCGATTTTTTCATTAGTCAGATAATAAATTAAATCCCTGGCAGACCATGTCATCGTAAACAAGAGTACAGATAACGTTTTTTATCGAATTGACAACTCTCCGAAAGTATTGCTCTGCCTCAATCCGATCCCATTGGGACATGGCTTTTGAATATCTATATACATAGCTCCCATTCACTTGTGCTTAAAATAGAACGAGCAGCATAAGCTTAGCTTCGTTTATGAGCTGTTGCGCCAATTATTTCATAAAAGTATTCCCTTGACACGTGAGGCCAAAAAGCAAATAGAGGATTGACTAATTCCAACAAAAATTATAAGGATGGAATTAGGGAAACATCAATTGGTTGTAATAAAAAACTGTTTAGTATAAAAAGAGAGCTTACTAAATACACAATCATTATTTGACGATAACTTCTATCAAACTATTTTATACTCATAGGATCACGTCCCTCATACTCTTTCAGTACCGATGTGACTAGTATTCGTCGGAATCATTCATTTCACTTAAGTTTAAATATTCTTATGAAAGAATGAAACAGGGATCTTTATGTTTTATAAAACACAGAAAAATTAAATTTTTATAGCATTTTCTTTTCTTCGTTATTATATAGTATATAGCACTGCAACTGAATGGCTTTGTAATTTAAAAGCTTATGAATGCTTAAAAGCTTCTCTTATGTATAAGCTATATTACCATAAAAGATCAGATATTTGTTTGTCCCGAATCACACACGAAAATGTTACTATGGGAGTTTTCTTTGTTCCCATTATTTCCTTGTGATTAAAGTTGTTCCTGTTGTTGGAAATTTCACAAATTCTATCGAACGTAAAGAACAAAAGACAACTTTCCGGTACGAAAAAGTCTGCCCTTTAGTTTTTCCTCTCTTGCAACTTTCGTATGTAAATCGGGGCATATAATCTTTAATAATAGATACATATCGATATGTATCGATAACTTAACTGCATCCAAATTTATAAATAAGCATGTTTATGTGTAATTTTTAGTTTCTTTCTAGTTTTAGTCTAGCTTTTAAAACTACTAACAGCAATATTTTCCCTCATAACTGTAATTTTTTTGATCAAATAAACACTCGTTCACTCAAATATTAGTTTTCGATAGTTACCATTGGCCTGTAGAAATATTTATAGATATGCAAAATATATTTCGATATTTTTTATACGACAGGCATACTTTTCAGACAAATTTATTATTCTCTTGTACTTGTTCAAATTATGACGAAAAATGTCGCGTCTAAACAATACTTATAAAGTAGCTCTAATCGTGCTTGAATTGAAGTACTTTTCGTATACATACACATACGTAATACACACATGCATACATAATATGTATTACATATGTACACATATACACATACCTCACATACTTAAACATAAGTAATTGCTGTAAATTTTATTCATACTCGTTTACTCTGCATATTCTCTCTTTAAACATCTCTGCAAAAATACTCTCTATGAAATTTATAGCTACAGTTTTTCTCTCAGTGTAATTTGTCTAAAGTTATAGCGTTTAAGTTTCATTTTCGTTTCTTTTATTGTTAATTTCATTCGAAAATTGTGTTGAGCAACGCTTTTTACATTTTCTGTTGATCATGTGAATGATGCCATAACTGTTTATGGCAAAATATATATAGCTTATACTTATAAAAGGGTTTGTAACATATTAACTTACACTTTGCAAAAATTCAAGAATTAGCAGCTAAACATAGAAAGCAAAATTTCACACTGAGATAAATGCATTCACACTGCAAACATTTGAAATAATCAAATGAAAACACCCCCAAGATGAGAAATTCAAAATTGTTTAAAGTAACCCCGATTTTCGGATTCTTTGTTTCGTTTTCTTCCACTCTGCGTCCAATGAATGAATATGAATAAAATCAAAATTTACAGCAACTACTGTTGTGCGCTACGCAGAGCCTATTTACCTGTGATACACAGCAGAGCGGTGCCGCCCAGGCCAATGGCAGCTCACCGACTTCCATACAGGTATGGGGGAAACGTTAACTCTAAGCAAGCAGTACGGTGTACTGGAGCATGCGCCCTCACTTCCATTGTACTTACATAAGATATGCGCTGTTGCCAGATAGTCGTCTAAACTATGGCGTTGCTCTTCTCCACTCTTTGCAGGCGCCAGCCCCGCCACCTATCATCGATTGCAAATCGAATCCGCCCGCCTATTCCTTTGTCCAAGGCTGGCAATTGCTCGCGCTCGCCGTTTCCCTATTCGTGCCCAAGTCCAGTCGCCTGCTGTGGTATCTGAAGCTGCACTTGTCGCGCAATGCCGACACCAAAACGGAGACCGGCAAATATGCCACCTACTGTGAGCGAGCGCTGGAGCGTACCTTGAAAAATGGCGGCCGCGAGACGAAGCCCTCACGCATGGAAGTCTTGTCGATTTTGCTGAAGAATCCGTACCATCATTCGCTGCCACACGCCATTCCCGTGCACATGATGAACTCCACCTATCAGGTAAGCATTTCAAAAGTTACATTTTTACTTTAACTGCAGATTTTGAGATTTTCAATCAGAGTCTCTGTAATAATAATTATTATTTGTGGCAGTATTGCACTGTTAGCTAAATATCTATTATGCCCTCTTTCAAGAGGGCCTTAACCCTATCTGCTTAATAATATCTCATTTAAAAACATAGTATACTGCTTATTTCCAGAGATCGCCAGAGTCACTGTAGGTTAAGTTATGTTAGATTAAGTTAGGTTAGATTAGGTGAGGTGAGGTTGCACTGGCTGGCAAAATAGGGCACGCATATGCCCTGATGGGTGCATAGCGATACCAGAGGGCGATTTGCTTGTCAGTTTGGGAATAGTTCTTAAGATCTGTTAGGATTCAAGAGTTTCTAACTTCTGCAGAGAGCTGAGGCCTCCTTCAGCCTTGCATGGGGTTCCCAAGTAGGTTATACGGCACGCTCGAGAGTTTTCCGGGATGCAGGTTCCTTACATTTGCTGTACTGCTCGCTAACGATGATGCGCATTCTATGTGCGTGAACCGCTACAAGACAGTGATCCGATGGTACACCTGAAATACTAGTTCGGTAATCGGTCTGTTTGAGTGCTAGTATAAATTAAGTTATTTTTCGTCGTAAGCTCTGGCCATGACTCTTGCATTTTACACTGACCATAAATTTGTGCTTATTAGCATGAAACATTTTCTATGGATATTTTTGGCTTCGTCTGCCTGATTCAAAAGAACATACTAACAGCCCTACTGTCACGAGAGTCACACAAGTCACAATTCAATATTTACATCAAAACTGTTATCAGAAATGAATACTACACCTTCATACTACGAAAAATCGGATGGTAAAAATTCTACAGCGATCTAAGAATATAATTTTGTATTTCTGCCAAGGTACTGGAAAAAAGCATGTTCAGCATTCTTCATACAAAACTTCCCTTCAAATGCAAGCCGGGAACGCTAAACATTTTCAGGAAAAAGCATTTAAATAGCTGCTTGTATTTTGTAATGTTCAGGTTTAAATTTTTAGTTTGCCATAATTTTAATTTAATTCAATTAAGGAAAAAACATGCTGCGGTGCCTAGGATCGAACACATGACACCGCCTAATTGAATGCTCTGGGCTGCGCCACTTTTGAATATACATTTTTAAATTGGCATGTAACTCGAGAACGCTAAACCTTTTAGGGAAAAAATTATTTTTTAAATGAAAACTAATTTTTCTCAAGGCCGCCATTTTTGATGGGTTAAGCTAATAGCTGTATACATATTAGCAATTGAATCTTACGGATGTGACTTTAACCATTTTGCTTTTTCTGATTTAGGTCGTTTCCTTCGATGGCTCTACTACCATAGAAGAATTCCAGTCCACGCTGGCCCAAGAGATCGGCACACGTGATGCCACCAACGGTTTTTGTCTCTTCAGCGATGATCCAATTGAGAAAGATCTCGAACACTATCTCGATCCACTGGCCAAGCTCTGCGATGTAATATCTAAATGGGAGACGGCGCTGCGCGAGAAAGGCTCCGGCAAATTCGAAAACACACGCGTAATACAACTCACCTATAAGAATCGACTCTACTGGAAGCACACCATCAAATTCGAAACGGAAAAGGAGCGCCTGCTGCTCTGCTACCAAACGAATGCGCAAATAGTGCAAGGTCGCTTTCCACTCTCACGCGACTTGGCGCTCGAGCTGGCGTCGCTGATGTCGCAGATCGACATGGGCGACTACTCGCACGAAAAGTCGCGCGGTGGCGCCGCCAATGTGGGTCTCAAAGCGCTCGACAAGTTCTACCCCTACCGCTATCGCGATGCGCTCTCTGCGGAGCAGCTGAAGGAAATACAGGAGCTGCTCATATCCAAGTGGATGCTGCTCAAGGGTCGCTCCACACTCGACTGTGTGCGCATCTACTTGACCTGCTGCCGCAAATGGCCCTTCTTCGGCGCAAGCCTCTTCCAAGCGAAGCCGCGACACTCGGACCAGGCCATGGCCTGGCTGGCGGTGTCCGAGGACGCACTCAACGTGCTCGAATTGTCCTCGATGACCCCGATGGCGCGATACCCCTACACCTCCGTGATGACCTTCGGCGGTTGTCAAGATGACTTCATGCTCGTTGTATCCAGCGTGGACACAATGGCCACGTGCGGCTCGCACGAGCAAAAGTTGCTCTTCGCCATGAGCAAGCCGAAAATACTCGAGATCACGTTGCTCATTGCAGACTACATGAACGCGCTGGGTCACACCGTGCCCGGCACGCCCCAAATGAACTCGCTCACGCGCAACGGCTCCCATCGCTCCCTGCGCTCGCGCCCCGCTGCAGGCGGCACCCTTGGCGGCACTGGCTGTGGCACCAACACTGCCGGCATGTCCACCAACGCCACCACAACGGCTCACAATACGCTCAACTCACACGCCACGCACACGCTGAACTCCACACACTCACACACACTCAGCTCATCGCACTACAGTGGCGCCGGCGGTGGTAGCGGGTCCGCGGCTGGCAGCCATCAGGGCACGATGAGTTCCTCGCACGGCCATCAGCATCACCATCATCAACCCGATATTTTGAAGAGCACACCCGATCATCAGCGCATCAAATGAAATTTGTAAATAGAATTTTAGTTAAGACACCAAATATTATGCAGATTTTTATACACACACACACACACACGTGCATAACCACACTTAATATTAGAAGAAGAACTATAACAGCTACAAATTTTCTACTTGAACCCTTTTGACTTATTGTATATAGTAAAGTATATTTATTTAAATTCGCTTCATACTTATTTACTTAATTGACTTGCTGAAATTTAGCTGTATTTTGGTGCAGCGCCTAAATGTATGCAATGCAGAGACAATGAATATTAAATGATTGCTAGTGTAGGGGTCGACTAGTGAAGGGCGCGGTAGTGTCGAGGTAGTGTAAGCTAGACTTTATATATTAAAACTACAACTATTCAAATGCAAGCAATAATTATAAAGCGTTGCGAAGTGTTATTGAGCGTAACGAACTATATACATATAGTAAATCTGATAAAAAGAAAAATATAATGGCAGTAAAATTCAACATTTTGCAGCGAATATACCAATAAAATCTAATTTTACAAGGACACTCGCATTGGAGGATTGATATTTATTGCAAACGCCAAAATTGTTTATATGTATGATATCAATTGGCGAGTATACATACATATATACGACATTCATTAAAATGCGAAATTTAAACTACATTCACTTGTTTAAAGTAGTACTACCATTAAATCTGTGGCCAACAGAAATAAAAATCAAATCCTATTTTTTCGAAGATTCATTACAGTTATTTATGTATGTCTGAAATGTTTGAACCGTCATCCGCAGCAAACGAGTTCTTTCCTAATCTTTTTTAATATGAGCGCAACTCGAGTCATGTTGTTATTGCTTGGCCGTAGGAACATAATAAGAAAACGCTCAAAAGTATGCTTGGAAATTTGTTAGCATTTGAATTTATCTTATTTTAGTTTACCAAAGACTTTAATTTAGATTTTTTACTCTGTTTAAAATAATTTTTATTTTACATTTGAAAAATGTAATTCATGTTAGTGTATAATTTAATTTAATCCAATTATGAACAAAATAAATACTCGATTATAACATTTTATGTAGCAACATTATTTCAGTTGGAAATTAATATTGTAACTTTTTCGATAGCAAATTAGCTTGAACAACCACAAATTCTATTTCGATATACATTTCACTAAAAAACAGAAACGTCGATTCAATTCAATTCGTTTAGTCGTGAATTAAAACTGCAAGAAAAAGGAAAGTTTGTAGTTTTTTCCAAAAATTCCTTTTTAACTGGTTTATTGCTTCAACCTATTTTCATTCACATAATATTTTAGCATACATCGGTTATTATCATTACCGGTGCCACTACAGGCGATAAAAGGATCGAGTGCTTTGAATTTGTCTCTAGCTGAAAGTAACCAAGAGATTGTAATAAGGGAGTTAAAAGACGAATTCCGAATTCTGAAAAAGTATGGTTTCCGGCTTCAGGTCTTCAACGTAGTATTTCAGATAAAATCTTGACTTCCTTAATAAACATTTACTTAAATTCAAGTTTATTTAGCAACGCTTACTACTGAACTATTAATGGATGGATGGGTAACAATGCGAAAAAATTGCATTTTCAATAAAAAAAACATTTGAGAACAAGCCTTGATTTAACAGGCTTTAACAGTTTCACATGAGGTTAGGTTAATCTGGCTGCCTAAGAAGAAGGCCACACATAGACCCTGTTGGGGCTTTAGCGATACCAGTTAGAGTTCTGTTTAGGTGTGGCAAAAGTTTTGATCTGTCAGAATTTGGGTGTGTTTCACAAATTTCCAAAGAGGCTTGATACATAGTTTCGAGATCTGTTCGAGCCCTGAAAAGAATGGCGCTCCTAAACAAGTCAGACGAGTTCTAGCGAGGCAGGAGCACAGTATGTGTTCCAAGGTCTTCCTGGTATCTTTGCATTTCCTGCAGCTTTCTTCGTTCATATGAAGTTGCTTCCGATTCGCTCATAGAACTTTATTTTTGGCTTGAAAATATTTTTTTTAACCTGAGCTTTATTCTGTTGGAAAAGTTGGCAGTTCGGCTCGAATCGTGTTCGTGGGCCGGTGCGTCACCTCACGCATCGGAAAGCTCTTGATCTGACATCATCGTCACTTTCAGTTATTTTGAAATTATCACTGCAATTTCGAATATTTTTGAACCGATTGTTATTTTCATATCTGCAATTTATCATTGCAACCTTCTACTGGAAGCGTTCCTCCTTCTATGTTTCCGCACGTATCAAGGAAGAACGGAATCGGATTACTCTTACGTACGTCTTTTAAATTTGACTTCAAAAATTTTCGATTGGATACCACATTTACATATCTTTTACTCTCGCTATATACTTTTGGTAACTTTATATTTATAAGAAATAAACACTATACTCTATGTTTCCTATGAATTTACAATAAAAGTGAAAAGAATATGCAATGTAGGGTATGCGTGCTATTCGAAATATTATAAACGAAATTGAGTGTATTTAGTAACACATTATCATCATGAGCATTGCATTTATATATATGTATTGACGATATTACTGTAGTTATATTTAGCATCTTCGAGGCTGCCCTTGAAAAATAAATTATATACATACATATATGATGTATAACATATATACGGAATTATAAATGTTTAGCGATGGTGAATAACGTGAATAACCATCATATATTGACGAACACACACATTCATATATACATTAATGTACATACATATACAGAAATAAAATCGCAATTTTGTAGAAAAATAAAATATAAAGAGAAACTAAAATTGCATTTTTAATAAGATATATATAAAAAAAGAGAAATAAGAGAAGGTGACGACTAGCCGATATATGTTCGAGAAATTTACACGAGTCGTAGGCTCAGATATTGGGCACCAGCTCCGATTTAAACTGGACTCGTGAACGGGCACTGTCACCTCCAAGGAATAACGGCGTTTGCAGAACAAATAACATCAGCTACAGAATTATATCAGGTATACATGGCTCTTTTAAGGTCTGTCGGGATTGGCATTTCGGTGCGAATCATTACAACTATTGCTAAATTTAAATCTGAATCATGAGAAATTCGAAATTGGAAACATAGAATCAAGAATACGTAAATAGCTCAAAATTTACTCGACAAATCCAACTGAGTCTTTTTAGAAGCACATGGTGATAGCACTGAGAACAGTATTGTGCGCTCTTTCTTTCGTTAAGAAAGCGTCAGTCGGGTTTCACCGACAAAGTAATACCCTACACCATGAAATTGTGGGTGCATTAAATTTACCGCCTCCAGTACCACCTCTAAGCCCATTTTTGGAGAATTTAAAAGTATGCTTGGCAGCAATACAAAATATGGATGCTCTGGATATTACCGCCTATCAGTCAGTTCTCTCCATTCAAAAGTTAGCTGAAGTTGTTGAAAATTCTTCTTAACAATAAAATAGTATTGATATTTTATACTATAGAAACTGCGATTTCTTTGAAATTTATTTATGTATGTAGCTACATACATACAAATAGATCCTCTTTTAATCCTTTGTTGGGTTTGGTATATTTAAGGCTCAATGGAAAATGCCTCCAAGCTAGCTTAAAACGTGGGCACTTCTTTATCCTATGAAAGCGTTAACAAGTTTGTTTGTTTCGGTCTAACTTTCGCGTGATATACGTATAATAAATAAAACTCATACCTGATCTTGTTTGTACTTCCGCGTGTTGCGCTGTTTCCGGTTTTGCTTGTCTGCTCTGTGTTTAGGTGTGGTAATGCCTGTGCTTCCGTTTCAGTATCAGTATAACTTACGGTTAGTAGTCTGCACAGAATATACGAACATTTACCCCTTTTTACCAGTCTACACTCTTACTTACCAGAAACTGCTCATTCCTCAACTAGTTTCCCCAATTTCCCAGCTAATTCCTCGGTGGTTTGCAAGCAGCCAGACTTCACACTCTTTCTTTTAATATTATTTTAACTTTATTATCAAGTAACGTGCGTCTAGGATTGTGCTCGCAATTTGGTTTATCCCACGGCGCTTGCAGTCTCTTTCGCACTCATGCAAATCGCCAGCTACTTCCTGTATCGTTTTCCTTCTTTAAAGAGGAAAAGACTTCCGACCCGATTTTTTACAAATATATTTTGGCGTTCCCAGCGGATCTATGTTCCTGTGTCCAAAATTCTCCGAAGCCATCTACTTAGCACATTTCCTTTTTCTTCTTCTTTTTCCGCAGTAAATCAGTAGATTTGTGCTCGATCTATTATGCGAATTCCAATTATTTAAATCCGCAAAAAAATTTTACTGTACAAAAGCGGTGACCGATGTTATGACAACGCAATATAAGCCCCTCAATAAAATTACAATTTATTTATTTATATATGTATATATATTTTTTCGAATACATATATATATATTTATTATTCGCTTTATGCTATTTCATATATTTAGGTATATGCACAACATAAGTTTAAACATTTACATTTTTAAAATCAGTTTCCTTGTCACAGTAGTCATTTCATTGTATTTCACTTAGATAAGCTTTAGATTTCCTTTGTATGTCATGCCACATTTACTATGATCATTTAGTCATTAAAGATAGCTTTAAAAGCTAAGCTGCATATGCAAATACCATTTTGAATGTATGTGGAAATGGCGACATAAGCCCAGTTCAAGTCGAAAGCCAAAAAAGGTCGAAGAATAATGCAAGAGCGCACAGAAGGCTGACGGTTTTATGTGAGTAATAATACAAAGCAAAGCATTTTGTTGTTGTTGAGACGAGGGATGTTGAGACCTGTTCCCGTTTGACTATGTACTTGTACATATAATAAACATCGTTGAATGTCTAATTCGATTTACATAAATTGCATAAATTGTTTCATTTGTCATTTAACTAAACTAGCCCGCACCAGTTTTATTTAGAATATAAATTATAAGAAAATTAATAAAAAGAATATATTCCATAAATTGCAGCAAAATAATCAAATGAATATGCATAAATGCAGCTATTAAAAACATGAATATCGAAAGAAGTAAATGGAAGCAATTGTCTTTTGCAGAAAGTTTTGGTGGTACTCAAAATTAAATTGTATTTTATACAAATTTACAAACATTAATGGAGGAACATAATAATTAATAAAGAAAACGAAATCAATTTGAAAATAAATACAAAAAGGTTATTTCCCGAATGATAGCGAATCCAAAAAGAGCACTTAAACCAACTTAAATACATACATTCAGGTTATAATGTTACAAATAATGACAAAAAACAGGGCATTAATACACAGACACAAATATATTACAGCAAAGCTTCACAAATTCTGCACAGTTCATAGTATACATTGACGCTTTCTTTTACACTGTCAATGCGAATGTTTTCCTTGTTTGTTTTTTTAGTAAATTGATTTATATAAAATTGTAGTATGCTATAAAATTTACGAGACATTTATTAACGTTCGCTTGTAAATGTGAACTTCTATTTGACCTATTGGGTTTTGCAGTTTTATCCTTTCTCCTTTTGCGTTTGCGTTTGTTTTTGTTATTTTGTTTTGTCTTTAAGAACTAAAACTATTTAACAATTTCAATAAATTTCATCTAAACAATAATTACTTAATACATGCATTCATACATTTAATATAGTTGTTAATAATATTTAGTTGCTGCTGTGTTGTGATAATATAGTTTTTCGAATTGTCAAAATCGTTTCGCGTTCGAGTGAATTCGTTTCAGTTGTACAATTTGAACAGCCCGATTCTAAATATCGAAAATCTGATTGCTAATTAAATTAAATACGATCGCTTTCAGTACTCGAAGAAGCGTAGCGCTTCGATGTGTCACCATTAATAAGTAGGGCCTCCAGCGCCATATTGATTTGGATTATAAAATTGTGGTACCTTAAAAAAAGAAAACAAGATATATAGATAGAGAGATAAAGCTACTTCTACATAAAGTAATAATTGAAGCTTTCTAGAGTGCGTCGGAATTGCCTGCGGAATTAGCCAATGGAAATTAAATACGAATCCCAATCAATTTCAATCGAAAGTAAAATATGGACGATGCAATTTCAATTCTCATCAATTCCAAAAATATTAATGCTCCGATTTTCTAAGTTTGTATATTACGTTTCGAGCTTCGATTGCGACACATCTGAAAAGAAGGCATGAATAGCAGCTCCTGAATCTGGCGACAGTGACCATAATCATAATTCACTATTTTATAAAAGTTGATTTTGCTATGAACAATTTACAGTTGGAATGGTAAGCAACTGCAACTGCAACTACAAGGCCAAAATAGATCAAAATGTTTCATATTTCCCTTTCTATCGAAATTGAAATTGAGTTCGTACTGAAATGTGGGACACGGCAGTATGACTGCAATCAATTTAAACCTACATCTTGTTGTTGCTGATGTTGATGCTCTGGTTGTTGTTGCGAATAAGCGTTAGCATCCTTGCCCATTGGCGCGGCGCCTGGTATGAAGTAGCCACCCGGTGGCACAGCAGCCGGCGGCACTGCGGGCGCCAGCACATTCTCAGCCGCCTTCGACGGCGCGCCGGAAGGATTAAACACATCCACATACGAGTTTTTCAGTGCTGCAAAATCGAGTGATGTGAAATGAAAACCAGGCGTATTAGAATAGGGACTGGCAACTACTTACTCCGATTGCGCTGCATTTTGAACATGTTGGACTGCAAACTCGGCGTCTTGGGTTTGGCGGGCAGCTCGCTGGCAATAGGCGATGTGGTGGCAGCAGCTGTAGCGCTGTAGCTTTGCGAAGACGCCGCCGCTGCGGGCATTGCAGCAGTAACTGGCGCGCTTGGCATGCCGCCATACTGTTGTGTGTCCATTAGAGGGGGTAGTTGTTGTTGTTGTTGAATTGGTAGAGCCTGCTGTAATTGTTGCTGTTGCGCATGCGGTTGCGGCTGCGTTGAGGGCGACATCAAATCGCTCATTTTCGGCGGCGGTTTCAGGTTATCCTCCGTCGCCTCTTCGCCGTCGGTGTTCACCCAGCGTTTTTTCGCCGCATCCCAAACGATGGCGGGGTTCTTATCATCGGGCAGTATCATTTGATTTTTCGGTTTCAGCGACAGTTTATTCCAAATGCCACCGAACCAGCCGGAATTCTGATTGGAGTGTTGCGCACTGCAACATTGAAAATTACGTAAATATTCCACGCAAACCAAAATGCAAAAATTCGCTGAAAACTCAAACTCACCTCTTGGCTAGCTCCTTGCTGTCGCTTTTACCACTTTGCTGTTTCTTTGCTTGGTCACTAGCATTTTTCTGCAATTGTTGCTGCTTTTGTGCATCATCATCGGAATCGTAAGTCTTCGATTTGGGCATCGATATGGTGGGTCTCGCATTCTAAAGGTTATTTATGAATTTTACATGAATGATTTGGTTTTACAAATTAAGGAAATTAAAATTTAAAATTAAAAATTTTTTTTAATTTAAAAGGCAGCTGTAAAGTCAAACAAAACGCATGCAAAAAGATTTAAGGAAAGGAACAACAGAAGAGGAAAAGAGGCAAGCAAATCTCATTGCTATTTCATGTTTGAAAAAAGACAACAAGATTTAACATAAATAAAATTCAAACAAAATTAAACTTTATTAGTTAAAAACAAAAGTGGGTAAAACTTAAAAGCTTCAAAGGCAATGGAGCATTATCTTTCGAAAAGCTTTCAAAGGGCTCAAAACCAAAAAACTGCAACGCAAACATCTGCTTAAGGGCTTATCAGCCGCTACTAAAAAGCACATGTATTTTATACTTTTTAAGATTTAATATTTGTGCGCTCTTGAGGAAGCTCATAATGCACAGATGCATATTTTTTGCTTAATAATAATACTTAATTCTTAAAGACAAAACAATAGTGCCAAATACAAACGCATCAATACAATTTCAAACGCTTTTCAAATTAAGTCACAAAATCCAACAATCTTACAGCAATTTACACGTTTAAAAACAGCTTAACCCTGGAGTACAAGTATTCGCCTAATAAAAGATGCTTTGCATAGAACAACCCAAAAAGTTTTCAAATATAAATTGTTTCCAGAAATATTATAGGTATTATTCATGTAATAAATAAACTCGTGCACATTAATATTGGCTGCAGTGGCTCAATGGGCAAGTGCTCGGTCCCTGATGCGTGGAATCGCTGGATCGAATCCTTACCGAGTATAAAGAAATGATCAGGAGCAAAATTTGAATTGATTTTGACATGCCCAACTGTTTGTTTGTCCGATTGTCTGTCCGTCTGTCTGAAATTGTATTTGAAAACTGTTTTTTTTTGCTTTGCAAACAATAAATATATACACTGTAGCCTCTAGTATATCCGCACGCAGCTAATCGTGTTCTCGGTGAGACTCTTCGCGGTTAGAGTCGTTCATTCGAAATAAAAGAAAAATAAAGCCGGATTTCTAAGTATAATTTCTATAGTATATGAATGGAAAACTAGAAAAAAGTATATTAACTGAATGACTGCCAAATTTGTATTTGTTTACAACATTCGAGCTTTTATTAAGTGTAAAAAATACCTATCTGAAGAAAAAAAGAATCGGGTACATGCTAGACATCTCTCCACAATTTGCTAAATTTTCAAGTAAATCGGTTGCATGGTTCACGAATAAAAACTGTTACCGACTTCAGCACAGAAAAGAGCTGAAGAAGTTGTTCGTTCCGCAACAGCGGGCCTGTTACAAAATTTGTTTACAAAGCTTTCTCAGTTTTCATCGGATCAACCTGATATTTCAATATATAAGATATGTAGCTGTGTATAAACCGTTAAAGAAAATAGCAAGCATTTTTTCAACATATGCTTTCGCTTTTATTTGAAATTAAAAACTGAACAATTAGTGAGCATATTGTTAGCTTTTCCCTCCAGAAAACATTTACAGAAATACTATTTCCAAAGACATTTTTTGTCTACAGGTACTTTTTGCCTGTTTCTGTATGCTGGTAGCAACATTTTCCTTACAAACTAATTACAAATGCTTCTTGGCAGTACTGCCGCCGAGCAGCTCCACTATGGGACCGTCAATATCGTAGGTGCGCACAGCTAGCGACTTCTTGGCAGTGCTCTCGTGCTGCACAAATGCCTTCGAATCGAGATACTTCTCAAAGTTGCTCAAGCTGTGCTCCACCTCATTGCACATTTTCTTATAGTTGAGCGGTATGGCGGGATTCGCTATGAGCTCCTGCATGGTCCACACGGCATGATGCGCTGTGGTCTGCGTTACTGCGCTGGCGGCAACGGCGGCGACGGCAGTGGCTTTGTGATGGCGCTTAACAATGCCCAAGTCATGCAAAAGTTTGGCGTCGCTGCTGAGCGCCTGCTGTCTGCCATATAACCCCACTGACTTGCCACCCATGTACTCCTCAATATCAAAATCGCTGAGCGCGCCGTCCTCCAGCTCGTCGTAATCTTCATCATCATCGTCGTCGTCATCGTCATCGTCGTAGTCATCGTCAGCAGCAACATGCGTTGGCGAAGCGCCAGCAGCTTGCATGTCCAGCTCGTACTCGTGCAGCATTTTGCACTCGTACTTCATCTGCGCAATGTCGGCATTGGCCTCGGGATCGTAGTCGCGCGGCAGCAGTTTGAAGCGCGACTGCAGCGGCATGTCGATGGGGTAGGTGCCATTGAAGACGATGCTTTTGCGCGCCGGTTCTTGTCGGTGCATTTTCGTACAAGTGGCAGGCTGCTGCACGCGCGCAAATGTGCTGAGTGCGCTGCACTGCGGTCCGGCAACATTGGTTGCAGCAACGTAATCGGCAACAATATAAGGCTGCTCAACATCATCGCCGCCCTTGCCATCGCCATCATCGCCACCGCCGTCTCCGCTTTCACTTTCATTGTCGACCTCAGCAATTGTTGTAGGCAAATCGAAATTAACGCGTTTTATTGTGGCTGCATTGCTTGAAAGCGCTGTAGCAGCAGTTGCCGCGGCAGAAGCATTCACATTTACATTCAAATTGTTTGTATTATTCTTAGTTGCAATTACATTTTGGCTATTTTGACAATTATTTCGCTTACTATTTATGGCTGTTGTTACTGAGCAATATTGCGCAGCAACAATAGGCTGTGCATTCAAAGCGGATTTGTGGCAGTAGCGCTTGTTGCTGCTCTGGTTGTTGTTGTTGTTGTTGTTACCCTTACTTACATCGTTTGTTAGAAATGTCGTGCCAATTGGTTGCTGTTGCTGCTGCTCTTGTTTTTGTGGCAAATTGTAGCCAAGCAGTGTTGTTGTTGTTGCACCATCGTGCTCGTTGTGTGCTTTTGTTGCTGGCGCGGTTTTGCTTAAATTATTTGCTTGATTTCCATACGATTTCGATGCTGTTGTTGTTTTAGTTTTTGTTGCAATTGTATTAAAACGTAGATTTTGGCGACTTTGCGGCAAAATACATTTATCAAAATTGCTTTTGAAATGTCGAGTGCCCGTGGCAATGCTGCCTTTTTTCATTGTTGTTGCTTTTACTCTGCTATTGTCTGTTGATTGACTTGTTCTTGTGTTTGTGTTTGTTTTTGTTGTTTTAGTAGTGTTTGTCGTTGGCTCTGCTGCCGTGCTAGGCACATTCCCTGTTTCAAAATTAGTCTTAGGCTGCATTCCAAACCAATTTTTGGGTAAGCATGCGTAAATTGGGGAAGGAAGTTCAACGTTAGTTATTTCAAATTGCATAAAACTGAAGTATGTATGTATGTATGTAAATTTGTGTATAATGCGAAGCCCGGGCGTAATCAATACAGTCTTGGACTTTGAATGGTTTTTTATATGATACACAATTAATTTTGCATCTACTGATTTAGTTATACAATTATATAAAACAAACAACAAAAGGTAATGAATTAAATTTAAAATTTATTTGAATCAATTTTGAAGTAATGAATTGAATAAAAAAAATTTATTCGAATGAAATTGTATCGAGAATCATCGTACCAATGATTTGGATAGATCACTTGATGGGACCGAATTTCTCCACAATTCGATTAATCATTCTCAATAAATTAAAACAAGCCAAATTTCCTCAAAAATAAGTTGAACTGCGTGGTTTTTCCCCACATAAACAGAGTTGTTAAATGCTTCCAGGTAAATGTTTAAGTTTCTATAGTTTCTGAAGTAAGCAATCGCGCTCTCCATCTTATCCATATATCATCCACTCCCCAAATTATAGTTAGGAAATTAAAACGACTACGGTTTCACCGACAGACTAATACTCTACACCAAGTAGACGAGTGGAGAGATAATCCACTACAAGAAATGAAATTGTGGGTGTATTAAATCTAACACTCCCATTTTTTAGGGAATGTAGGCCCTATACTTGAACTTGAGCACCAAATATAATTTCTTTAAACGAGTAATTAAACAAATTTAAGCCCTTTAACTGGAAACAATGTTTAGAGGATCTTAGAGGATAATTGTGGGCTTGACCTTCCGCCGATTTGGCTAATCTCTGAACTTAACCTTAGTTTAGGTTTAATGTCACTGTGTTCCAAAATTTGGTTCAAATCGGACAATTGCTTTTTTCTCTCCTGCGGCCACAGACAGACGGACATAGAGGCAACCGGAAATTAAGATTCTGATGATTTTGATTCTATATCTAGGATAGCTTCCTTAATACGTGACAATTTTCGCAGTTATTATACCCGATTACCATAGGTGTAGGGTATAATGATCAACCCTTTATAACTCTCAAGTCAAAATAAACGCCGCCCTCCTTACAACTTATTGCTTAAATCACCTGAAAAGCTGCAATGCCAAAATGTCGGAATATTTACAAATGACAAGTGGAATCATATAGAAAATATATTAACTTTGCTTGAAGAACTGGTACATGGGACGACCATTATAAGTAATTTAAAATAGAACTTTGACAAATTGGATATTATTTGCTTTTTTTTCTATCGCTAACTGTGGAACATTGCAGACACCAAACCTTACCACATTAATATATGTATGTATATTCTTAATTTATCACAAAAATTATAATTAAGAAGTTTCTGTTATAAACCGATGATATGTATGCACTTATAATTTACAATTTATGACTTTCAAAAATGTTCAGACTACTGAAATTTTGAATATGTATTCCTGAAGTGTACACAATTTTCTCAATTCTGTACTGTATTACCAATACAGAGCGAAAACCAGAATAATAACTAAAGAAATATATCGTGTACAAACTTTCTTACATATGCATTCAACTTACTTCTCGAGCACTTACCTCATCAGCATATTGTTGTTGTTGGTGTTGTTGCTGTTGTTGTACCGCCCAATAATCATAGGAACCACCAGCGGCTGCCATGTTGTGCAATTCTGTTGCTTCAGTGACATTATACTGCGACTGTGGCTGATGTTGTGAGGGGTCAAAATATGAATTCTGTTGTTGAAGCTGTTGTTGCTCCTGACCGGGTTGCATATAATGTTGCGCATAATTTGCATAAGCGTCGCCACCAGCGTTAGCAATATCTGTAGGATGCGTTGGCAAGCCATAATGTTGCTGTTGCTGCTGCTGTAGTTGTTGTTGGTCATAATCTGTAGCTGCAACTGCTGGCTGATGATTATAATGTTCATTGGTTTCTGTAGCCGGTATTTGCGGAACTTGTTGCTGTTGCATTGGGTCTGCATTGTACAATGTAGCTTCCGCAGCAGTGTTGTTATATTGCAAATTGAGCTCATTGAATTGTTTGTTGATTTCCACAAACTGTTGATCAATTTGACTTTGCATATTATCAGTCGTTACGGCACTTTCAGCAGAGGTAGGCAGGTTGTAATTGGTCTGCAATAAAATAAGAATTGCATACATTTAAATTAGAGAAATTTTATTTAATTCGATAGTCCCACCTTATGTTGCGTCGCAATAGCACGCAAGTTCTGCAACCATTTTTGCTCCTCGAAATTTTGCAAAGCTCCATTCACAGTACCGTCTGCATTTTGTTGTTGGTCATCCAGTGTTTTCTCCAAAACAGGATCGCAATACTTCAAGCGATCCGCAAATTCATAAACCTAAACAAAGATCAAGTGCAATATGGTAAAATTGGCTCCACTTTTGCTTCCAATGAAATGATGTACTAACTTTTTGTATAAACGTTGGCTCATATTTCATCGAATCGCGCTCTATATGCACCGCCAACTGTTCCATGTACATCAAACTTCTCAAATTATAGCCGTAGTCAAGCAGACGGGTTGCCATCAGATATTTATAGGGCTGTATTAATTAAAAACGCGCATTATATAAAATTGCGACTTCTCTCTTATAAAAAAAACCTACTTGGAATTCAACTAAAGAGAATTTCTCGTCATTCAATGAGCAAGCGTATTCATAAATTTCGGTCATCATGATGGCTTCATTGCTGGCGAAATCACGGAAGTTTTTGTAATGTGACGAGCCGAGCAAGACGAGCCTGCGAGAGAAAATTCAAATTAGTTCAAGCAGACGTAACAATGAAACAGAAGTAATTAACATGTTTCGTTTTTAAACGCACTTTGGTAAATTCTGCTGCAACGCACTCTCCTGTGCGGCACCCTCTTGATAACGTCCGAAGCCAACTTGCGCCATTAGATAGCAAAAGTGTGCGGCGAAGAGATCTCCCCGATTGAATAGCGAGTCGCCGAGCGTGGTAATAGCTTTGCGATCCAGTTCCGGTTTTTGAGAAGTATTTGATAGTATCATAGAGAGATGTGGACGCCAGTCGCCCCATTTCTCATCCTGCACACTCGTCACACTTGACGGAGTTCGACCGCTCATGAGTTGGTACAACGTTTGCAACGGATCGTTGAGCGAGAGCTTGTTGGCAAACTTCATCATGACATTTGCATGCGAGCGACGATCCAGCTTTGAGGCGAGGAACAACGCATGGCCCCACAAATTGTTGTCGGTGGCCCAATCCAAGGCTTCGTTCACATTTCCATAAAGCAGATAATTACGGAACTTCTCCGTCACATCCGCCTCGGATGGCGCAGCTGACGACGAGGACTTCATGACCGAAGTGAGCGAATCTAGTTCGGATTTAGCTGATGTTATCGCATTGCTCTCTGTTGTGGCTTCCACTTCTCGTGCCTCTCCTCCCTCGACATCGCTAAGCTTTTCGTCCACATCGCTGTCAGCTGGACTGCCACTGTCTGACTTCGAATTTACCGTAGAGGAATGCGATATTTGTGCATTCAAGTGATAAGGATATTGTTGTTGATTCTTTAGCAGCAGCTCAGCAATATCAGTGCCAACAACCATCTGCAAATCGACGTCAAACAATATATATAATAAGCTTTTGTAAGCAACGTTTATATTTTGGCTTCAATTCTCAAAAGTGGAAGTTTGCTGGGGCGGTAGAATTAGGATTTTTACTGCGAATTCTAAATTTACCAGCTGTAACCGTTCAAAAATTACGTATACTTGAATAGCCAGTTGCATTGTTTAAGGCCTATATTTTAACTCAAGATATAAAGCTAAACGAATATTTCCTTAAATGCTCTAGCGTTCCGGACCTATGTACATGTCAAGGGAATTATTAGGTGAATTGATTGAAATTCATATAAAAACAAGTAAAAGATCAGTCGGGTTTCACCGACAGAGTAATACCCTACACGAAGTAACCGTCGTTAATCCACCGGAAGAAATGAAATTTTGGGAGCATTAAATGTACCGCCTACATACTGGACACCCGGAACACCCATTATTGATCAATCCTTTCTCTCCTACGGCCACAAACAGACGGATAGACGGACAACCAGAAATCAAGACAGAAAGAGATTCTAATCATTTCTATATATGTACATACTTATATCTATACCTAGGACGTTCATTAAAAACTTACACCATTCTGACGCAACAGCAAAATCAACAGGTTCCACATGAGCGTATAAGAGGCCTTGTACTTGTCCACGTTATTGGGCAACAGCTGCTTGGCGTAGATGGTCGTTTGGCTAGGACCCAAACGTATCTGCTCCTCGCAAAACTCAATGATGGTTTTTTTGTGGGTCAGCCCACGCACCAATGGGCCTGGATAGGCCTGGTAAAGTTGACGCGTCGCATCGTTGGCGCCCAAGCGGTGCAGCTTCACGATGTTGCTGACGCTGCCGTATTGCGAGTACTTCGGCTTCACTGTCACCAGTATGCCAGCGGATAGCGAGACGACGGCATGCTCGTTCCCAAATTTGCTGGGCGTTAAGCGTTGCGGATCGTGCACATTGGGTTCAGCATCGCGCAACGATATATTACCCGATCTATAAGTGAGCGTTGTAAGCGTTTAGTGAGACGTAAACAAATGCGTAGCGTAACAAATTGAAGTAAATGCTACTCGTACACACGCCCTAAACTAGCCTTCAGATTTTTTAAGCAAAAAACATGTAGCAATAAGAGCATGCTGCTCGACAGCAAAATAATATCGAAGAAAAATCTTAAAAGAAAGAGTTGCATGCCTTACTAAACAAAAAATCAAGAAAAAGCGGATCTTTTATTTAAAATTAGTTTCATACGAGAGAACTTATAAGTTTGTGTTTAATCTCAAATGCTTTACTTCAGCGAATCAATATAGCAAATCGTCTGTCTTTCTATGAATAACCAGACGGGTATTTATTTTTTTTACGACCATTTCTCTTCTGATGGTTTTTCTTATTTAGTATGTAAAGGAATTTCGCATTTTTGTGCCTAATTTTTTTATTATTTCGTAAAATTAGCTCCGATTTGGTATCCAAGAACTGAAGCCGCGAGACCAGGCGCTAAATATGTTCAAATATGCTATTAGGGCGATATGTTGTTGTTGATTATAAATGATTGATTGACACTGACCAGGGTTCGGAAAGTAGGTACGCACATTTCACTCTCACTGTGAAGTCAAATAAATTCCACAGCTTGCACAAAGTGTTTTGCGCGACGAATAATTTTTATAATTTTGTTGCACCCTGAATCCCGCTGTGTGTTACAAACCCACCAGCATAGAACAGTAAAGTGTGAAGTGCTATTGCAGGTGAAGCGTAACTAGCGGCTTTTCCTTTTCTTCATATTATTGTATGTTATTAATCATTTTTCCTTCGCATAAGCAGAACATTAAAAACACATGGGCTTCCCTCCGACTCACAAACACTTGCTTCCGCATATCCCGCCACACCTCACTACACTGGAGTGAGAGTGCGCGTGCGAGTTCTATAGCACTGGTGGAAAGCATAGAAAGCCTCTGTCAGTGCGAGACTTCAACCCTGTCCTGGTACTAAACTCTAGTAATTTGTAAAGCCCATAGATGCATGGAAGACCTTACCTTTTCGAAATTATTAGGAATAAGGTTAGATTGCCTTGATATTGGCCCACACAGTTTAATGTATTAAGCTTTATGATTTTACAAATTCGATAAACAAAAGGAAACAAAAGTCTAAGCGCACTACTTGCCATGCAATTTTATTTATAAGTGTAGGCAATTAAATTAACAACATATACTACTGCAGCTAGTTCTTACTGTTGTTTTTGTATTAGCGGCAGAAATTTTTCAGCCACTCTTTGCCAGAGAAAAGACAAGAACTTCTGCAAGACTTTGTTTTCAAGTATGCAGATCATCGAAGGTAAACACAAGAAAGGCAAACAGAATTGCCAGTGGATAGTGTACAACACTATGTGGTTGGTCAGGTGTAGAGAAACTGAGAAATTTTATATTACAGCAAGCCACCAAAGTGATGATTTGACCCTTCGCCTACCAATCCATAGGCTCAGGGTTTCAATCATGTCGTTCGCAGACTTAACTTACTTAAAAAATGTATTGTTTTAAATTATTAGAATTCACATTGAAAAGGCCAAAACCGAAAGAACCGAAAAAACTTAATCTCGTTATTACCAATAAAGAAGTATACAGTTCTTATCTTTTTTCTGCCAATGAGTCTGAATTGAAAAGTTTTACCTAATTTAAATATTAAAAAACTTAAAACTGTAATTAATTACTAATTCGTATTTGGCAGTCAAATTTAAGAAAAATCTATGTAGATAAATTCATGCAGGTTGAAATAATAAAATATACGTTATAAATCATCTATAAATTTTTGCACGAGTCGCAAAAAACGATACAAAAATAAACACAACTAAGTAAGTAAAGTATATTAAACGAATTAAATTAAAGGAAAAGGCTCACTTTAAAAAACATGGTTTACAAATTGTTAGCAGTGGTAGAAAGCTTCCATATCAGATCAGTATCGTGTCGTTATGTGTAAATTTGTCCGTTGGAATTTTCGGAGATTTGTAACTACTCAAGTTGGAGAAACAGTTTAAAGTTACAAGGATATACGACGCTTTTCACTTTAGAAATAGGCAACGGTAATAATACAATTGGGAATGAAAATCTGATTCCGTTAAAAGTAATGATGATTCACATCTTTGCAACTGATATTGCAATGATTTAAAAGATTGATATCCAACAAACGTTTCGTCTCCGAGAATGGTTCGGTTGCCAGAGAATGCTTAATTTTAAGATCGTAATATAAAGGCGCCGCGGTGGCTCAGTGGGCTAAGTGCTTGGTCGCTGACGCGGAGGACCTGGGTTCATCTCCCGGTTGTTTTCAAATTGTTTATTTGCGCCGCGCCACTTCTCGCGGTGAATTGGCAATCTTTGCCATGAAAAGCTTCTCAAACACGTTCGGATTCGGTAAAGTAGGTCTCGTTAATTTGTGAAAAATATGACAAGCACACACAAGTTAATGCGAGAAAACCAGACCTAAGCCCATACGAGCTGTTGCGCCAATCAATAAATTAATTAATTATTAATATATAGGCGAGTATTCGTTACACTTCCGACTACTAAAAGACTGACTGTCCTTTTAAAGAATTGCCAATAAAAGTTGCTTGGAAATTTAAATGTTACAATTTGTACACAGAATTGAATTTTCCTAGCAAATCACAGGATCGTTATTGAACTCGAACTCCTAGCTCGTATCAAAATGCTCACGACGGATAGCGAACAGCCGGTAATCGACTCAAAAAGTGATTTTGATCATTTCCTTATACTTATCCTAAACGGAGTAGTTTCTAGGTTGTAAATTCTCAAGCTCCTTAAATAATACTAAAGAGGACTCCGTTCAGTATGGGTCAATTTTCTTGAACAAGTTTATTAGTTTATTGGCAAGGCAGTTAAAGAAATTATTACTTTCTCATCAAAAAAGATCTAAATGGTGAAATTAAAAACCTCCATTGCAAAGCTTAGCGAATAAACCGTATAACGACCGAAGACAAACTTTTAACAAATTCAATTCAAAAATGTACATATATGTATGTAGACACCAAGTCATTGATGGAACAACAATTGTGTGTTTTATATGAGATTATACCAGTATGAAGGATCGGTATGAATGCGAAAGAAAGGAAACGTTCGTATGTGAATTGTAAGTTATGTACATGAGCAAACGATGGAGACGAATACCCAAAAACATTTCATTGAAAAATCCCATTGCAGATAAAGAATTCTACATTTACGAGTATCATTAGCCAGTACCAAGACATACATAAATCCAATTAAAAGTTTGTAGAGTAAATGTAGAATATGTGTATGCTAGCAGAACTAAGAGTAAACCAAATACAATAGTAAAGATAGCAGTAATACATAGTAGTAGAAGTAGTAGTTGTTGTAGTTGTAGCACCTTGAATCCGCATAATCAGAGCGTGCATAGGCATAGGCGACGCGACTTGAGCCTGCGGCCAGAGCAGCAGCAGCATAATAAGCACCACCGACCGGAGCAGTTGTGGAATGTAATTGCGATAGATTGCTTGTGGAGCGTGCAGCACTGAGACGACCACCGTAGATACTGCTCGCATCCTCCAGCATTGTGGAGTTAAGAGACATATTGTTCTGCATCGCCAATTGTTGCTGTTGCTGCTGTTGTTGTTGATGGCGGTGGTGGAATTGGAAATGACGATGATATTCATTGGCTTGTGAAATGTATGCTTGTGTATACCTAAATTGAGGAAGTTCATCATGTCTTTCAAAACAATTTCGAAATAAGACAAAACATTTGGTTTGGTTTCGAAACAATGCAACGAAATTTAGTAAACATAAAGAGGTCTATGGAAATGCAGTTAGACACTACTGCTGACTGTAAGTGACATGTTGTTGTGTGAGTGGGGTGGGTGGGGGCGGCATTGTGTGTACAGGGGTTGGTGGCGTTCACTGTAGCGTCTTCGGCATTAAGCATTCAGTGTGTTTGGTTGAATTGGTTGGTAGTTATTCATTTGTGGGTGGTTTCTGTTAGATCGATCCTTTATAACGGACGCTTCATAAAACGCTTTTAGTAATAGGTAATTAAAAAAAAATTAAGGAAGTACGAGAAATGCAAAGAAATATATATGTAAATTAATAAAACAATTTAAACAAATAATAACAAATGACAACAACACAAAAAGCATGTTTAAAAACTATTAGAAACTCTACATTTTCAAAAAACAAATAACTAACGCAGCAAACAAAACGAGCGCATATCAAAATAAATCAAATTATTGAAATATATTCAACAAGACTAACAACATTACAGCTGGGCTACTCTAAATTGCTATTTGATAGTAAATCCGATGCGGGAATTTGAATGGCATATTTCCTAAGCAATTTAAATAACAAATTTTATTTTTAGACTATCCTAAACAAATTTCTGAATTCAAAACAATTTGTAAAAAAAATTACCCAAGTACAAACAACGTAACGAAATATTTATGTACTGCAGAGAGGTAGTGCGATTGTATTGTATTAATGATTTTTATTGTTTGAAAATGTTTTTTTCATCTGAATCAACACCCTATACATGGGCGAGTGGAAATATAAAATTGTTGGCGCAAAAGCCCGTGTAACCAAGACTTGGGCCTAGCTTCTAGCTTTCTTGCATTAACTTGTGTGTGCTCGTTCTATGTTTAGCGCAAGTAAACGAGATCTACAATTTAAACGATAGCTAAGTTCGAACGGGATTGAGAATCTTTTTTCTCATGCCAAAGCATACTATCGGAGAGTTACTAATTCTTCATGAGAGGTGCCACTGACAAGAAAAATTTTTAAAACATTTATCTTTTCTGGATATGCGAGAAAGCCCACCCTCTGTTACACGGGCTTATATGTATATAGTTATGATTGCCAAAAAAAATAATATATATTATAGCCTATAAATTAAAAATACAATCTAAACTATTTGAGTAACATTAATTGCTTTTGATTACTTATACTACTTTTTTTTACTTTTCAGTGTAGACTACACAACTTTGAATTCCTTTTTCAATGTAGATTACACAGATAACTTTGTATTGCTTTTTTCAGCATCAACTGAAATAATACAAGCTAATCTAAACTAAAAAAAAGGAACATTGTAAAACATCTTAACTAAAAATTCACTCGAAGCTCAGCAAGTAAGAATAATCGGTCGGGCCTGGAAGCAATGTTTTTGAGCTATCTCTATAAAAGCTATCGAATAACTTTTGCTTCAAATGAACTACACGTCAAATTAATACACCTACTATTTGTCTTCAAATAAATGGATAAAAATAAATTATAAGTAGCTGCATCGTTCAAAAGTATTTAAGCGTATGAAAAAGAAATTCACAAGTATTGTACTTTGATACAGTAAGAAGACGACATACACATACATATCAAAAACTCGTAAGCAGCTGTGTAAATATTGGCAATCATGCAACGCATAAAAATGGCCAAATGCAGACTATTTAATGAAATTATGTAAAACTAATTTTTGCTCAAACTTGACCTACTTCACACATTTTTCCTTACATCAATTTACAATAATATAGAAATGCATTTCAAGGGAAGTTTTTTGCATGGTTTCAAGAAAGTTTTTAGAAGTGGGTAAATCTACAGCTTCCAGGAAAATATTTGGTTTGAAAATTGTTAGTTAGCAGCACAACTACGTATTAGCAATAATAGTCTGTTTCAATTTTTAACTTCAACAAATATCAAAAACGTGAAAAAGATAACAACAGTGTTAAAGTTAAAAGGGAAGAACAAATAAAATGTTAACTCAAAATACATCAGTTAAAATCAACAAAGAAACCGAGTTTTCTCTACTGGTTTAAATAGGTATGAGCGCATAGCATATGAGAAGAAATTTATTGCAGGCATAAACGTAAAGCTCAAAGCGCAACGAACTTACCGATCCTTCTCGTTGTGCGCAGAGCTGCGGCCCGAATGCACCGACTCCCGGCCATCGGTGGCAGCAAGTGAGCTACCGCCAGTTAGATGATCGCCGCCAGCAGCACCGTGCTGCTGCGTGCTCAGTGCTGCAGCATGTCCATAGTACTTCTTGTACCACTCGGCATACGCTTGGGGATTAGTGCGCGCCATCTGCTCGTAATAGTAGGTGTATGGATCGTAGCCATATGCACTTGAGGAGTAGCCATACATGGCACTCAACCGGGGATCAAACCGCGGGTCCGCAGCACGCGCACGCTCCTTCTCCAGATCACTGTCGCGTGCATTTCGCGAGCTTTGCTTGCGATATTCCTCATATTCACGCGCATCCACTCCACGTGGGTGGTGATGTAGCTTCTCGCGACGACGTCGCTCGATCGTGTCGTAATCATCGCGTTCGCGTCGAGGGTGACGGCGTTCGCCACGCCGCTCCGGTCGCTCCTCTTCTTGGGCGTAAGCACGACGTTCCTCTCCTGGCTTCTCGCCACGACGCGAGCCGCGGTAGCGATGCCCACGCTGATAGTTATATTCATCGTAATCTCGATCGCTGCGATCACTACGTCCTCCACGATCTTCACGTTCGACACGTCCGCTACGTCGTGTGTGCTGCTCTTTGGGGCGCACAGACTCTTCCGCTTCGTTGTCGTAGCGCGTGTAACGCTGCGAGCGACGCTCTGTCTTGGCAGCCTGTTCTGACCCACGATAATAGTATTTATCACGGCCGGGCTTCTCGCGTTCGCCGCCGCTATCACGCAGCTCACGCCTTTTGCGCTTCTCTCGGTAATCACGCTCCGCCTTCTCGTCACGCTCGCTGCGCACACTGCCCTCCCGATAGGCGCCATGTCTACGCTCTCGTTCACGATCACTAGAAAATTCCGCCGACTCTTCCTCTTCACTTTCGTAGCGATCCATCGAACGTTGTTTCTCTCCGCGACGCGACTTCTCCGATTTGTCGCTATCGGCATGCTTCCGCGTCTTATTGCCAGCGTATCTGCTGGCGTGATAGTGCTCCTGGTGTGGTTCGCTTTCATCATTGCCAGTCGAGACATTGGAGTGATCCTTCGATTTGGCGCTATAATGCTGCGTTTCAACGGGTTCAGCAGGCACAGTAATCAAATTCGCACTTGAAGATGCACCCTCCAGCGGCGGCTCATTGCGATTACTTACTGCCGCAACAACAGGCTGCTGGTCGTTTAAATTCTCACCGTCCAGCTCGATTTCGCGTTGTTCGTTCATCACTTGCAATGGCGTATGGGCGACGGGTGTTACTACAGTTGCTCCTGTTGTTTCCAAGCCTGTGACCACACGCTGCTCATTTCCAGCGTTACTTTCTCCAGGCACTAAGTATAAATTGCGATCAGCAGTGATGTCAATGTTCGTGGCGGAAGCAGGTGGATTTCCTGCAAACAAATATTTATTATAAATGTGATTCTAAAATTTGCAGTAAATGCATTAAAATGGCAAAAGTATCAATTGCCAGAAATCAACACTTTATTTGAACAAAAGGAACCCTGATTAGATAGAAGCAAAATGATTAATATTTCGTTTATGCTAAAAAAATTAAAAACCAGGTGACAAAATGTGGCCCTTGGTCAATTGCGCTACCTGGTAGAACCGTTGGAAAAAACGGTCACATCCTTGCATTATTGATTTTTCTTTTAATTGCAACGAAAACTTAACATTTTAAGCGGCTCAATCAGGCGCAAAATAATAATAAGATACCCACCTCCTGCATTTAACGTATTGTTCAAACCAACACGCGTTGCTGGGCTCATCATAGCACTGGGCAGCAGCGGCTCTACGGAGGTATCCTCACCGTCCGCCTGACGTTCCTCCATGTGCATGTTTGTTGTTGGCGCACTCGGCTGTTCCGTGCCAGTCACTAAACGCTGCGAAGCCTCCACTTCGGGCTGGCCCAAAACGAGACGTGATAGTCCTGGTGGCGGCAAATTGTTGTCGCCCTCCACATTTAGTTCCTCGTCAGGATTCTCCGACAAGTGGCTTGTTTGTAGATATTGATTCCGTTCATCGTTCGGCGGTGGGAAAGTAGTTGGCAGCAGAATGCTGTTTTGTAAAGCTGTTGGAGGCAGTGGCAAAGGTGTTGGTGCTGATATGACTTCTTGATTCTCATGCAATATCTCTAAGTTATCTGGTTCCAAATTAATATTACTGCTGCTGGCTGCTACTAAGGCATTTGCAAAATCAGCTGGCGGCGGTGGCGCACTAAAAGTCGCAATTGGTGCGACATGTACTGAAGACTGTTTCGTCGTGGGTAGCAGACCGGCACGGTGATGTTGTGGTGCGCCGGCACGCTTGAAAGGATTCGATAAGCCGGCGATATTCGTAATGGAGGCAGCTGGTGGCAAGCTTGTGAGCGGCGTCATAGCTGGAGGCGGCGGCTGCACGTGGGCCAGTGTTTGCGGCGCGGGTTCCACCTCTGCTGGTAGCTCGTTCTGAAACGCTTGCGGTGGTGATACAGTGTTCTCAGGCGTCCCAGCGGGCGTGGCCCCACCCGGTGGAGAGGCGTATTGTCGAGGGGGTCTTGAAACCGGTTTTGCCTGCGACACGTACACAGAATTCGGAATGTTGTTGGTAGGAGCTGCAGAGATGTTGTTGTAATTGTCGTTGCTGTAATCTTGCAGGGGCAATGAAGTAGGTTTCGCTGTAGACATAAAAAGGCAGATAGCAATCAATTTCATAAGCAGCATTACTTGCGTGTGTGTACTTACGAGCAACGGTTGCTTTCATATGCTCCGAAATTTGTGTTGTAGCCACGGAGAAGTCTGTAATAGGTTGTTGTTTTTGCGGCTGTTGCTGCTGAGGCACTTGAAAGCTGACAGAAGTCTGTTGCTGGTCCTGCACGCTTGGCGCTTGTGGTGTGGGACATGTTGCTGCTGCTGGGGTTGCAAATGCGGCGTCTTCTGTGTGTTGCTCGGAAACATTAAGGCTCGTATCGTCAGCTCCAGTATTCCACGCCCAATTATCATTGCTAAAACTATCTACAATGACGCTGCTATTGTGATGTTGTTGATTCTGCGGGTCTAGTGGTAGATGCTGTGCTTGTTGGTGCTGTTGTTGTTGTTGTGGCAATTCATTACTGCTAATGTTGCTGTTGTCATTCCAATCCCAATCACCCCAGCCGTCGTTTTTGCTGCTGTTGTTATTGCCATTGCTGTTATCGTAGAAGCCTGGCACGTTCACATTTTGCTGCTGATATGCTGGCTGCTGTTGTTGCACCGTTTGCAGCGGTTGATGATATTCTGCGCTGTCGGTTGACGCATATTGCTGCTGTGGCGGCTGTTGCTGTGTTGGCGCATAGTAATTGCCATAACTTGGCAGTGTGGGCTGCTGTGCCACTGGTGCTGCTTGCAGTTCCGGCTGTTGCCAACTATTGGCTGTTGTTGCTGTTGCTGCCGCATGCGGCTGATATATATTGGCGTTGGCAGAATTCTGCTGCTGTTGCTGCTGCCAATTAACAGGAGTAGACTGCATCATCTTATTATCCTGCAAATAGTTAGGTTGTTGCCAATGTTGTGGCTGTTGTTGCTGTTGAAAATCAGATAGGAAAATTTGTCTTTATTATAATTTCTACAAAATTAGAACCCATTTTTTAACATAATTCGCTAATTTAAAAAAGTATAGATTTTTTTAATAAATCAACTTAACTAAAACTTCCCCTGTACAAAATTGTTCCCCATGAAAAGTTATGTTTTGATGCTCTTTTAAGTCTGATTTATTCTTGTCATAACACGAGTTGTTTAAAAACCATTGAAAATCGTTAGAGGCAAAACAAAAATCTGGTAAGAAAAGTTGGACTTCCAAAATGTTATAAGCCTTGTATTAAATCTCTCATACTGTAACTATACAAATTTCCCAATATAGCTATTATTATCCTTATTAAAAGTACCGGTTTATAAATATATTGTAGGTACATATGTACATACATATACTAAATGAAATGCATTATCAACAATAATATTTTCAGTGTCATATGCAATTCGCCGCTGATAATGACAATAATCAAACCAATGTAAATAATACGAAAATTCAAATTTGAGAAAATCAAATTAAATATGTATGTATGCATGTGATTTTGATCGTTGTGCTCGTTGTACTACACAATCGAGTTCAACCACTTCAGAAAAGCCCCTAAAATATGTATGTATTGTTCAGCAATGCAAAAAAAAATGGTGAATATTAAAAATCGACAAAGAATATCAGTACCAATGAAAAATTGACCTTTTAAACGCACGCATGCATTAACTTTCTAAAGTAATGTGAATATCTAAGCTCTGAATTATACACCATTAAAACTGCAAACAAATGAAGCCCAAATCCAAATGTTAAATGTTTTCAGATCTAGGGTTTACCTGCTGATTATTAAAATAGCCCTGCGCATGTTGGTGTGATTGCTGCAGTTGTGTTGGTTGTCGTGCAAGTGGCACTGGTGGTTGTGATGCACTAGCACCGCTTGCATGAGCTGGCGGCCGCATTGAGTTGGCTAAAAGGTTTGAAGTAGTAATGGAGGCTGCAGAACTTTTACCAAAATATACACCCTGGGCAGACGTGGGTGGCGCATGGGAAGCAGCTACAGCTGGATGTTGTTGCTGTTGCATTGGCGGCTGTTGTGGCTGCGGCTGCTGCAAGGGCGACGTCGGTTGCGCCCAGGAGGACATTTTTGACTTAATCAAAAAGCACCTATAATTCGAAAATGTATCAAATCCCAAATAGCATGCGAATATATAAGCCCACAGACCGAATAGAGTGATTTAGAGGGTGAAAAAATGAAAAAATGAAGAAAAATGTCAGTTATTGATTTTTTCCAAAGCATGTATGTAAATTTAGTTATGCTTTAAAGGTGAATGCACTCGTCAGTCAAAAAGATATACACCAACTAAATGAAAAAATCAATTTAGCACACGTTGTAAAAAAATATTCAAATTTACAAGAGAACCGCAAAAAAGTGATTATTAATGACGTTTCTAGGCGCTCTAATAGTGCCATTGTGTCGTCAGTGTGTGTGTTGTCCAAAACGGAATAGAATAAAAGTTTACGTGGATCATTTTTTCCAGACAGCAGCCTTTTAGACGTTACCTTTTTTTCAAAAGTATTTCCTGCACTCCGTTTGCGTTTCTTTTTACGTTTGCTATATGCAAGTGTAGTTCATAGCTTTAACTGAATTTCTATGCACTTATGAAAGTTTTTTGTTGCTCTGAAATTGTATTTTAATTTGCTTGAAAAAGTTACAAAATTTTTAACTGCAGAAAACTCTACTGTCAGATGAATAAAAATTGGATTGATAGTGGGAAAACACAGAGAGACATCGACAAGTTGACAGTACGAGAGACATAAGCAAAACCAGATTGGATACCTCCGCCAGGGTTGTATTAAATTTCAATTAATCGGTGTATGAAGAACTTGAAGAAATGGTAACTTATATGGAAACTCGTTTCGAAATCACTTAATACTTTACTGTTTGTTTTCAAAGCTTGTAATTCCTTTAAAATTACCTCCTATTCAAAGAATTATCTTTTAATTTAACTCCAATTTTCTGATCGATTTTTCTAAAAATAAATTAAGAACAAATTTCAAATTGTTTCTTGCGCGCCACCATCTCTCGTGAAGAATTGGAACCACTACGAGAGTATCTTTGCCATTAGAAAAGTATGCATTTCAAACCCGTTTGAATGCGGCTCTAGAACAAATTTGAAGGTCCCGTTACCTTGTGTTAAAAAAGAACGAGCACACATTAATTAATGCGTTTATACGTTCTATTTTAAGCATACGTCACCGGGACCTACACATTAATTATATATGTAGTTGGGAAGCACTTATTAAACAGTTTTGTAAGCTTCTTATTGGGAACGTCACGAGGGATGGCGCCGCGCGTAAAGAATTAAATATATATTTTTTTTAGATGATACGAGTCGCCTAGGACTCGATCTACCGACTCCACGCATCAGGAACTTAGCCACGGCGAGCTTTTCAAGCAACATATGTATGTACTTAGCTATTAAACGTTGTCTATGATCTCCCACGAACCACAGATATTAGAAGTGGTTAGCTTATGTTAGTAATATATGAACACACACATATATGCTGATTGTCAAACAGGAAATAGCTGTTAAACCACTATTTAAAAGACAAAACACTGCGTGTTGAGTGGTTTAATTGCTATTACAAAACCGTTGCACAAAACAGGTTTCACACGCTTAAATGCAACTCTGTTCTTTTACACCTCTTTTGATCAACTTTCTCCAATTCTTCCAACCAAACTTACACTTTCAATTTATTCGCTAGTTTTCTGTTTTTTTCACAAAGAAATCATTATTTATTGTGCACTCTTTACACAAAGTAGTTTGCACTGTATTTTAACCAAATTTCTTGTTTTTAAATGCGAATTTTACTGGAAAAAGGGCAGCTGTTGCACGACTTGTGCAGCTGAAAATCGAATCGAAAATACTGCCAACTCGCAACATTGCACTGCTCACCTGTGTTTGGGATGCAGGGTGCTTCAGAGTATTAAAGATTCTCAATTATTAAAACACAATTCAGTCATCCATATATTTGTGAGTATATACATATAGAAGCTTCTTAATCGGCATTTTTCTCACATCTTTGATCTATTTGTAATAATATTTACGTAAATAAAGAATATTTTATGACCTAATGTAAAAAACAAAATTTGTTTTCCACCCACTCTGTAAACGAACCGCTACCAGCGCCACTTTTTCCCATTGCTCGTTCTTATCTTAAATCCATTTGACATTTTCGCTGACGTGTTGGTGGACAAGTAAATCTGGGAAATAATTTCACCGTTCGGGCTATGTTTCTTAACAAATAAAAACGAATAAATAAAAACAATTTACACAAAGTGAAAATACCGCAAGGGGTGAAAGTAATGAGAGCGTGCTGAGCCGATGGTAAAAATTCCCGGGGAAAAGCTTTAAACGTACAAACCAGAGGACTAAAAACAGCAAGGCGATGGCACTGCTGACGATGATAGCGCGAGTTATAGATGGGCTGCCGCTGGTCGGTACCATGCAGGATGACGAGCAGGTGAGCACAAACGCGAAAATACATAATCCAAGTTTACAAATTTTCTATTTTTTCACAGTCTGGACGCAGCATTTTGGAATACCAGAATCAAGCGAAAATGCTCTTCCGCAAATTGGGTTCACATTCCCCGACGCGTTGTAGTATTGAAACCGGTCCCTATCTATTCCAGTCAGTACAATTTTCTGCGCACATGCCTTTGCAATTCCAATTAATTTTTTTTAATCGCATGCTTTTGTGAATTTTTGCAGTTATTTAATCGAAAACGATGTTTGCTACTTGGTGATGTGTGATAAAATGTACTCAAAGCGTTTGGCCTTTAATTATCTGGAAGATTTGGCGCAAGAGTTCCATGCTAATTACGGGCGACGTGTGAATTCTGTTACGCGCCCCTACGCTTTTATTGAATTCGATGTCTACATACAAAAGGCCAAAAAGCAATTGACAGACCGCCGCAGAAATATAAATACTATAAACACACAGCTGCAGGATGTCCAAAGGATTATGGTGGGCAAATACCAACTCATTTTAGAAGTTGTAAATTGTATAAAAGAGTTTCTTACTTGCAGGTGCAAAATATTGATGATGTGTTACAGAGAGGCACAGTGCTTTCAGGTAAGCTTCGTACTTTGCTCTGCTCGCGTCACTACCTTAACTTTTTTCTTATATTTGCAGAATTGGACACTAAAACACAAAATCTCTCGATGATGTCGCAAAAATACAAGAAAGATGCTACCTATCTAAACCGCAAATCCCTCTACGTTAAGGCTGCAGCCGCTGGCATCGTTATTATAGTATTTATATTATATTTTTGGGTTTTCTAATAATGATTTTAATTTCTCTATTCCTCACCTTACTATTGGTTAAAGAAGCACGAAGAAAATTATATTTTCATTATGAATTTTTTTCCACGTAAATATTTACGATTGAGTGCATAGTAGAAGGGCTTAAGAAGACGATATATAAAAAACGTGACAATTCTTTTTCTTTTTTAGGCAATTTATAAATTATAACCGTTATACAAATGTACTAGAAATATTTCAAACTGTTCATTTCTTTTTGTATGTAATAATAAAAGGCAAAATTAATCTGTCTGTTTTATTTCTTTCTGTACAAATCAAGCAACAGGTTTTTTTTAAATGCGCATTGTTTTTTAGTTCAGCAAAGTTCCAATACCAGTACGCAATTGGGAATACTAATGCTGCAATTCGATGTGAAATTCCGTTTCCGAAAAACTAGATTACTGCCGATTTCAGAAGACTTCATTTTTATCTAAAGTTAATTTTTCTCTTTCTATGGTATCAGCATCTTCCGCCGATGAGCTGGAGGTAGTAGAGAACATGTCCCACAAATTCTCGTCGGCAAAGAGATAATTATTTGGCGCCTTTTCGAATTCCTCGCGTTTACGCCGCCGTTCTTCGCGTCGATTTTCAGCGAGCACTTTCTTCAGCTTTTGGCCATCTTCACCATCCTCAGGTTCACTGCCACTAGCTACTTTACGTGCTTCGGCTCTTTGTTTTCGATATAACTCGTTCAAACTAGCTTGATAGGTTTCTGTTTCTTTGTCCACATCCTCGTCTGAAGTGCAACATAAGAATCGATATAAATGTGCAGTTTTAACGTCTTTAAATTCAGCTCACCACTGTCGATAACATCGAAGCCGACGGGTTGCGTCTCATAGCTCACATATATGCAGGGATATTCTACTAACGTTTTACCAGCTAAATTTGCTTTCAAGGACTTGGAAACATCCAAAGCGTGAAAACGTGAGTGACTACGCTTTATGCCCTCGGCTTTGAGTAACACCTAAAATATCCGAAGCAATTAGTAGCTAACTTGGAAAAATAATTAAATTTTGTAATGCAATCTTACCTGCAGCCCGAATACACCCACACTTTGATAGTACTCCAAATCCTTCTTATGTGGCACTAACTCCACACACTCCGGATTCAAGTATTTATCCAGTAGAACTTGAAGCGTCGCATCTTCCGCGCAGCGTTTGTCCACATACTGCAGATTGCCGGCATTCAGGAAAATCCACTCAACGCACCAAAATATCTTGCGCTGCTTCCAGTCATAAAAGGTGCTATTCTTCTTATGCCGCGAGAAATTCTGCAGCAAAAAGCGCAACTTTATATTTTGTTGTCCAGCAGCCTGGCGCAAGCGAAATAGGTGGGTGGGCAGCTCTTTGTTGTAGCGTGTGAACTTTTTGATGTTGTCGCTCTTGCGATCCGCAACGAAACGCGTGCACTCCTCCAGAAAGTAGTAGTCGCTCATGAAGTCCATTTTCGTCATCTTACGCAACGGTACAAACTTGGTGCGGTCTCGTATGCCATCGCAAGCAAGCTCCTTCTTGTGTATTTGCACACAAGCCACAGAGCAGGTTTTCACTTCGCATTTGGGACAGGAGTACCGTGCCTCTTTACCCGCGCAAACCTCACACATGCCGTGGCGGGAGCTTTTTTCGACGTCGTCGCCGCTCTGCTCGTCTGTATGTGGCTCCAATCCTCGTTTCATAGCTTCACAGCAATTTGTAATCGAACTCAATTTTAATTAGTTTGCTGTGCTACTGTAAGCTGCAAGAAACTTGTTTGCCGCGTTGTTAGTGTTACAATTTTTGTGCTCAGCTGTTGACGCTGTTGGCTGTCAACTTGTAATTTCTTTCGCAACTTCAGGTCCGTTTTGTGAATCAACTTGGTCCGAAAAAACTTTTATAGCACGTCTATTAGCAATTTACAATAGCTTCAAAGTCATCAATCAACTCTAGTAAGTTTCAAAGTAGTTTAATGATACGAATTTTTAATTAAAACACAGTTAATTCTTTACATTGTTCTTGTTGGTCTCAATTTAAAAGAACTCTTAATATTACTTTGTTGCTATTTAAATACACTTCTGCACTTTTCTTACATATTAAATTTGAGAGGGACATTGCCGTTTTTATTGAAACTGGTATCTTTGTTTTTGATGTGTTTTGCGAGAAAACGAAGATAAATGTCAAAATAAAACACGTGTTACCCCCGCGATCATCCCACTAGGAATCAAATGTGTCTTATTGCTGGATCAAAATTTTATAAGGCATGCGGGCATAGTCATTTTAACGATTTCCGCCACAAAATACAGTGGGACAATTTTGAGCATAGAATGACAATTTCTCTGTAAACAATTGCATGCAAAAGTGTCATGTAATTTTTCATGACGTAAATTTAATAAGCGTGAAGAAAAGGCGGGTTTCACCTGTAATAAAATGCATTGCAATTAATTTCATTTATTAAAAAATTGCACCTAAGATATAAGATTACGCAACTTTCACTTACACTGAGATTTGATAATGTTTGTGCACTTCTTAAATTATAATCGAATATTTGTAATATAAAGAATGGCAATTGTAAAGTTGCTAATTAAATGTTTCCACTTCAAGAGTGAACGAATATTGGTTTTTTTCCGGAGCGGAAGTTTCTTTTATGGCCGAAGCCAAAAAGGAATAATTGCTTTTCTGCCCGCAACCAAATACTTATGTCCCGGAATTTTAGAGGAAGCCGAATAACTTATTTTGATGCCGAAGCCGAATATAACAGAGACAATTTGTTTTTATTAAGCTTGCGAATGTGTACATAATAATTACAAATTTAAATTTGGAAAATCCTATATTATTATAAAACAAAAAAATTTCAACAAATTTTTATAATAAAACAGATTTATTCGAAGTTTACACAATTTGAATATTAATTCCGCAGCTGCTGTCCTAAAACCCACGCTTACTTAAAACCTATTTCCGCAGTATCTCAAGCACTCGCTAGTTGGCTGGAGGGCAGAGCACAAGCTAAATCGAATACATATTCACTCTCTCCTAGAGTTTTGTGAGCTGTGCTACTCTTCACAATGTTTGTGCGCACTAGTCTGCGTTCACTCGTCAAACGAAAGCGTTTTCTGATTAACCGATTGAGCAGCGATCGCGCGGTAACTATTGACTATATGAACAGTGGAAGCCGGCCAGCCGCAAGCATTGCTGGTCGCCACAGCATGTTGGAGACATTTGAGGATCGTGTGTTCTCACGTGTGGATAGCAGATGCATCTCCACAAGGAAAAATGGGAAACTGCAGCCGGTGGCTCAACAATTGGACGACTACTCCACAACAAACCAAGCATACGAAGTAGGTAATCAAGAAATAATCTCCGATTAATGGTTAATTAGAACTTGACACGCGTGTTGTTTGGAAATGCGCCGCAAAAGCAATAATCAACTTCTTTGTTTGGTTCTCAATTAATTTAATTTCGCACACGCACAACAGGAGGCCATCAAAGCGCTGAACACTCTGCAATCGAATGCGGACTCCATCCGCCGCTCTATCGCGCTGAACAGTCAACAGAATCCCGATGATATGTATAAATTTATGAGCAGAAGTGGCCTAAGTTTGGATGAAGTGGAGAAGCTTTCGTTTATACATGTTTCCGGCACTAAAGGCAAAGTATGTACAACACGGCATATGGAAATATGCTCAGTCACAACTTTAATCTTGATTTTTTAATTAAAGTGCCGCCGCCATGGCATTGCTCAAGTGATAGATTAGCTAGTTGCGTAGGTAAAATGCCGTAAAATGAACTGCGCTAGTTTTGCGTGAATTAAACAATTCCAACGAACGTCACCAATAAGATGCAGGCTATACATAAGTGTTTCATTCAAAATGTCCACGTTTGTTTCCCTTTATATGCGTTCCGCTTAAATGCGTTCCCGGTTAATTGCACTCCAAATTTTGCAATCACAACTAAAATGTGGTTTAAAAGTATCATCTTTTTAATTAGGCATTTGTTTTGGCCTTACATAAGGTATGACTTACAAGTAAAAAATAATTAAAGAGTAATTTTAGAGAACAAGGAAAAATCTTTAAAAATTAAATTTTTTGCAAGCTGCGGCACAGTATGTTACAAGTTTTTCCGTAGTCAAAAGATTTTCTAGTAAAAACCTGTAACAATGGTAAAAAGATTTTTGTCAATTTACACACCTAAAAACAAATGCTCTTTTTTCATTTTCCTAAATTCTAGCATGACTCTTGAATAAATAACACAAAAATTTGAATTTCGGCTGGGTAAGAAAAGCTAAACTAAGTTTATTATACCAATTACAGTAATCCCGATTAATTGAACTTGAACAATTTCACGATTCTCGATCAAACTACCCCGAGAGCCAATTTAACGATGCCCGCTTAATTGAACATTTTGTGAAACTACAGAAATTCCGCTTAATTTAACTTTTTTTGCAATTACAAAAAATATGCCATCACGAAAGAGAACAAAACATAAAAAAACTCGCGATGCTCAGTCGTCATATGATTTTAATTTTTTAACAAGGCTCGCCAATATTTATCAATAATTCACTAGGAGTTATGTTCTACTGGTTTGATTTAAAAGCTAAAAGAATGAGTCCAGTTTCACGTTATTTTGTTTACAACTGCATTATAGTATATTATTACGCAAGGAACAAATCAATTTAAACAAAACAATTCGCCATAATTTGCTCCCACTTTGATTTATTTTCTGAATAATGTATTTTATCTGGCAAGCAGTGATGAACATGATCATATGATTTTATATTTTGCAATTAATCCCAATAAATAAATAAATGTGTTTTTTCTTTGCAGGGTTCCACTTGCGCACTTACCGAATCGATACTGCGCGCACACGGCGTACGCACTGGCTTCTTTAGCTCGCCGCACTTGGTGTCGGTTCGCGAGCGAATTCGCATCAATGGCGAGCCCATATCCCAGCAGAATTTCGTCAGCGCCTTCTGGCGCATCTTTAGGCGCCTACAAGAAACGCAAGAGCATGCGAGCGATATGCCCTCCTATTTCAAGTTCCTCACCATCATGTGTTTTCACGTTTTCCTGGAGGAGCAGGTGCATGTGGGCATACTAGAGGTTGGCATTGGCGGTGAGCTGGACTGCACAAACATCATCAGGTTTGCTGTCTTTGGCTTTTCGCTACTGCTTCGTCGTTTAAATTCTATGCATTTTGCAATTCGACAGAAACATCAAAACGATTGGCATTACCTCACTTGGCCTGGAGCACACGCAGCTGCTGGGCAATACCCTCGAAGAGATCGCCTGGCAGAAGGCAGGCATTATTAAGTCTGGCGCCCGCGTATATACATCCGTCACGCAACCAGTTTGTTTGAGCGTCATCCGGGAACGTGCCGCCGCAAAAAACGTAAGTGAGTGAGTGAGTGCATCCGTTATCAGTGGGCTTACGGGAAAAGTGGGTGTTGTTTGCTAATAACATGTTTCTGTCTAACACTACAGAAATTGGCGAAACAATTTCTAGTACAAACAAATCAGAAAACCTGAAATCAAATTCGGACAAAACGGTGCCATTTTACTGTTTCGAAAATCTTTAAAACAGAATTCATGAAAATAAGTAAATTTAATTACGAGGATAAATGTAATGTACCGAAAACCTGCCTCATTATAAGCAACGGTAAACTAAGGGCACTTGAAGCACCAGCAAGTAATGCAAATTTTATTGAAAAACAATGTTTTTATTTACAGGCCACACTAAATATAGTTCCTGAATTCCACAGATACATTCATGATGATAAATCGAAAGCAATACTTAAAAACTTAAATGACATAACAGTTTTGAATGGTTCCTTGGCAATACAATTGGCCTATGATTGGCTGCGGAATCACCACAAAAATGGAGTTAATCGGGAAAACGCACTCAACAGGACACAGCTGACGGACAAAGTGATAGAGGGTCTGGTCAACTGCAACTGGCCGGGACGTTGCCAAATGGTGAAGCTGCAAAATTTCAGGTAATTCGTTGCAATAAACAAAAGCTTGCAAGTACAATTTTTGTTAATCCCAACTTGCAGAATACATCTAGATGGTGCACACACGGTGGAAAGCATGTGCGTGTGCAGTGACTGGTTCGATAAAGTTGCAGGAGATAAGTAAGTACATACTCAAAACTTGAGTGGCATTTCGAATTACTGCTATATTCACTTATTACCCTAATTTTCCAGCCACATCCCAAAAGTTCTTATTTTCAACACTACGGGCGATCGCGATTCTAAGAAGCTTTTGGATATTCTACATCGCAAGATTCACTTCGAGCTAGTGTGTTTCGTCCCGAACAATGCCTCCGGATGTACGAATAACAAGGACAATGCTTCTGTATATAGCATGACGGATCAGATGAAGCGTGCCAAAATGCATGCCGGGAATTGGCTTTCCATTTGTGAAGAAAACAATGAGCAGGACAATTCGCATGTCTTTGGCTCCATTTTGGATAGTTTGAATTTTCTATCCTCACAATTTGGCCGGCAGCAGAAGGTGGACGTGCTGGTGACTGGTTCACTGCATCTGATTGGGGCTGCAGTTTTAGCGCTAAATAAATTCAAAATACATTTAGAAAAAACATAACAGATTTTCTATTTCTAAATTTAGTTTAAGTATGTACAAATATAATATTAAACGATTTTAAATTCTTAATTTTAATAAATATATATGCATAGTATGCACTCACTAATCGGAACACCATTGTTATTAGTTACTCAGTACCCGAATTTAAGCTACATAACTCTCAAATCCGAAGTGGTTACTATAAATGACCCCCGCTCTGGTGTTTGTTGTAGGTAATAACTCGGAGCTTTCTTACTTATTACATAACTAGTTTTGGAAAGGCGCCCGTGGCGCCCACTGACTCAATTTTGGACAATTTTTATTTTTTGGGATATTTGGGTCATGTTTGGTCTCACTCCATAGGCTTGGGATCACTCCAATGCCCGTCTTATTTTTCGAGTTGAAGGATACGGATATGTAGTAAGTTCCTATCGGGTTTAATTGATGTGTGGTGTATAGTTCTAAAGTTATACACAAATCTGGAGTTGATAAAAAAGTGCTACGCCCCTTATCCTACGCCCATAAAATTTATTGATTCATGTATTGTCATCGTGTTTACGCATGTATGCAAAGTTTCTGATCTCTAAGTAGTCGGGAAGTGGGTGAAAAATTGATTACTAGCTTCCACCACAAACATACCTTAAGTGAACTTAATATAAAGCTTATAAAATATATTTTATTAATTTTATATATTGCGGTATCGACATCGACTTCAATATCGGTCATGTGTAGGATCGGCGGTTTCTTAATAAACCTCTACTTTGTATTTGCTTTAGGTGTATAGTAACTTGTTTTCATTTTCCAACATCTAACAAGCGATATTACTTCCAAACTCCTACTTACATTTTGTCCTGAAGCGCTAAAAACGTTTTATTAACGCTTTGAAACGGTTTCCAATAGATTTTCAAGTAAATGCTCTGATGTGAATATTATAGACTTTATATGCAACATTAAATTCAGTGCCGAGCTTCTGACATAAACGAATCCGAAATACCCTATTCAACAATACATTCAGTAAGTGTGAGTTCCAGACAATAGCGCGAGAAAAAAGTATTCGCTCCATAATACTTGCAATTTGAGTCAGTTTCAATCAGGTTGGGAAATAATGAAATTTTAACTCTGATATGGACAAGTAATTATTCCAGCTTAAACGTTTTGTTAAACTGAGTAGGACTAACTTCGTCGAAGTAGGGTATAAGAAGAATAACGGATTAAAGTGTGATGACTACAGAGGGGGTTGTTAAAGTTTGAACCAATCAAAATGCAGGATTGCACTTTTTACCATTCAACCTTTCAAAGTCGTGGGTGGGTGGCAAACGCCTGAGCAAGACAAGCTTGTTCGCGCGTTTTCACAGCACAGAAAGAGACAAAAGCTGTTAAACGCCGTTTCAAGAACAAAATGGCTAACGTTGTGGGTGATTGAGGCCCAGGAGACTTCACACCCAACCAAGGAGAGAGACAGAGAGAGAGAGAGCGCGTGTTTGCCAGGACTATGAAATAATGGTTAAAGAAAATGGCAAACATATTTCAACCTGTCCGATATGTCAATACTGGTGTGAGAGAAGAGAGAGAGAAATTTAAAATGCGCCCCATACCTTACCCAACAGACATACATAAATATCCTTAATTCGTTTGACGATTAACGCGTTCGTCGGTTATGCCAGTTAAAAAGATTAATCCTGACGTTCAGTTGTTCATTTGACTTCATTCGTAACGGTTACAGTTAAACGGCTTTAATCTTTACTAACATAATAAAACTCGTTGAAAGTTTACTAACTTGCTACAGTATAAAAATAACCGACGGAAGTGCAAAAATCAGCATTATAGGAAGAATTAAATTGTCGAATTGTTGAAATGACGAATGTATGCTATTAAATAACATTTCATTGAGGTATTTGTGTATGACCTATCGAGAAAAATCTGTACACAACTTTTCACTCTGTGAATACTTCCTCAAATTTGGATTATAAAATGCATCACCAGAGCTCAAAATCGTTTCTGATACGTGACTTACTTGGAGATTTAATAAATCGACAAAAACTCGACACTGGTAAGCAACAATTAGTAGAAGAATCCGTTAAAAAATCAAGCCTGAAAATTACATTTTTAAGAATAAGAGTTTAAAAGTGTGATATTGCTTATAAGCGAAGTAGTCGTGGGAGCACATAGAAGTAAGCTGGATTTCAAAAATGGGAGTGCCAACCAATTATTTGTGACTCGAGTATATATTACAAATATGCAAAAATTGTCATTTCTATTTATCCTGAATCAATTTACTTCATATACTTTTTCTTTTATATTAGAAACTAGCGGACACGGCGAACTTCTTTCCGCCCAAAATTGATTTTTTTATTGAATTGAATGAAATGCTTTTCGGTTTCAATTGAATTCAACATCCTTTATTTACACGTAATGTAAAGAGGTTGAAGGAATCACATTTCAGGTAAATTCAATGATTACCTTTATTGAAGCACGTTGTCATATACGACATTTTTCGTTGTATTGTCAGGTCAGAGATCGTACAAATCGGAAGGTTTGCCGACACGTGAACATAGTACGTGAACGTAGTACGTACAGCTGACTGTGAGAGAAACATTCATTTTCTAGACTTAGGCCAATAACACTAAAGGATTGGCCGTGTGATTTTTTGAGAGTTATAGCGAATGCAAGACGAATCGGAAATTCAATTGGTTAAAACTCGAATGGCATATCGTTTGGGATCATCGGAATTCTCGGAATGAGAACTTCATCACCTTTGAACTTTCCTTTAAGTATCGTCGTGTTAATCATATTGCCCATGAGTTTTCTCACCACCAAACGCGTAACGTCGTTAATTGTTTTGCTTGGTTCAGATTTTCAAGCATGATGACTACCGAGCCAACCTTCAGTTGTAATTGTGCATCTTTGTTCTTTGCCACTAGAATTGCTCCTTCACTCAACCAATTGTAATTTTTGAGGTTAGCAATGATATTCGGGAACACTGGTGATGAGCTTGTCCTTCGTTGAGAGGAAATTACAAAAATTCGGCGGAAACGAAATCAATCTGTTCGATTCAATCTGTTCGATAGTCAGCGATTGCTTGATGAAAATTTAACAATGCAACTCGTATGTTTGTCGTCAGCTGAGGTTTCTTCACATACCGCCATAGAATTGATGATTTGAGGCAGGCGTTTATTTCATCGGCCGCGGTCGATCTTTGAATGACTTGTAGGGTTTGGCGGAAATCTCCAGACTTTAGAATAATTACGCTACCAAAACATCTTGAGTAATTGCGTAAATCTTTCATAGCTCGATTGAGTGCTTCCAATGCGCGTTTGTGAGCCATTGTGCATACATTCCATATGACGATTTTACTTGCTACCAAAACTTTGGCAATTGCTGAGTGTTTCGCAATATTGCGGCGGTTTTTTAGGTCGTTTGAAGGTTTAACGGCAATTTCAACGCTGAATATGCCGCTCGGCATCCTTCTAGCAACATTGCCGCTATCCCAGAAGAAGTAACTGCTACAGCAATTTCGAATCTCGCACGAACAGTGGCCAAAATCAATGACATGAAGAATGTTTTCCCAGTTCCACCGGGCGCATCGAGGAAAAATAAACCACAATTTCCATCATCAATTGCCTTCATTAACGTATCGTACACTTCCTTCTGTTGGGAGTTCAGCTGTGGTACATTCATTTGAACTGATTGGTTCAATGCATCTCGATCGTATTCACATTCACGGTCCAATTCTCGATTGAAAGCGTCGTTCATTCCACGACATAGCGTTGGTATTCTTAACTTGAACAACAAACTGGCGCATATGAAGTAACATATGGATTCGATCAAAATCAAAGCCTGGTTATATATCTCCTCATTCACTTCGAAATCGGGATTCCCTGAAGTGACACGAACTCGATTCATAACGTCTTCCGCCATGTCATTGTCCAACGCCCGTCCCATTTTCCGAGTTGAAGGATACGGATATGTAGTACGTTCCTACAGAGATTCATTAATGTGTTGTGTATAGTTCTAAAGTTGTTCCCAAATGTGTAATTGCTTAAAAGTGCCACGCCCCTTATCCTACGCCCTAAAATTACCAGTGGGACGACGCATCCAAGAGGCGACTGAATACGAAATTTCAATGTTGCACGATTTTTAGTTCCAAAGTTATTCGAGATCAAAAATTTGGTTTGTATGGCCGGTGCCACGCCCTCTTGTCCAATCCGATTTTTTAATAGCTATTCTGCTATTCGGGGTGAAGATAAATCCAACAAATCAAATATCATGAAAATCGGTCCAGCCATTCTTTTATATATATAGATAAAGAATATCTTAAAGTTGAAATACATGTTGTTATTTCAACACATTTCAGAGTTCAAGAGCTATTTCCAAACTCAAAAAGCATCACCTTAAATTTTTTTTTTTTTATTTACAATATATTATTCAAGCACATACACGAATGGTTTTATTATTTTTGACGGAAGATCAATTACTATTTTTCCAAAAATTTTATTTCGACTGCCAAAGAGATAGGACAACAGCTATCTATTTCTGTTTGAAATAAAGAGATAAGGTGTCCAGCAACAATAATTGTAATTTTGTTTTCAAATGCGCACAGTGACTTTTAGTGCGAATTCTTTTAATTTTTAAATACTAATACGGTTAGGCCTCAGAAAATGAAAATATTTTATTTATTTCTGCGTGCAATAAAAATTAACACATAGACAAATCAAAGCATACATTATAGTAGATATCAAGCAAATTATTATATACATATTTTTCTTAAATCTAAAGATTTTTTGCGATTGTAAAATCTTGCTAATTAAATGGCACCAGAGGGGGCTCACAATCAGTGGAAGTGTGCTCTGTATCTCTGGTTCAAACCATGGCAAACCTCGTTATGTTTAAAAAAATAAAATTTTTTTGAAACTGTTCTTTGTGTGGCGCCATCTTGCACATGGAAATGGCATTTCTTTAAAACAGTTCTTTTCTTCATAAAGTTTCCCAACGCAACTTGATTTTGCTATATGTAAATACAACAAATTAGGCATAAACTAAATCACAGCCTTAAAAGGAAAGCCACACATTACTGGAAGGAAACAGAAGGGAACAGGCAGGCTTATCATTTATGTAGAAGCTTCTCTGACTAGAGCTACTAACGCCCAGCATGAAACGCATGATAATGAGACATATGCCCATCATGGATGTAGTAAAGGATAGCACGAGTAGAATCTGTAACAAAGATCAACCAACAGCATAACACATTCTCTGACACTGTGATGGGCTGGTAAGGATTAGACTTCTTTACCTACGAAAAAAAAAAACTTGTTGTTCTTTTGATAAAACAACGCTCAGGGGTGCGCTGCGGTGGCTCAGTGGTTAGTCACTAAGTGGTGGGTGAGGGGAAAATTAAGTAGGCGTGGTAGACATTTGCCTTGAATTCGAATATTGTAGTGACATGGGAAAACTTCCGCAGAAAGAATATTCCGCAACCAGGGCGTACGACCGCAAAACGACTTGTCTTCGTAATGCGTGGTATGTTGGAGCTGTGTCGAAACAGCTGAAATTTTTATCTCAGCAGAGCATCTACCGTTAAAGCAACGATAGAAAAGGGTCACACATCCCACGTTCCGACGATGTTACAAGGAATCGATAGAGCTGGTGACCCTATCGTTGCCTGTTAGCTTTATAGAACGACGTTGAATGCGGTCCAGAAGCTCCAGTTGGGTTCGTAAAGCAGTGAACCTTCCACTACTTCAAGTTATGAGATTAGCAAAATTACCCAAAGGACACGCCTGTAAGTCCCACTACCTCGGATTTTTTTCGCTAAAATGGCTATAATTTGTCTAATTACTCATGAAAAGAATTATACTTGGTATTCAAGTTAAGAGGTAAATCTTCTATGTCTCAAGAAAATATGGGCGTGGCCCGCCCGCTATATAGCCGAAAAAATTTTTCCGTTAAAATGGCTCTGAATTAACTATTTATGAATTTAAATGACTAAAATTTGGTTCTTAAGTTCAAATATCGGCCCTACATGCCTATATAGGCGGTAAGCTGAAAATCCTCATAACTTCCATAATATATATTCAAGAATGTCCATATTTGGTAACTTTATTGCTGGTAAGAGTACCTTTAAATATAAAAAAAATTGACGTTATCCGCCCACTATGAAGGCGGTAAATAATATATATCGGTAATTTATGTTGTAGTCCATCCAGAGTGTCAATAGTTGCTATATACAGTTCTATACGGAATACCTTTTAGTTTGACAAAAATGGGCGTGGTCTGCCTACTCAGTTACTTGGTGTAGGGCATTACTCTGTCGGGGAAACCCGACTGATGCTTCCTTACTAGTTTTTCATATCATTCATGGAAAGATGAGTTTTAGATGCGGAGGAAATTTGCCTGTGTGTGATTGGAAGCCTTTGTTGTGAAAGAAAAAAGCTTTTGTCGTCCGCAAACGAATGTGTTGCATTCTTCCTCAATAGATAGGATAGGGAACCCATTAGAGGCGACACCGTCTATCACAACTCGAATATAGCTGCCGTTAAGGAAGCTCATTATTCAGCAAGCGAACCAATGAAAGACGTCGAAAGAAATTAGTTTTCCAACTGAAGCTTCATTCCAAATACTATCAAAAGCTTTAGAAATCTATATCTTAAGCAACTTTCAACATAACTTCCACACAAGTTACTGCGAAAAAACTCGGACTGACCTGTAGAAAGAGACGTTAGATATCGTTGGGGATTGAGATAGAAATTTTTAAGTTAAGAAACAGTAAAAAATTACAGTTAACTACCTAAGTTTCATGAGTTTACATAGCCTACCAATTTCACCTAAGATCTGAGATCAAAGGAGTTAGCTTGAAAAGACTCACACATTGTCAAAGTACATACCAATTAGGATCATGATAAAAATGCTTGATGACATGAATTTTAATACCAAAGCTTTCAGTTCCAATATAAATATATACGAGCAGAGATGCCTACAGATGCTGGCATATGAAAATAAACAAGACAAAACGCTTGAGGCAATAATTTAATTTGTGAATTTCAAATGTTAACGTGTTCATGAGCAATTTGTCACGTACAAGCACTTACCATGGTAGAACAAACGAAACACGAATTCACACATTGCAGCGCGCAGAGACGCAGCCAAAATGGAAATAGGGCTTCTTCTTCTAAATGGGTGGGCGCGAGTGGGTGGCCTGGCTTGGCTTAGCTTGGAGTCAGGCAGGAGTGTGACGCAGCTAGTGATATGCGTTTGAGTTTTGCGTGTGAAGCTGAAGAAGCTGAAGAAGCTGTCATTAAGATGGAAGCCCTTGTTAATGAAACCACTGGCATGCCGGCGGCCCTCACTATGTTAATTACGGTATTATGTAGAGTTTAACATTTCTAAGTGGAAGCTCATTGTTCTCACAATTAAAACTATTTACGAGCTAATTACAAGTTTAGCAGCAACTTTTGTTCAGCCCTTACTACAACAGTACTTTTAAACTCACCATATACACATGATGAATAGCATCGTTCAGTTGGCTGAATAGCTGGGCAGCTGAACAGCCCTCTTCTAAGCCACACTGAATATTTTATATAAATTGCTAATTTGCAGACTGCTCATAAATGGTGAAAATCTGCTGGGACCCCAAATGTCTACTGTACAGGGACCCAGGGGTTCAACCATTTATCGCTCTTTTAATAAAAAATTAATCTTTAATCGTGATCGTTTAAAATGAAAGATATATTATCATTTTATCACAAAACAAGTAAGGAAGTACCAGTCGGGTTTCACCGACAGAGTAATACCCTACACCAAGGAACCGAGTGGGGCGATAATCCACTGAAAGAAATGAAATTGTGGGTGCATTTAATTTACCTCCTACATAGTGAGCGGACCATGCCCATTTTTTGAGAATTAAAAGGTATTCTAACCAGCAATGAAGTAACTAAATATGGACGATCTGGTATATATATAATAGGAGTTATAAGGTTATTCCATTTATTTCCTATATAGTGGGCGGACCATGTTCATTTTTTCATATTACATAGAAATCCTAGCCCTTAACTTTAATACTAAATATTACTCTTTTTAATAAGTAATTAGACAAATTATAGCAATTTTACCGAAACAAATCCCAGACTTACAGGCCTATAGTAGGGGTGTCCTTCAACCGATTTGGAAAAGCTCGGAACTTGAACTAGGGTAAGGTTTACTGGGACAGTTTATCAAATTTAGTTCAAATCGCACAACTCCTTCTTTCTCTCCTGTGGTCACGGACGGACAGACAGACGGACAATCCTATTACCATAGGTGTAGGGGGTGTAGGGTATACAAAATATTGATCGATATTTTATATACTACAACAGGGGCACAGACGGCAAAAAATTGAAGAACACGTATTTAAATAATGTGAGGGAAGCTCGTGTATAAAAAATTTAAATACTCTTTAAATTTTTCTCATAGTCAAAAAATCGACAGCGAGTAAAAATATTTGACAAGGTTTATGGAAGAGAAATTTGTATAGTCGTATTAAAAAAAATATTTTTGCTTGATATAAACCTCTACACTTTTTGCTTCCCCTTGTCCCTTGTCCCTCCTCCCAACCGAACCAGTAACCAACCCATTCCCTAATTTTGTTTGGGTATGCACCTATACTCTAACATAAGGTACCTACATCTTTGAAGGAGATCGGTTCGGTCTCTTAAGCATGAATAGATACCAGATTTTATTAATTGAACTATCAATTATAAACAGGTGTATAAAATAAATAACAAACGCAACAGCCTGTGTAACCGCGGCTTTGGCCTAGCTTTCTCACATTAGCTTGTGAGTGCTCGTTCTATTTTAGCACAAGATAACGGGACCTACCGATTTATTCTACAGCCGTGTCCAAACGGGATTGAAATGCTTTTATTTACATTGCAAAGTATACTCTCGGAGAGTTGCCAACTAGCTTGCGAGAGGCGACACCAGATGCAAAGAAACAACGTTTCTTTTTAGGGTTCCGTTCCCCTAAAAGGGAAAAAACGGGAACACTTATAAGGTCACTTTTGTTTTGGGAGTGTGTATATAAAACGACCTTTTTTAAATCGTAGAAACCTGAAATTTGGCACGATGTTAGGTCTTAATAACCTAAACACATTTTCACTATAAAAAGTAAAGAAATATTTTTAGAAATATTTTTTTATAATTTTTAAAGGTTTTCGGGTCGGACAAAAAAAAAATAAAAGTATTTTTAAAACGTATCGTGTGGAGTATTGTTAGAAAGGACTACGTCCATAGATTATAAAATATATTTTATTTTTATTTTATGTAAACGGGTTAGAAAGATATAGTTAAAAAGGTGAAAAAACAGACCTGCCCCCACATGATCCCATCTGCACACACCATTTCTGAACCGAAAATTTTGATAAAATCAAGCTTACTAGGTATTTGATCACGCATGACTCAATGGCTGCCCCTTTTTTCGAATTTTTAATTTTAAAATTTTTTTTTAAATCTAAGATGACCCCCTCAGAAAAAAATGTTTGTTGTTTATACAGCACATTTCTCAAGCTAAAATTTTGATAAAATCGGAGTTACTAGGTATTTAATCACGCATTACCGTAAGGGTGCAGCTTTGATCGATATTTAATTTTAAAATTTTTTTTAAATTTAAGATGACCCCCTCAGAAAAAATTCTTGTTGTTTATATCGAGTGGGGTATCATTAGAAAGGGCTACGTCCATGGATTCCAAACATATTTTTTTTATAATTTTCGGTGAAGTGGTTTCGAAGATATAGTACAAAATGTCGAAAAAATGACCATACCCCCTTGCCTTTCTACATTTCTTAAACTAAAATTTTGATAAAATCAGAGTTAGTAGGTCTTTAGTCATAGATTACTGGAAAACTGCAACCTTTTTCGACAAATTTGTTTTTTCTATTTTTTTAAATTTTATTTCAGATTACCATAGTAAAAAATTTCCTCAGCGAAAAATTTTTGTTGTTTACATATTGTGGGGTATCGTTAGAAAGGGCTACGCTCGTGGATTCCAAAAATGTTTTTTTTTATATTTTTAGGTGAATTGGTTTCGAAGATGTAGGCCAAAATGTCGAAAATTGTGTGGCCAGACGGGCAAAGAGAAACTAAATTCGAACGCTAAAAAGGGTATTTCTGGTACGGAACCCTCAGTAAGCGAGCCCGACTCGCACTTGACTGCTGTTTTTATTAGATGCTATAAGGTCGGCTGGGATTTGATCCGGCGAGTCCACGCATCAGCGATCGAGCACTCACTAAGCCACGGCGGCGCGGGTGTATCCTTTAAATTATTTAACTAACAAAGTAATAGAGGGATATCCAAATTTCAATTCCAACCATTTGTGCATACTACTTAATCACTTTCTGTAACTTTACAAATCCGAATACTTTAGTGAGCACTGTAAAGGATCACACATGGGCGTACTGTACTAAAAAATCAATGCACTAGTGTTTACAAAATTTCCATTACCACTAATATATTACTACTTTCTCCAATCCCACTTACCTATAATCCTTTTCAAACCTGCAAGTCCTTTGCACGTATAAAAAAAAATTCCCCGACCGTTGGTTTATAAAAAAACCACCCTAATGGAAATGCACTACCACTAACACATCATTTAGTCGAAGTGCACATTTTTTCACACACCATAAAAAGTTTAGTTGTAAATAACAAATTTATTTCCACTAACCACTTATATTAGTGGTAATGGCATTTCTTCTCGCTGACTTTAGTCGCATTAAAATTTTGTTTCAAGTTCCACTATAAATTTAGTAGCATCTGCACCCCAACTGAACCTAGTGCACTGAAAAAGGGTGCGCTATGACACGTTCATTATAATAAAGCTACGTTTGTCAAAATAAAAATGAAATAGTAAAGAAAGTTTAACCAGCCCATAGTGCATGTTGTAGGTCTAGTCCCATTAAACACAACCAATGTAGTGGAAAGTAAAAAGTAATCCAGAAGGGCCAGCTCTGATAAGAATGGTCCAGACAAAAGGAAGAAGAAAGAAAATGCAGTGCAAAGCTTCCAAATTTTATGGGTTATCCGTTGACATTGGCAGTAAATGCATTTTTGAGATTAAGTAAATATTAAATGTCATAAGCTATATATGTATGTATATTCGCAGATAGGTCACTGCTTCTTGAAAATTTATCTTCTACGCTTCTCTGGGAAATTCTTTTAAAATTGTTGAAAAAACATAGCCACCGAATTTTAGTTCCATTATTAAAATTCAAAGTAAATTTGTTGCGAGTCAGATGGTGATGGCCCATGATTAAATATGTACATACATATGTATATGAGTTTGACCTTATGAAAGCCTTTCTCTCTATAGTTAATATAGAGATGGGCACGGAATTATTGACCGATTACTAGCAGAATGAAGCATATATCTAACATGGGCATCCTAAATGTCTAAAATCTATATCGAAGATAAAGAAACAATTGAACACACCCTGTGTACCTCGGTTATGGTGATAGTACCTATGGGATAGTAATCACCATAGTTAGTTGCCTGGGTAAAATATATTTACAAGCGTGGAATAATTCAAGAAATTGCTTCGTACCATTTAAAGCTACGCATTCATCAGGATCTGTAAATAAGTACATACATACAAATATGAAGAATAGTCACAATAGGCTTTTCAGACGTTGGTGACTAGGATGCTGGATTGCCATTCCAAATTCAATCTCAATGTAGAGATGGACCTGGTCTGCTTTAACTTTGAACACCATGAACACTTTCTCTTTCAATGTTGATTCCTCAAAATTTTGCACATCTCTCAAGTGTTTGCGTGCATTAAATGGTAATTGTTCACCAAATTGATGTGACGTGACTTTTTGATGAAACTTGACTTTCTTCGACCCATCCCAGCCGTTCGCAGTCAGCCCTTACAATAGCCACTCACACCCAAAATAGAACGAAATAATAACCACTGCCAGCACAGCATATGTGAATGTTATAAAAATAAACCGACAAAACGCTCGGCAAATCCACAAAAATAATAAAAATATAAAAACCTCCAAGAAAGCACCAAACAACTTGTCAATAGGGGTTAAAAATCCAACCCATCAGCCATACGTGCAACCAGGCGCCTGCTGTGCCGGCACATACCACATGCACTTACCGCGGGCAGACACACGTGATGCCTACGCGGCGCGGCAGCAGGGAAAACGCTTTGGCAAAAGATCTCTGGGCGAAATTCCAGCAGGAAACAATTGAAACGCCACGGATGGCGACACGTGAATTTAATCAGCCCGCAGTGCTGACTGCGCCGTGCGGTGGCTGCGGCGGCAGCGGGGTTGGCGGCCGGAGGCAGCACAGGATGTATGCATATCTCCGGCGGATATAAATAACATGTTGATTTCTGCGCGCATTGCCTTCAATTTGAAATCCGAATTGCTTCATCGAATTGCCGAGCGCTGAGAGTTGAATGATGAGCACTTGCGTTGGGCTGTCTGTCGATGTGGGCTTCGATTGGATTGGGCTGGGCTGGTTTAAGTTAGCAAATTGTTGGAAGAATGGACGACGCCCACTTAAAAATACATTAATTCCGCACTTGAGTTGTCTTGCGCGCCGAATGGGATGTGGGCAGCAGCAAGTGGCATCTCGTTATGGGTAGACTATTTTCGCAATGAGTTCAGCTCATTTGAGTTGAGATTTTTGAACATGGGCGGTTAAGCGTTTGCACGAGCTGCACCGCGGGATAATAATGAAGCGCAGCCAATGTTCAGGCCATTGATGGGAACGAAAAGTTTAAAGAAATTCAAAGTCTTCCTCTGCGTACTGATTTCGTCTACAATCGTAATGCACTATGGTTCACATAATTTTTTTTATAAAAGGAATTTCATTATAGGTATATAGGTACTGGTAATATATTGGGGGAATATCACGATGCCCTAAAGATCTATTGTACTCTTTGTCACTAAAGAATAATTTATTTGTTCCCGCCAACAAATTTTATAGTCACACTAGCTGTCCCGGCAAACGTTGTTCTGCCTAAAAAAAATATTTTTTTACAAGATTTTTTTGAAATGCATTTCAATTATGGTTGGAATTTTTTTTAATAATATGAAAATTATGTACATGAAGAATACGTTTTCGTGAATATTTCCACCCTGACAACAACTATCGGGTTCAAATTTTGTCAACTTAAGTATTATATGGGCCCATAAATAAAAAAAGTTCCACCCCAGAGCCACTTAGGAAGGTCTAACATAAAAAAAACCATTCAGAGCACCACAGGAATATATGTATGTATGTTGTGAGTATAAGGTCGATCGCTTCTGTGGTTGAGCCGTGATGCTGCAACATACATACGCACCAACGTTTTTATATATTAAGATAATCTTTGCTTTGATTAATGCTAATAATACTAATTTAATTATTAAGAAAAACTCGTTACCTACTTCTTGCGTTGTGATAATAATTTACTCCTTCTTCTTAATTGGTCAATAACATCCGTTACCGGGTGACGAGTTGATGTAGGGGTTCTCTCCTGACCTGCTACACGTATAGCTTCTCCTGTTGGAAATATCAAGCGTTGCCAGTGCCTCCTCTACTTGGTCGGAAGCATGGGCTACGGCGCCGTCTCCGTCCCCCAACCGCCTTCCCAAATACCTTCTTTGCTGGAGCTCCTTCGCCGATACACACGACATGACCTAGCCAGCGATGCCGATGGTTGGTAATGCGGTGCTGATCGTACAGTTAGTGATTTATCCCTATGCGGTAGTCATCATCAACGTGAATAGGGCCGAAGATCTTGCGGAGCACTTTTCTATTGAACACTCCAAGGGAAGCGAAATCACACTTGCTTCAGCGCCATAAAGCAATACGGGAATGATGAGCGTCTTGTGGAGTGTCAGTTCTGTCAGGCGGGAGAGGACTCTACTTATCAATTGCTTCCTAAGTCCGTCGTAGCACCTATTGGCAAGAGGTTTTATCCGTTTAATCTCCAAGCTAACATCCTTTTCGGAAAAAATTGGTTGTTAGTAAATCATCATATCTTATCCAATATTTATTTTCGTATAAAAGCGAAATTCTTACACTCATACATAACGACAATCGCATTTGATTGATTTAGTTTTTCCATTTCAATCTTTCTCTTCCAGATACCGATCTTTCCGATGACAATTCTGATATTGACATTGAAGACCGCTCGTCACCAGACTCGGAAGCGTTGAATTGTCACATAAATGACAGAAATTTCGGCAGCAGTACCGCGCAGCTACACTTCGGAGCTAATGAGTCCAGTGTGGAATCGAATCAACACTCACCCAATCCGCTGGGAACTCAACATGCGCACAGTTACGCTGAGCACAAACTCAGTTTGGGTAAATCGGGCAGAAAGCCGCGAAGACGTCGCACTGCCTTCACGCATGCGCAGTTGGCCTATCTGGAACGCAAGTTCCGATGTCAGAAATACTTGTCCGTTGCGGATCGCAGCGATGTGGCGGAAACTCTGAACCTCTCCGAGACGCAAGTGAAGACTTGGTATCAAAACAGAAGGTACATTTATTGTTACTTATTTGCATTACGTTCTCGACAATTGTAGTAATTTATGTATTTCAATTTGTATGCGTTAGAACAAAATGGAAGCGTCAGAATCAGTTGCGCCTGGAGCAGCTGCGACATCAAGCCTCGCTGGAAAAGGAGTACGCGAATGAAAATGGTTCCAACAATCCATTGGGCTGCTGTCCCACGGGCCTGTCTACTACCTTCAGCGCTGCGAATCCGTGCAGTTTTCTCACTTCCGCCGCCGCGGCAGCCATTTTTCGTAATGTCAGCTACGTTCACGGTTGTCCCTTGTAAATAACGTAACGCGGCATTTGTTAATTAATTTACTAGTTTGCATTTGTGTAAATATAAATTTCTCTTTTTTTGTGCAATAATTCTTTACGCAGCACCCGAATACCTAACTATTCGATCAGAACTTGAAATAATGTAATTTTAAAGAAATTATAAACTACGACATTATGAATAAAATAAAATGAGAAAGCATATACATACATATTTTTGCGACTTTGATTTTTGAACAAAACAGAATTATTAGGCGTAGTGTGGACAAATTTGAGATGTGTTAAAAAATTTGATCAATTCTATTAAAGGCATTACAGAATTTGCTAGCTATGACAATACGCCGCTTGATTCAATACTTGTTGTATGTCGATTTTTTCACTTTTTGGGAAATGCAGTTTTAAGTTTAAAGTACTCCCATTTTTTTTTTGGCACGGTAGATTTTTCTGAAAATCGAGGATTTTGTAGAGTGAAAGCTTGTTATTAATACTGTTTATTCCAAAAGATCGACTTTTCGATATTTAGGAAGATATAGCCAAATGAATTCAGTATTATATTGTCGTATCTACCATTCTGAACAAATTAGTTTGCCTACCATCAAAATGTGTCGTATGTATACTAGGAAAAATTTTTTCTGAAATTTTTTTTTATTAAAAAACTGGAAATATGATATAAAATACAATGTTTCTGTCAAAGAGATCTTTAGTAACTTTTTAATTAGTTTGTCCAATTCGGAGGTAGATCTTGTTGCAGTACAAAGTTGAAGCGCTATTTCTTATTAAATCTTTTAAATTAAGTATTTTTATAATCGCGTAAGGAAGCATCAGTCGGGTTTCACCGAATAAATAATACCCTACCCGAGTTTGGTGAAAAACCACTGAAAGAAATGAAATAGTGGGTGTATCAAATTTACCGTGTACATAGTGGCCGGACCACGCCCATTTCTTACAAACTACAAAATATTCCTAATAGGATTACATATTCCAAATATTGATACTCTGGTCGACTTACGACAGTAACTATAGGTATATATAAATTACCGCCTCTATGGTGGGCGGACCACGCCCATTTTTTGGGAATCAAAAGGCATTCTTACCAGCAATGAAGTAACTAAATATGTACGCTCTTGTGTATATATTATGGAAGTTATGAGGATTTTCTATTTACCGCCTATAAAGTAGGCGGATCACGCCCAGTTTTTCATAGGGCATGTAGAGCTGACATCTGAGCTTAAATACCAAATTTAACTCGTTTAAGTTCATAAAAAGTCAATTTAGAACCATTTTACCGAAAAAATCTTACATACGACAAACTTGGATGAAGATTTTTTTCTGCCTCTTTTGCGAACAAATTTGTCGTATGTTAGCTTTTCTCGCATATACATATGTACGACAGATATTTACGCAAAAATTGAAAATTAGCCTTCATATCTTAACTCAAAATGTGAAAAAATCGACATACAACAAGTATTGAATCAAGCGGCGAATAGTCGTTCAAAATCAGTTACACATATAATATAGATATATTTTCGGAAATTAGTTGAGGAGTTTCGTAAACTTGCACCTTTAGTGTTAAAATCTCTATACTGTTAATATTCCATTTTCATATTTCAACTAGCAAGGAATATAAGGTTCCGCGAATCTTGGAGGGGCCAAACAGACATTTTCCGCCATGGATATCACGCCTGGGGATTCGAAAAGATACATATGTATGTATGTATGTCAACTATAAAGATTTAAAGGATCTCTTTACGTACAATTAAATAACGAACGTCTAGTTAAAAAAGTATGTATTTGTTTGTATGCAACAATTTGTTTACAACGTTTGATCCAATAGACTTGTATAACATATTATGTTATATCAAATTGGTAGCTAAACTGAAGTACACTAAACTCGTCTGCAGAAGATTTCTTTATTTAGATTTAATTTGTAATTTAATTTGTAATTTATTTATGATTTTGTACAATTAAGATTGAATCTTTTATAGTACATCGAAATTCATATATATTATTTAATTAGAGAGTTTGAGTGTATAAATTTAAATGTTTAAAAAATATTGCAAATACAAAGATTTAGTTTTTCTTTTTTTTAAATAATTGAATTACAAATAAAAATGTCAATTCTTTAAAAACTTAAATATTGCCGATTTAAAACACCTACTATTATCTGCTTTTATATTATTTGGTAGTGAATTCCAAAGTTTAGCAACACTAACAAAGAACAACCTCGATGTCAAAATGAAATTAGTTTCTGGTGTGATTATATTCAACGTTCGATTTGATGCTGCAAATTTTATATTTTTATATAAATAATTCGGACATTTTGTATGTAAAAGTTTGTGAAGAAAAATAAGGTTTCTGTATTTGAAGTGCTTAGAAAGACTGCATCCCAGAATCTGAATTGCAAAATCAGATATATGATCATATTTCCTCTTTGTGAACACATACCTCGCGCAATTATTCAACATTAACTGTAATTTTTTCTCAGATTTTTTACCCAAGTCCCCGTACACTAACTCAAAATATGACATAATTGGTATAATTAGGCTTTTTACCAGCTTCATTTTGGTATCTTGGGGAATAAGGGTAGTTGTGTGCCATAAGCTTCTAAGCGCGGCATACATTTTATTCACTGCGTAAGAAATATGATCATCACAACTTAATCGGGAGTTCAATTTGTAACCAAGGCTTGTTACACAACTGTCGAAGTTTATCTTTTTGCCATTAAGCTCTAATAGTGCATCATTTTCCAAATTCGTTTGACACCGAGATATGAGCAGGGCTTTTGTTTTGGATGTGTTTAAATTTAATCCGTTGTTTTGTGTCCATAGAAAAATTGATTTCAAATCTTCATTAAATCTACAAATGAGATCTTCATAAAGCCCTCTTGGTCTTGATAAATATATCTGAGCATCATCTACATACAAATGAATCCTTACATTTTTACAACAACTAGTAATATCATTTATGAACATAATAAATAATATAGGGCCCAAAATAGAACCCTGAGGTACACCAGAGTGAGTGTTTTTAGTGGCCGAGTTTGAGTTTAGATAGATCTGCGCGATAGTTCTGATGAAGTGAATCCAATTTTCGAATGTTGCTTTGATCTAACATTTCCATTGCATTGCGAACTTTATTATATTTTCTGTAAAAATTAGAAATTATTATGCATCTACTTATGAAAGTAGCCGCCTTCATATAACCTTTTTTCCTACTTTCCCTAAACGAAGCTAGTTTCCACCACAACAGATAAGTGCAGCTTTCTTTTAAAAAGAGATCCGTACTAGAATCATCGATCAATGCATTAAATAATTATCTGTAACTTTTACAACATAAAATATTTAAAGTTCAGTTTTAATGTATTGGTTAAACCAAAATTAAACCAGAAATCATTTCAACGATAAAAACGTAAGATTATAAAAAATATAAAAATGCAGACTAAATTTAGAGCAGTTGCATCTAAAGGTATGAATGTATGTAATTGTACATACTTGATTATGTATGTATGTAAAGTGCAGGAAGAAGGGCACGAACAGGAACATAGATATAAGTTGGGAAAATTTCGTATTATACACTGAATACTAAGGTGCACTTAAAGTCAGACCAGAAACCGATTCTGAATCGTACAACTTCAAAAACGAACTTCCAAAGTGTTGTCTAGGTTGAATCGGTTCATCAGTCATTCAATCGATCCATTATCCGATCAATTTTCAACCAAACTCTTTCTATACTACTCTGTCAATCTGAATAATAAGTGGAACCATTTTGACTTTTCCTTAGAATTAGGCCATGAATCGAACAGTTTTTAAACTTTCAATCATGGAACAAACCGTTTTAAAAATTTTCCACTAGCATGTACCATGAAACGAGCCAAATTGTAACAAAAACCGAATGATTCGTTTAAAGAAACCAAATGTACAAATGGGTGTAAAGTATATCGTCACTGTGAAGGGCTAGTAAGGACTAGGCTTCGTTCGTAACTTCGTTGTTATATATCTAACACCGGAAGATACTGCGGACAGGTCCCCAAAGGAAATAGCTTCTTAAAGCCACGAATCGATGAGTGCCTTAAAAACATGATGAGCTGTCACAAAAGAGATCAGAGGCACCGTCGACTAGGGGACTAGGTTCCTAGTTCAAATTTAATCTTAATCTAAGTTCTGTTGCATATACCAAAAACATAAAAGAGAAAAGACCTACAATCTCTATCTCTCTTTTGTTATTGGTAACTACATTGTTACCTCATATGCAATGCACTAACATCATTTGGCATAGTAAGTAAATTGCTAAAACGTATATTGAACATTTGTTGATGTAAATCTGTCGTTCGGCAAACTAATTTTTGAACTAAACCTACGGCCATTAACCCATTAGGTTCTTGAACTAAACCAGTGATTGACGAAACCGCGAACTACTGAACCAAACCAGTCCAACATTTTGCAGCTCGTTTTAAATTTGAAAGAAGTTTCATAAATTTTATTTGTTAAGATTTTTGTGTAATATATTATTAATTAAAAACAAACTGAACAAAAAGGAATAAGGAAAATTCTTTCTTAATAGTTGTTCTAAATACGATTCCTTAATTTGCGTTTACCCAGTCATTAATAGCTCTAAAGAACTTTCGATAAATATTTTTGGATCAACTTTAGTTATTCATGTTTAAAGTTTGGGCTTCATTTATAGAGGAGCTTAACCCTCTCCATCAAGTTGCATCAAGCTACGAGCGTGTACGACAAAGCCAGCCACCTGGAAAACAACCAACAAATACGCAATTACATTTACTGCTTCAAAATGAATGGAAGATGCAGCGATACATTTTCATGCATATTTAGTTCGCTATAGAAAATGCACCGAAGCCGCAGACAGAGCGGGGGCAAAGCAATATGGCTGCAAAACAAAGAAAATGGAGGCAAGTCGCATACAAAAGTACAAATTCGCAAATGGAGGCAGAAACCGCGGGAAAGTAAAAATCCCATTTTTCGCATTTAAACGAAATGCATGAATACAAATTTTTGTGGCTGCAGGAAAAAGGGATATAACGAGCGTAACGCTAATTAAAAGATACTTGAATGGATGCTGTGGTAAACTTGTGGAATACCATGAAAAGCACCGCTAAAAGTTAAAAAAATAGCAGTAGCGAGGAAAGGGAGAGAAAAGTCTGCCGCACTTCTATGGCGTGCCAGAATGGCAGACCGGCAGAGATATGCCCATAAAAAATGTAATAAATATCTACGTATTTGCTGCCGGCGCTGTGCATACAATTTACCATGAAATTGTAAATCTGCTGAATTGCATTGAGTCGGCAATGCTGTTGCTGTTGTCGAGTGTTGCTGAAAAGGTGTGGAGTGGGGCAAACAAGCAATTCTTTTTATAAGTAAATGTATAAATGGATTTTATTGCAATCGATACAATTTATTTTAGTTCATTTGCAATGTATTTAAATTAGATCGCAAATTTAATTGCGTTTTGCTATTGATAAAAGGTGCTTCATGTTTATTTGAATGAATTTACTTAATGAGCTATACACGGATGCGTGTTTAATTTTCATATATGTAGGAATAAGTTCTTTAAGAACTGACAGGGTTGTAATAATTGATTGTACAACACCGTGCGACGAAATTTAACTTTTGATTTTACACACGAACAAATTCAATATACACATGAAAGTAAAGGTCAAATATAGTGTAAGTGAGCCTTTATCCTTTTGGCTGAACTTCGAAGTTTTAAAAAGATAGATATTTTATGTAATTTATGTATGTAAAATAATTCCCGCATTGGCAATATTATAAACCAAAGATTACGATGTATGCTATTTTTGCAATAGTATATATTTCATATAACGTATAAGTGACATCTTTGTATAATAGAAATGTATATGACTGGTCTAGTCCTTTAAATGAGGCTATAAGTCAAAATATGTGATTATGTTGTAAATATTTTGTCCTGCACTATAACTTTATTAAAAAAAAATGTTTGAAGGATTTTCAAGGATGCAACGCGGGAAACTTTTTTATAAAACTTGATTTCTTTCAGTGACCTGAAGTCCTGGGAAATTTGGTCGAAGAAAAGGTATGCAGTTTTACTATAATATATTTGGCCACTTCTTTCGACGGCCTTCGACCATTTTCTTTTGGAAACTTATCAAGGCCAGCATTGTTCTACTCTGCTGGTGAATGTAAACGTCGTCTTATATTCTGGTTCTTGAACAACAAGTTTGTATATTTTTTGTCGTTAACTTTAAAAAGAGGGTCTGAGGGTCGTCCGTGCAGATTTAACTGAAACCAAAGGACATGCTACCTTTCGATAAATAAGAATCAATCCAATTTAATTTTCAAATGAAAGTGAAGTTCGAATCGGAACGGTTCCTTTTCTGTTCATTTAGGCAGTGGAAGTAACCGCTACGTAAATACATATGTACATATATAGAGCAAATATGCCTAACATCCCTATTCGTAACGGGTTTCTTAACTCGACGTCGTCAAAATAATGCTAAGCCACACCCAGTCGCACCCCCACATGTGGTTCAAAGTACAGAAGAGGAGGTAAGCGAAAAAGTGAAACAATACGAATAAAAAAAATACAAACAATCCACAATTTAACCGGCGGCAATTTAATTTTAATGATTTTTTAAACTTTTCGCTACTTTTAAGCTAACCGCAAAACAAGGCAAAGTCACAATGTGCCAACAACAAAAGCCACAGGAACAACAACCAAGCATAGCCATAAAGCATCCTAACAAATGACTATTATGCCATCATTAGTGCGCCGCACTTGACTTCCGGCTGATGGAGTCGCTCACAACCTGCCATATTGCGTGAAAAATGCGCGCAGACACCACCAATTTACAAATTTTGTGAATGTGTACTGAAGGCAGAGTTGACAATTTCATATATATACATGTATAAGTATTTCTATATAGACATTTATGTGTGTTTGTGTTTTACTCAACAACTCGATGAACGGTCGGTTGACTTTTTCATTTTATATACAGACTTCTCTGCTTAACTGAAACGAAAGATGTTCGTACAAATACATGTTTGATTTTGCAATAAAGTTTTAGCTTCTCATATATAAGGATATTGATGTTTCTATTTACTAGGCATAGTAATAATAATAATTAATTGGCGCAGCAGTCCGTGTGGGCGAGGCCTAGCTTTCTCGCATTTACTTGTGTGTGCTTGTTGTTTTTTTCATAAATTAATGGGACCTACAAATAACCATATCCAAACGGGTTGGGAGAAGCTGTTTATGGCAAAGAATCCTCTGAAAAACGAATTCTCTTTTTTTTAAAGATGTTATTATGCCACGGCTCAGATTTGAACTCGGGCCTCCTGTATCAGCGAACCAGCACTTACTTTTCCACTGAGCCACCGAGGCGCCACTAGGCATATCCCCTCATTATTATGTACAATCTCGAAAGTAGAAGCCATAAATAAACATTTGTATAGTTCCTATATATCCTTATATGTACTCAAATTATTTAAATGTTTTTTGCAAAAAAGCACTGGCGCTCCCAAATCACATGTCATGGACTATTATGTATATCAACTGTTAAAAAAATATTTTCAACACATGTTTGACTGACATTTAACACAAAAAAAAGAAACTACATTTTCGTCGGGAACTCCTCCCTTGTTTTACACAAAAAGCGCAATAATTAAGTAACTTATTAGAAAAATATTATATGTATATCCTTTGGAGCAATGTTAAATCATTTTGCAAAATATTTTTTATTTTCAGTGATGATTAATGAAATATTTATGGAGTTAATGAAATGAATCACTGAAAGCTTGGGAATCAAAATTGTTTTCAGATAAATAAGTTTCAGTAGCAGTTTGCTCAAAATCGGCGAAGCGGATTTTTATTTTAAAAGAATTCCAATTAAGTGGAGTTCACTGTATGCTTCGTATACTCATATCCTCGCGTATGTACCTATATATATGCATGTGTATGGCTGCATCTGTGTGTATATCCCCTTAAATGTGAGTATGAGTTGTGTATGCGCTGCGGGAAGTGAGCCGCAGGCACTCAAGAAGGGGGGCCGGTTATTAAAAATGTTTGTTATTATCCGTTTGGAAAAATGTTGCCAATTGTATTTGTGCTCCCGGGCATGAACTCTTGCTTCTGCGGTGGAGGTCTCTGTTTGTCTGATTGCTGTGATAAAAGTTTGTTTTTAAAAGTTACGAAAAGAAAGGTCGCCTCATTTAAAAAAATTTAAGTTGATGACAATTATTGACTGGGAAGTTGGGGAGGGGCGAACCATATAAATACCGGCACATGTACCCATTTTGGGAAGAAAATTAAAGTCTGCTCATAAATTCCATAATTTAAGAGCAGCTAACTTTGATCACTGTTTATATGCTCAGTGATCGGAGGGAGCAATCGATGCTCGGTCAAATTAAGCCCCATCCTTAGTAAGGATTCCTTACCTCTGCTACATTAAGAATGCGATTACTACGTATGTATGTCCTGCACTTGGCTGGCTAAATATACTCTTCTTTGAAAATGATTTCCTAAGACACCCTTAATATAATGTTGAGATAGTTGTTTGTAGTGTCCGACCGGAGGTGACTTTTTCGGCTGAAGCTGAAGAAGTCTTCGGCTATTTGGCCGAAGCCGAAGCTAAAAGTTCTTATTTTAGAATTGTTTGGATATTGCTATATTCCATTGAAATATATTCACATTGAAAACAACCTCGATTTAACAGGTAGTTCAATGTAAAATTTGCCCTTGCGGCTCCATGCATAATTGCTTGGAATTAAATTCATCTCATGAAAGAAATGTTGTGCAATTTACCATGCGGTAAATTTTACGGGATTGAAAACCAGAGTTTCATGCACCGGAAAACTGTACTGAGGTAAGAATAAAACAGAACACTCAGGAAGATATGCGAAAAAATATTACCAGATATGCATTGTTTTAGGCAATAAATTAGGAAAACTATATTATACTATAATATATCTTCGGTCATTTTGAGGCCGAAGCAGAATTTTAGCCGACGGTCAAGTTTGGGCCGTATTCCGGAGAGGTCGAAGCCGAAGGCCGAACTTCGCTCAGATACAAGTTGATAGTGTCTTACAGGCGTAAAAGAGTCTAGGCACGAAAGATGCTACGATTCTCACTGCCTCGCCATTAGGGCTCCTCCCCCTAACTAACTAAGATGTTGCTTTTAATATGTTAGTGGAACTTTCAACAGTTTTTGAAAACATTTTGGAAAAAGTGTACTAGACACTTCCAAATCTTACAATTTGAGATAAGCTTGTGCCTTACTGAGAATATCGTAATAGAGGTATCCTCAACTATATGCAAAAAGATCTTATAAGTTTTAAGTAGTTAATAAAATCCTATATTTTTGAGCGGATACCTTAACCCTCAAACGGGCAAGATCGAAAAAATAATCGCATCGAGCTGATAATTTTTTTCCAAGTAGATATACGCAAAAGAACCTTTAATTTTAATTAAAATTTTTAAATTTGCCCCTGGAACGCCCGCCAGGTGAGAAATAGTTAAGACCGTCTTAAGACGGTCTTACCCGTTTGAGCGTAAAAAATTACACAGGTATTATTTTTCTACCAAGCAAGTTTTATTGAGAAAAAGGAAGGAAAAAGGTATAAAACATATTATTTTTTATAGTGATAGTCCAAGAAACAATTTTTCGTGACTATACTGCATAAATGAAGGAAGCATTTGGAACAAACGACTTGTATATGCGACTTTTTGTATAATGTTTTCACTTCTTTCTGTCGCAACGCAAATTAGAAAACGATCTACACCGTAGAACCGAACATTAGCAACTGGATGATTAGCTTTTTTCCCAACACCTGATGTTCCAGGCTGTTCCAGGCTTGGATCCACTGATGATCGACGTACAAGTCGTTTTTCCAATCCAGCCGCTTATTTCTCACAGAATTGTGGAAGCTGTAGAAACTGTCTTTTTTCGGATTCTTTGGTGGAATGATTTGCTTTCTTAGCATGCATACGATTGTATAGAATAAATGCATTTGTAGCTGCCATGTCCACAAAATGATTGAATAGTCATAATATTTCGACTTTTAGCTCGAATGTGGTATCGACCCATAAGACCGTCCATCAGACTCCACCCATGTGGGCAGATGATTTGCGGGCAGTCGATTCTATCATACCGAGCTGCCTTCGCTGTTTGTAGATTGGGATTAGTTCTATCGAAAGATTCAATGTATATAGATGCCAGACGCACACACTTGTTATCTCTCCACAAAAGAGTGTTTACATCGACTGCTTGGATTGAGGTCATGTATTCTAAAGATTTTATATTTTCCTCTAAATCACATCGGTTTGTTTCTTTAGTGAACAATCCAATCATTTTGTCGGTGAAAAATAATTGAAGAGCTCCAATGGTGTTTCGAGCTATTTTAGAGCCAATGCATTGCAATGGAAGGGATCGTTACGAAAAGCCACCTCGTTTACATGTAAACGCATTGCGCGTTTACGCCAAATCAATTTGGATAGCTCTTTCGAGTCCTTCGATATTGCATTTATAGCTGTGAATATAAAATAGACACATTACGTGTATACCTTCTCCAATAAAGCCACCATTAGATGGTTGACCTAATGGTCCAGAAGCTTCAACTGGTGGCAATGGGCTCTTTTTGGTGGTTTGAAGCGTGCATTTTTTATGGTCGCAGTCGATGTGGATGGTTCTTATGTCTCAACTGTTTCAAACGCCATAACATCCTAAACAAATGTTGAAGAAACTGCTGGTTGCTCGATGTCACTGATATTCAATGACAAATTTATAGCCTGTACAAATACATCAGTGGTATTATTCTCCAATAGATAAGCTCGGCTTTAACGGTCGGTGTCGGCGACAACGTAGTCCGGGTAAACGGCACTGTCATCGCTTTTCATACTATTTGCATTTTTTCTATAAGTAAATTTAGAGCGATTCATCTAATACACAAAAATTACATAAAAGGGGTAAAATCTTACAATAATAGGTAACATTTTATGATGTAAACTACAAAAGAAGAAAACAATAATGAAGCTGGGGGAGACCATTTTTTTTCACGTAAACGGGTAAGACCGTCTAGAGATGGTCTTTCATTTTTCGTTTCCAATGTACACTTATATTTCTTTTTCAACTTAAAGAATATAATATTTTTCAAGTATATTGTCCTAACTACTTAAAAAAAAATTATGAAGTCGATCACTTTAGTTTAAATGAACTTTTTTCGCAATTGAAAAACAAATTTTTTCCGCAATAATTTTCGATGCTTTTTCTTTGGCTTCTCGCAGTGCAATGATTATTGCACTCGAACGTGTGGTCAGAATTCTTTCGTTTTTTTATCAAAATGTCGAAAAAACTATTCTTGAGAGATCTTCTCCTACATCGAAGAAAAAATAAATACAGATTTGACCCTGGAGGCCAGAAATCGAAGACCGTCTTAAGACGGTCTTACCCGTTAGAGGGTTAAGGTAAGGCGGAGAGGTACCTAAGCGGGGTTTCCCTGAAACTCGAATGGACAGGTGGACTTACTGCCGAAGTCGTAAATTGACATTCGTGCCACTTGTGAAGATTAGCTCTATTCACGAGTGTCGTATGTACATATGTACAGCGTAAACTACCACAAGACAATTGTTTTGCTCTAGTACACAAATAAGCACAGAACTCGAAAAAATAACCCCGCTATTCCGCCGAAAAAATCAGTGTGAAAATAATATACCAAATTAGCATAGCAAACCCATCCGCTGAGAAGGACACGACGGGAGCGGGAAGGAGGTTGTTGGTGTAATTGAAATTTACACAATTCCAAAATACAAAAGCACAAAAATGTGGTATTTGGCCAGAGTGTGTCAGAAAAGTGTGAACTGCACCGCAGCCCGAACGACGCGACGGAGACTGCCAGGGCGTGCAACTACCCCATTAAGGGCTTAATTTGTTTGACAATTTTCCACTTGCGATTGTGTTTGCGGCAACAGCACAGTGGGGCAAATGGTAGCAAAACAGGAAATTAAATCGCTCAGGCTGTGAAGTAATGTCATGTCTACTTTTTAAGTAATTTCACAAACAACGAAAGTAAACAACGAATATAACTATATATATTTCTAAGAAAATGTTTAATAGTGATAAAAAAAGACAACTTTTGGAGTACAACCGTTATTGTTAAAGACAATAAATAGAATTATTGCTCATATGGGCAAGGTAGAAAGCTGTTGGCTCTTCTATATGGCACTAAGTCCTGGCAGATATATTTTAACAATTTTAATTAATCTGCCATCAACAATAAACACTACATATGATAATAGGGGATACGCCATATGAATTTGCATAAGTTATTTAATGTAGAAACAAATCTCAAACTAATGCATTCATACTAAACTAATTCATTCGCCTTCAAATGAGTACCTACTATTTTACCTCATGCTCAACCTCACAGGTATCGCAACTAAATGTCTAATGTGCATAGTCAAAACAATTTTTTAAGCTTATGAGCAAAGTTCAAAAATTACAAATCTTCAAAATCACGCTGATCATTCTAGGCTCCCCAAAAAATAGACGACAACTTTCAGAGGGCATTACGGGCACACGATCAATTTGTTTGCAATAATTCCTTTGACTTGTTATGCAAAATTTTTATTGAAATTGAATTGAAATTTGTTTTTTGAATTAATTCGCAGAATTGAGAAAAATACCCCAGTGTGCGCTTGCCGATCTGAACATTCGTAGTGTCGATAAGCTGACTAGATCTGATAGAGGGTTGAGTTGGGCGTTGGGCGTTGAGCGCTGGGCTTGGCTTTCAATTGTAGCTTGATGAGAGGGCACTTGTTGTAACAAATCTGTAAATTTTACGCTTAATTTAAGCCGAATTGATGCCGAAGTGCGGAGGTTACCATTAGGGCAACGGCTGGAGGGCAGACCGCCTTCAGTGAAATGAAGGTATGTACATATGTATGACGATTGTTGCTAATGAGTGGCTGAGATTGCGGCGGCATTTTTGGCTTATTAACTAGGAATATTGTTGCGTAATTGTCATTTGTCATTTCAATTGATAAAAGAATGCTCGGGTGCTGTTGTTAGTGTGTGCGTGTATGCGTGAGCGGCAACATGTTCACATGTGAAAAAGCGAGCTTCAAGGCGGAAGCACACCCTTCCGATCACGGTGCTCTGATATTTTTGATGAATTATAACGATAGCAACATGAATTGTCAATAAATGGGCTTGATTTCAGCACAAGTGCATATCCTAATGACACATACAGTCATGGAAGCACAAACAAGTGGAAACGTTACAGTCGGAATCGCTATCACAGAATTATGCCGTTCTTTCTATCATTTGATAATATTGCAAGAGTTCTGTGAAAGTTTTGTAAAAGTTGCGCTGACAGTCAAGCATCCTTCAGAATGTGAGAATCGGTTAAAAGAACACTAAAACAAGTAAGGAAGCATCAGTCGGGTTTCACCGACAGAGTAATACCCTACACCAAGTAACCGAGTGGGGTGAAAATCCACTGAAAGAAATGAAATTGTGGGTGTATTTAATTTAAAACCTACATAGTGGGCGGACCTCGCCCATTTTTGGCAGGGTACAAGATATTCCTAATAGCACTATAAATGCCAAATATTGATGCTCTGCCAGGTGTACATCAGAAATGATCGGCATGTTTATTTTACTGCCTCCATGGCGGACGGACCTGTCCCATTTTTTCGTATGACATAGATGTTCGACCCCTTAACTTGAATACCAAGTATTATTCTTTTCAATGAGTAATTAGACAAATTACAGCAATTTGATCGTAAAAAACCCGAGGTAGTGGGACTTACAGGTCCATTGTGGGTGTGTCCTTGCACCGATTTTGCTAATCTCGGAATTTAAACTAACTTAAGGTTCACTGTCACTATGTATCGAATTAAGTCCAAATCGGACAACTGGTTCTTTTCTCTCCTGCGGCCACAGACAGACGGACAGACGGACAACCGGAAATCAACAGAGAAAGTGATTCTAAGCATTTCTATATACTTATGTCCATACCTAGGACGCCTCCTTTCATGCGTTACAATTTTCGCACAAAGTTATTATACCCCATTACTATAGGTGTATGGATGGTATGAACAGTCATATTTTTTGAGAAATGAAAAAGGTTGAGGTTCCTAAATGCTATATGTTCTGCCCTAAAGCAATTATTAAGAATATATTTTAGTCTTTTATTGGTTCCCTTACTTTGGGCGTGATCCTTCCACTATATAGGCAGTTAATTTAATACACCTACAATTTAATTTATTTCAGTGGATTCTCGCCCCACTCGGTGAAGTGACGTAGGGTACTACTATCTCAATGGAACTCGACTGATGCTTTCTTACTTGTTTTTAATAATTTCGTAGATCAACATTTTGACATACTTACATACTTACGTATATACATACATATGTATGTACATATTTAAAAGCATCATAAGTTAAGTCTCCACATTCGTTGCGCCCTCCTTCAGCCCTCCTTCAGCCCACCTTGTGAGCACTAAAAATGTAGTAAACTCTTAAAAAGCGCATCGCATTCACAATTTACACAAGCAAAAAGTGTCCTTGCGCAACTTTACCACTTCCTCCAAGCGACTGCCAGAGCCCCGCCCGACCCCTCATCCACCAGCGTGCATCTTAGCCTGCGTTGCACACTTGGAAATGGAAATTCATCCTCATTATGCATTCATATTTTGCAATTATTTTTTGCCTTTCTTCGGTGAATATTTGCCTGCCGTGGCCGTAGCAAATAAAAGCGCAAAAGACTGCCTAACGAGCAGCGCACGTTTGTGAATTTCTTCCATGAAGTTTTTACGATTTTTTTTATTACATTTTAGCGCATATCATATTCATTTTAATTATGCATGCACATGAAAAGATTAACAACATACATACACTTGTATTTTGCATTTTAAATACAAACAAGCGAAAAAACAAAACAAAAATCAAAAGTGCACAAATATGTATATGCACTTCTGGTGATTTCTTGTATAAGAGATGTTCATTTATTTTAATTATGAATAATTAAAATATTTCTTGAACAAGTGCAGGTACGATACCTAATATGTATTGAAACTCACATATCTTTCGAAAGTATTAGAAAAAAGTAAAAGGGTTTGAAGAATGGATCAAACCGAGCTATTTGGGGACATTCTCTTTAGTCTAATCTCAAAAAGCACACTTGCTATAAATTTGTAATTTGATGTAGCCATTGTCGTACGCTGAATTTCATTTATGAGAGAGAACCAATTATTTGCTTCGTAAGCTTTAAATGTATCGACAATATGAAATTAATTGTTCTGTTACTCTCGAACTGATTGTATTATATTTGCGTGACTGATCAAACATATATGTACATCTTATATGTATGTGTATGTGCAGCACCATATTCCCCGGAATTAGCACAGCGTTGTTTTTGGCTATTTCCAAAAACAAAAAGAAACCAAGTGCGAATCAAGCTCGCGCAGGAATCCGTACTACATAGAAATATCCTCTTTAGCGTTCGAATTTCATTTCTCCTTGCCCGTCGGTGCATAAATTAATCGACATTTTGAGCTATATCTTCGAAACCAATTCACAAAGCTTAACCAGGGACCGAAAATAACGATTATTTTTCAAAATTCAATGAAAAAAATCAACATGTTCTAATTGTTTTGAGCAGAAAAATAAAAATTACAAAATATTTCATATTCTTGAGCGGAAAAATAAAAATTACAAATTGATTTTTATTCTTGGGCAGAAAAATAAAAATCGGAAAATAACTATTAGATTTTGATTTTTATATTTTGCTCATAACGATTACGGTCCCTGCTTAAAATTGATTGACCTGAAACATTAAACGCACCCTGTATATTTCGGAAGAACTCATACGAAAATTTGTTGTGTAAAACAGTATCAAGGATATCTAGCATTACAAAAATATTTGTAAAAAAATTTCTCTTTTCATCCAATTCTTTTCTTCGAGCAAAAGAAAAAATATTTGTATTATTAAATATCTTCCACAAACAAAAAAGTAATTTAGGTGCTTATTTTGTAAATCCCAACGCCTCACTTCACCCTGCGTTCACTAATTTGGTATTGTGTAAAACGCATCACCTCACTCAGTGACTGCTCGCGTTGCCTTACGTAGTTTCATATGAAAATCGGTACCGCGTAAAACGCAATGCTGCGCATTCACTCACATGAACTGTCAAATCGTTCACTTGGGTTTGTGCTCGCGTTCAGTTTTTTAAACGCAAAATTTTTGGTAATTTCGAGTGACAATTGATTTGTGGTAATCTGCAGAAGCAAATAATAAGTATTGTAATACTTTTTAAAGACAAATACTAAAGAAAAAAGTACAAAAAAAAGAAAATACTAGCACTGCGGTTGAGGATCGAAATCACAAAAAAAAAAGAAATGTATCGCGATGGGGGTTGAACTCGCAACTTTTCGCGTGCTAGTCGAACGCTCTAACCACTAGGCTATGGGAGGTATGCAATGGAAGCTGCAAATTTTGTGTGTTTTGTATTTGGCTGATAAATTAAGAAAAATACAACCAAAGAGTATGTTAACATAATAGAGTGCGCATTTCATATAAAATTTTGGCTGCAAAAATTTTGCACCGCGGGTCTAGATCCTGACCAGTGTTGCCAGTTTAGCCTTTTTGAGGCTAGATCTAGCCCTTTTCTTTGTCGTCTAGCCTCGAAAATTTCCATCTAGCCTCTAGCCTTTTTTGTAGCCTTTTTATTTTTTGCATCAGCCTCTTCTAGCCTTTTTTAATATGCCGTATTTTTTATTTTTTAACCAACAAAACTCTACTTCGAGTAATTAGTCGTTTAAAAAATTATTAGAATTCACATTAAAAGTCACTGATGAGGTTTTCTGGCAACCGAAATAACTATCTGACCTGCCTATGTGAGCAATTATACTAATTATTTGTTGTTGTACATTTAAAATCGCTTTGTTTCAGAACAGCTATTGTCATTACTTTTTGGTAAGTCAGTCCGAATAAAAAATTATTCCATCCAAAATGTAAATAATGTAATCTTGTACTCTAAGAAATAACTTCAAAAATTAAGCGTCATTTCAGTGTGTGAAATTGTAGCTAAATCTGGTCATCGATTGTCTTTTCGAATTTTTGATTCTGCGAACTGATTATTTGCCCTTTACAAACGCTAAATTTCATTAAGCTGGCATGCTGAATTCTCTTTTAACTGTTCGATATGCTCTGAAAAGAACAAAAAAATTCTGCCATCATTTTGAAATCACGGATGATATTTTAAGATTTGCAAATAATCGCGATTTATATACAAATTCAGATTCCTCAGATGAGGAGGAAATATTCTTTGAGATATGTATGTTGTTAAAGAGCCAATTTTATGCATATCTAAATCAACATGAATTTTATATCTCTGAATGCAACTATGTTGCTATTACTATTTTATTTTGTTAAAACAACCATGTATCAAATCTATTACTTGTTATTACTACCTTTATATTTGTATATTGGCAAAACAACCCTGTATGAAATTTCTTGCCATCTTGGTAAAAAATATATTATCACTTCCTGCTGAGAACTTCACGAGTACACTTGGGAGAAATTCGGGCTCTGCAACTTTAACCACAACCACGTGCGAGTGAAAAAGCTCATTCGACTATTCATTGGAGGCCCCGGCGAGATAAGTATTTTCGATGTCTGACACGGAGCAACCGATTTCTTCTGGAAAGAAGGTGGACGCTCAAGCTGCATTGGTAAGTGCAGCTACTGCTAAGCAGCAAAAGGGCATAGCAGCTTTAAAGACTCGTCGCACCGTGTGCGAGCAGCAGATCGAGAGGACACGAGACTTCGTCGTACGAGCCAAGCGTGATCCTCAAGTCACATCAATTTCGGAGCTGGCGATTCGGCTCGAAGCTCTGGAAAGTGCCTTTAACGGCTTTCAAGGCGTGCAGAGCAAAATCGAAGAAAGAGACCCGGAAGAGGTTACGCAACCCAACCGTTCGAACTTCGAGGAATTATACTTTTCAACTGCATCCAGCATTAAGGTGCTAATGAGTAAAATGGAAGATGAAAGCAACATTAGTGTGATACAAAACACCAGCACGGAGAGGTATGAGTCGATCAGGCTGCCTAAAATTGAGTTGCATACATTTTGAGGTGAAGTTACTGCATGGATGAGTTGGTACGATGAGTTTGTTTCCCTTGTGCATAATAACATTCACATTACAACGCTTGCAAAGTTTCATCATCTTGTGGCTAAACTGGATGGCACCGCAAAGGCAACTATTGAAGGTTTGAAGATCGTATCTGAGAACTACGAAGTGGCTCTTCAACGGCTCCGTGAGCGGTTCGAAAACAAAAGGGTCATCGGTAGAAAGCACATAGAGCTCATGTTTCAGCATCCTAAAATCACCAAGGCGAACTCTGTTGATTTGCGCAATTTGATCGATAAGATGAACAACCATTTAGTGGGCCTGAAGAATCTAAAGCGACCAGTCGACCAGTGGGATGACCTCATCGTTCACCTTATCACGACGAAGCTGGATGCTGAAACCGCACTGAAATGGAATGAGGAGTCTGTCACCGATCGCATGACATCACTGAGTGAGTTAATGACTTTCTTGAAAAAACGATGTCAAATTATTGAAGGTAGTTCATTGGCACCTGCCATGATTAATAATATAATTAGTGGCAACACAAATCGAAAGCCACATTACAAAGTTTTCACGATCATTAAAAATGCATGCAATTTTTGTCAGAAACATGGTCACTTTATTTACAAATGTATCGCCTTTCTGAATTTATCGATTACTGATCGAATCCAAAGGGTTCGAGATCTTAAATTATGCGAGAACTGTCTCAAAAACACTAATCATTCAGCAAGCAACTGCACATCAAATTTTAAATGTCACGCGTGCGGAAACAACACCACTCATTGCTTCACCTAAGCACAAACAATTCTATGCCTACAGCAGCTAGCAGCAATACTCGAGCCGAGCTCTCAACTAATCTTAAAAGTTCTGCTAGCGCTTTTCCAAACACTACTCATGTAGCCATGCACATGAAATCTTGTAATACCAACGTTTTGGGTACGGTAATCGTCAATATATTGAATAAAAATAACCAGCTTATACCATGCCGTGCATTGCTGGACTCTGGTTCTCAATTGAACATGCTCTCTGAACACATTGTCAGAATAACCGGTTTGAAGCGACAACACTGCTCGACGCGTTTTTGTTGCGCTAATAACACTCACTCTACAGCAAGATCTAAATCAACATTTACGATTAAGTCCAGATTCAATGATTTCTCTGTCACGCTCGAAGCATTAATCATGAATAATATATCGGGATCGATACCCGATAGAAAGTTTAATATTGAAAACTGGAACATTCCTAGTAACATAAAGTTAGCGGACCCTTTCTTTAACATTCCTCAACGTATTGATTTACTCATTGGAGTAGACGCATTTTATGATATTCATTCCATCGGCCAAATCAAACTTGGGCCTGAGTTACCGATCGCGCAAAATACTTTATTCGGATGGGTAATTGCTGGCAAATTTTCTGCAACAAGCAGTCTATTTCTATGCAGTACTGTGGTAAAACATATCGAAGCAATCGAAAGTTCAGCGCTCAACGAGTCAATAAAGGCATTTTGGCAAGTAGAAAATGTTAGTTCTGCTCTCACGAATTTGACAAACGAAGAGAGGGAGTGTGAAGCGTGCTTCGTAAACACCTTCTCTCGGCTCTCATGCGGCAGATATCAAGTGAGATTGCCATTCAAGGTAAAGGCAGAAGCGCTTGGCAAATCATATGATATCGCATTAAAACGATTCTGTTCTCTTGAATCGAAATTTCGTAGAGATGAGCAGCTTCGCTTGGAGTATGCAAATTTTATGGAAGAATTTATCAATCTGTCTCACATTGAATTAGTGCGTAATGTGGATTTTAACACTTCTCATTATTTTATACCGCACCACTGCGTGTTTAAACCGTCAAGCTCAACGACAAAAATTCGTGTTGTATTTGACGCATCGTCTAAAACGAGCTCAGGTGTATCACTCAACGAATTGCTCATGGTGGGCCCTACCATACAATTTGATCTCTTTACGATTGCACTACGTTTTCGATTTTACACATACGTTTTCACAGCGGACATCTCAAAAATGTATCGCCAAATTTTGCTCCATGCAAACGACAGACGCTATCACTACATTTTATGGAGGCCGAATGAAAGTAGCCCTCTAAACATTTATCAGCTTTGCACTGTAACATACGGTACTGCCTCTGCATCTTTCCTTGCAACTCGCGCATTGCAACAACTATGCACTGACGAAAGACAGGAATACCCACTTGCAGCTGAGGCTGCGTTGTCAGGTTTTTACGTAGATGACATTCTAACAGGTGCAAATACACTGAACGAGGCACTTAGATTGCAACATCAGCTTAAAGAAATGCTCTCTAAAGGCGGATTTGAGCTAAAAAAGTGGTGTGCTAATCACAGTGAAATAATTAAGGGCATTCCGGAGGAGGATAAAGAAAAGTTCTTTCAAATTAAAGGTGACAATGCCATCAAAACTCTAGGCCTGATTTGGAATCCGTCTGTTGATAAGTTTCTTTACGAAAGGCCGATATCATCACTGAAGGCTACAGCTACGAAACGCAATGTACTATCAGAAATTGCCCAATTCTTTGATCCATTAGGACTAATCAGCCCGGTTATTGTGCTTGCTAAAATTTTCATGCAACAATTATGGCGTTTAAATTTGTCGTGGGACGAGGCTCTGCCACAAGAATATTACACGCGCTGGATAAATTTTCGGAATCAATTACACTTCTTGAACGACTTTCAAATCGATCGCCAAGCCTTTGCTCCCAGCGCATACTATGAATTGCATGCATTCTCTGACAGTTCTGAAGCCGCGTACGGAGCATGCATATATGTTCGAAGCATATCACATGATGGGCACCCTCTTAGTGTCAAGTTGTTGTGTGCTAAAAGTCGAGTTGCACCACTTAAAACCTGCTGTTTACCTAAACTCGAATTGTGCGGAGCAGTGATAATGGCACAATTAGTCAAACGCACTATTGCAATTTTCAATTTTGTTGAGTTTCGCCGAATCGTATACTGGACCGACTCGACAATAGTTCTTAGCTGGCTGCGCGAAGAGGCATGCAATTGGCAAACGTTCGTTGCTAACCGAGTGGCATTCATTCACGAAGTAAGTTCTTTTTCACAGTGGCGTCACGTCCCCACTGACGTCAATCCAGCTGACCTGCTTTCTCGTGGTACTTTACCAATTGTATTAATCGAATCAGATCAATGGACCAACATTTTTATTTTATTTATTTATTTCATTTCAATCTACTGGGCTTAGCCCTTACAGATTAGTTATAACTTAAATCTAACTGAAATATAAATATCTTAATATTAAGAGAAATGCCTATACAGATCTTGCTTAATACTGGCCCTACTCTGTTGCATGTCTAGGTGCTTGGAAGCAGAGTTGAATAGAGTAAGGCACCTGGTAATAGCTTCATTGCATCCATAGGCAGTCCTGTGGTAAGCAATGTGGAAAGTCTGCAAGTCTCTCAGACTTCTACAAGGCACATGGAAGTTCAAAAGCTCCAAGAGCTCAGATGCATCTATTTTATTATCTAAGATGTCTTTGATAAATAGGACGCATTGTGATTTACGTCGACCACTAAGCGATTGCAAACCTAAAAATAGGCAACGTGCAGTATAATTCGGAATGCTATCTTTCCTAAAGATTTTAAGTAAATTGGAGCCTGAAACAGGCTGGCCAGCTTTACAGACACATACTCCGCACGATGATGATGTTTTACAGCGCAAGAAAATTAAAATTGTTTTCACTGCAAAATGCCACGAAGATCTCATTGAAAGCATCAAATATCACAATAATTATAAAAGGATTATCAACGTCGTTGCTTATATTCTGCGTTTCAAACACAACTGCGCCGCCACCAACAACAATGCAAGTCGTCTCTCAGGTGCTCTCTCTGCACACGAACAACGCCATGCCCTTCTTGCAACAATAAAATCAGTACAAGGTGCTGAATTCGAGGAGGAGTTACGTAGTCTTAAAAAACAGCTTAGTCTTTCTAAGAAGAATAACATCCAAGCACTGGTACCATTTGTGGATGGCGACGGCATTATTCGAGTCGGAGGCCGTCTACAATATGCTGCGTTGGATTACAATGCCAAACACCCTATACTACTACCTAAATCGCATGTTTTCACACGAGCTCTTCTTCGCCATCATCACATCATCAATTTTCACGCTGGTCCACAAACATTGTTAAGTATTGTCCGGCAAAACTTTTGGCCGATTCACGGAAAAGTAACTGCGCGCTCCATCGTTCACAATTGCATTCGGTGCTCAAGAGCGAAACCGCTAAAGCACGAGCAACTCATGGCGGACTTGCCAGAGCTTCGTGTACAACAAACCAGGCCATTCAACGTTGTAGGCGTCGATTTTTGTGGTCCCTTCTTCGTTCACTTTCGTCGCCGCGGTACTGCACCTACTAAAGCATATGTTGCAGTTTTTGTATGTTTTGTCACAAAGGCCGTTCATCTAGAGCTCGTGGAAGACCTTAGCTCTAAGGGTTTTCTCAAACGCTTCATTGCACGTCGCGGCCGTTGTTGTGCTATATACAGCGACAATGCTACAAACTTTGTAGGTGCGCGTAATATTCTTGAGGAAGCTCAGAGCGAAATATTTAAGGAATGCGCCGATAATGGCATCGTTTGGAAGCATATACCGCCGCGCTCCCCACATTTTGGTGGGCTTTGGGAGGCTGCAGTCAAGTCTTTCAAATTTCATTTAAAACGCGTATTGAACAACGCAACGCTAAATTTTTTCGAATTAAATACGCTAATTATTCAAATTGAATCAATATTAAATTCCAGGCCTATCACTCCGATTCCAGAGAGCCCAAGCGATGCTGCAGCACTAACGCCAGGCCATTTCATTATAGGAGCTGCACTTAATTCTCTTCCTGAATCTGATGTCACAGTTGTTGAAAACGTAAACCGACTCCAGAGATATCAGCAACTGCAATGGTATTTCCAGCAATTTTGGGACCGCTGGTATAAAGACTATCTCCAAGGTTTACAAACACGCGGCAAGTGGTCAAGGCAAGGTGTGGCCATAAACGTTGGCGATGTTGTGATCCTACAAGAGGAAAACGTACCTCCGCTTCAGTGGAAGCTCGGTCGGATCTTGCAGCTGCACCCAGGCAAGGATGGGATTACCAGAGCAGTTACGATCAAAACAATGGACGGCGAAGTACAGCGTGCCACAGCCAAAATACGGCGCCTTCCAGTTGACGGGTCTTTGTCCCCTCAAGGGGGGGTGGATGTTAAAGAGCCAATTTTATGCATATCTAAATCAACATGAATTTTATATCTCTGAATGCAACTATGTTGCTATTACTATTTTATTTTGTTAAAACAACCATGTATCAAATCTATTACTTGTTATTACTACCTTTATATTTGTATATTGGCAAAACAACCCTGTATGAAATTTCTTGCCATCTTGGTAAAAAATATATTATCACTTCCTGCTGAGAACTTCACGAGTACACTTGGGAGAAATTCGGGCTCTGCAACTTTAACAACAACCACGTGCGAGTGAAAAAGCTCATTCGACTATTCATATGTATAAACATTTAGGGCCAGTTTCACAGTGGATGTTTAAACTCTGATTGCAGTTTAAATAGGGAATTTCAGTTTCACAGTGGGAAGTTAAATACAATTTAAATGCCCGGTTGTGGGCATTTAAGTACGGCACAGAGTTGCAATCGAAAACAAATAAACAGCTGATTTCGGATGAGCAAGCAAGCTGCGTCGACAATATTGCAATTTATAAGCGGCCAAATTAAACATACAACTGCATGGTGTAGCACATATAAATGATCCCGTAGTATTATAAATAATATAAACTGTGGATTCTTTGAAGAATATTCAATAATTCACTTCTTTCGGCCGACGAAAAATTTTTAGCTCGCGCTGCCTCCATAATTGAACAATTGAACATATGTTTTTGGCAAGTTGTGCTGTGTTCAATTGTCAAATATTCGAAGTTGCCATTCATTATTCCGTATTTAAATAAATGCACTGTGAAACTCAAGAAAAGTTAAACTAGATTTAAACTCAATTCGCAAATTAGATTTAAACATCCACTGAGAAACTGGCCCTTAAAGTGAGATTCGTAGTGTTTTTATTAACCAAGACAATCAATGTATCCCTATATATTTTGTTAATCGTTCTTTAAAATGCTTTTAGTTCGTGCTTTTCTTCAACTGATACAAGAGCAAAAGTCCAAATGCAGTGTATACATGTGATTAAATATATGTTATTTATATATTTATGAATCAAACACCAATTAGTCTTTATACAACTTTATTTGTTGGCGTCTAACACAAGAGTCTCTTTCTATGCATCAGCAAGTGCAAATGAAGCCTCGAGAGAAAGCTTTTTATGATATTGAGCATAGCTTAAAGAGATAGCTTATAGAGATAGCTTATAGAAAGCTTAAAGAACAGGTTCTAAGATAATGATGGGCATGATACCAGCGTAAGGTGCTAGCAAAGAAATAACATTTGGTGCTAGGCATAGAGCCAATATGTAACTATATGCTTATTATATCTTAAGAGTTTTAAGACTGAATTCCATGGTTTTTTTTGCTGTAATCGTACTTTTTTGTAATTGTTGTGTTATGTTCATATAGTATATAAACTTATGTATACTCACAGAGACATTTATAATAAAAAAAAAACAATTTAAAAAGATCTAGCCTTTTTCTATACCTTTTTTTAAAGTCGTCTAGCCTTTTCTAGCCTTTTTTTGAAGCCCATCTGGCTTCTTTCTCAAAAAATTTCTGGCAACACTGATCCTGACCCGCCGTTCACTCAAATTTTGAGCTTTTTACTCTCCGGCACTCATCCTCTCAGAGAACCGCTCTGCAACATAAAATTCCAAACTCAAAGTAACTACATACAGGGCTGTCAACCGAGGGAAAATTTCACGATTTTATTGGAATTCGAACTCTTCTTTTACATATTCTTTACAAAATGCTGATGCTTTTATATTACAGCATTTAGGAACTCAGCCATACTATTTTATTTATTGTTTTATATTTTTTACTACCATTATTTTGAATGAAAATGTGGCTGAAGTGCCAATTCCCATGGGAGAATTTTTTAAGCATTTGAGAGAACTGGCTTTGACTGAGTTTGCACCCCTGATCGCACGACTCAATGGCTTGGTTCGTTCGGTTTTCGTACTCAAATGAGGCGAACGAGCATTTTTTGCGGCTGATTTTCGTATTTTGCATGATGTTATGCAGTGTTGCCAGAACCAGGGATTTCGCCCATATTTCGGGATTTTTGTACCTTTAAAGGGCGCGCGGGATTTTGAGTCTAAAAATGGGATTTTTCAGCCGATACCTATCTTTTATACTTCTTTTGTTTATTTATTAATACAGTAGGAACTCGATTCTTGCACGTAATGAAAACCAGGCTCGGTACAAGTTTCGAGATTGTCGCAAGTACCAAGTCATTTTTGTCCTATATTTGTAAATTATAAGGGGTTACTTTCACTGTAAAGAATCTAAGTTTGTTACATTTTATATTTTAATTCAATACACTTGTATAATGATAAATTTTGAGTGAAACTAAAGAAATTTATGATTTTGGTTTATTTTGTGCACACTTGCTTGTTCAGTATGTACTGCACTGCTTCCATGCGAAAGTTAAATACGAACAGAGATTTCGTCAGCATATGAATTCGTGGGTACTTCCCCAAATATTTTGAGCTCGAAACTGATACATTTGCGGTAGTTCCCCGAATTTATTCAAAGACAAAACAAAAAATGTTGCAATGTATTGAGGTCAAAATTTTTTAACTTAGCAAGTACTGAGTACGTAATGAAAAAAAAATTTTGTGCCACAAGTATCTAGGTGGGGAAGTACCGAGTATCTGCAAAAATCGAATTACTACTGTAACTGTAAATATTTTATTATTAGCACCGAATTTAAGTGTAATCTTCAGCGTTGTGCTTTAAGCAGCAATTTTTTTGTTCTTTATATTTGTTTAAAAAAATATATGTACATATATGTATTTATGAATTGTTATTGAAAAACACGTTTTTTAATTAATATTTGTGAATGGGATTTTTTTCCGGGATTTTTGATTTTTTAAATGGGATAAAAAGGGCGTTTTGCATAAGTGAATGGGATTTTTGGAGCTAGGTCTCTGGCAACACTGATGTTATGAAAGTTGTGTGCATGTGCTCTTCTTCTGCATGTCGGCAGCTCAGCCAACAAAATATACGAAGAACGTAGACGATATTCCCGACAGCGCTGCTGTTTGATTCTGTGTTGTTGTTGTTTTTCATATGAAAGACAAAAAAATTCTTTGGCTCTGCTCTGCCTTAAACGAACACAAGGAACTTCAATATATGTACATACATATGTACATAAGCGTATGTCGAATTTCCTTCCATTTGCGTATGCTGTGTTATGAATGAAATCTGCTTGCAGCTTCCAACTCGTTTTGAAATACAAATCGACGTTAGAATTTGTTGAAATATCGCAAACATTTTTCAAATGTGCGACATTTCCAGAGATAATACTAAAATTTAAAAGGCTTTTTATAGAATATTTATACATTTTAATAAAGAATGAAATATGCACATACATATATTAATATTAGATATTTTTGTCAATATCACCTTAATAAAAGTGATGTTGGCAAATAAATAACTTTTTAATATAGTCATTGCCCTATAATAAGATCAGCAGAGGGAAATTGAAATAAATTTTAAATCGCCAAATTTAGCATTTACTATGAACAAGAAATACACAACAACAACAACATAGAAACAACCAAATGCCCTTTTCGTGCTTTGAGCATACCCGAAATGCCAAATCAACGACTGTCAACGAAATTCTCTGAGCGGTTGAGTAGTTTTTGTGTCCCCCTTTGCCGCGACCGAAATATGAAAAATGGCCCTCACTTCGATTTGCCGAAAATTTGAGTGATGCGCACTCTATTATATTAACATACTCTTTGATACAACTCTTTTTCGTAATAGTCCCATTAGTTATGATTTAGGAATAACTTAACTTAACTTAAGCCAACCTGCCATACGGAAACTCTGTACATGCTGTTACTCATGAAATAGGAAATAGAAATAGAAATAGAGAACAGCAGGTTTCGGGTTTCTATGTTAAGTCGTTAAGTCAAAAGAGAGCGTGAGCGGATTGCTCTACAGAAGCAGCATTGCCAGTGCAATATTTTTCAGACTTGAAATAATTTCGATTGAAAACTTTGATATAAAACGTGAAAAATAACGCTGTGTCAGATAAAATAACTTTTAAACTTTAAAGTAATTTTTCGCCAATTCCATAAAATCATATTCCCACTACAAAACCAAATATATTTCTTGCGTTTTCAACTGAGTGGACCGCTATGGCAACCTTACTTTCATTCGTAAACAAAATGTCAAAACGTGTGAATATGGACGACGAGCAGCTTATAATTTTGCTACATTCAAATAGCGAATTAGCTGCTGTTGTCGTGTTTAATATATTTTATAAATCTTGAGAAAGCTCAAGAACATTGCGCACAACTTTAGTTTAGACAGCATTTCAATTAAATGAAAGAATTTTGTTCTGCACTTTCAAAAAATAATTCAACTATCAACACAAAAACAGCTGATTTCAAAGTCATGAGTAACAGCTCCTAAGTTTCTACGGAAACTTAACTAAGTTAAGTTATTCCTAAATCATAACTAACTGAAGCATAAGAACTTGACAGCTCAAGTGATGCCGTAAGACAACGAACGCAATTACGCCGTGATTTACAAAATGCCGTTTTTTGATCCCGGCGTTGGCTTCGTGTTCGCGTTGCGTTCGATCACGGTGATTTAAGCGCTGATCACTCACCGCGTATCGTATTTAATCGGAGCGCAGACAAAACCTACCCTACCCGAACTCATACATGCGTTCGCTCATTGCGTATTTAATCGGCGCGTAACGCAGAATTTATAACCCAAATTGGTTTTTCTCACACGTTTACGTCTGCTCTGATGCTCAGAGAGGATGAGAGAATGACATTGCTTTGTACTAAAAACAGTGCTGCCACTGCTCTTCGATTTTAATTTAGAACTAAAACCGGATTATTATTGCTATAATAAATTCTTAAAAGTAGACCACAATAAATATATCTAAAAATTTAGATAATTCTGTGTCATAAATTTTATAAAGAATGTAAAATTTAACCTCAAAAGCAAAATGAACAGCGTGCTTACTTTGTGCACGAAACTATATGGCAGCACGGCAGCAATAACCAAAACAGAAACGTGCAAAAGAGCCACAGCTGCGATACGATTTTCACTGAACGGCCCAAATTTTGCCGTTACGATTAATTCCGCTCACAAAAGATACGCGGTGACTGATCAGCGCTTCAGGTTCAGCGTAGGAAACTATCCACTTTACGTATTCCTCAGCTTTGTCTGTTTGACTGAATTGTGATTCTTTAAGCACTGATCAGTCACCGCGTATCGTATTTAATCGGAGCGCAGACAAAACCTACCCTACCCGAACTCATACATGCGTTCGCTCATTGCGTATTTAATCGGCGCGTAATGCAGAAATTATAACCCAAATTGGTTTTTCTCACACGTTTACGTCTGCTCTGATGCTCAGAGAGGATGAGAGAATGACATTGCTTTGTACTAAAAACAGTGCTGCCACTGCTCTTCGATTTTAATTTAGAACTAAAACCGGATTATTATTGCTATAATAAATTCTTAAAAGTAGACCACAATAAATATATCTAAAAATTTAGATAATTCTGTGTCATAAATTTTATAAAGAATGTAAAATTTAACCTCAAAAGCAAAATGAACAGCGTGCTTACTTTGTGCACGAAACTATATGGCAGCACGGCAGCAATAACCAAGACAGAAACCTGCAAAAGAGCCACAGCTGCGATACGATTTTCACTGAACGGCCCAAATTTTGCCGTTGCGATTAATTCCGCTCACAAAAGATACGCGGTGACTGATCAGCGCTTTATACGGTAAGGCCGTTAATATTTTCGGTCGCTGTGGAAAAAGTGATGCCAATCTAGCCATGCTAATCCCTGCTGTGGATTGTAAGCCGAGCAATGTTGTGTGGAAGAAAACACCAACTGCAACAACCAAACCTGTTGTAACTTAGCTTTTAGCACATGTATCAACTGCAACAACCAAATACCAATTTTGGTTCCTGTTGTAACTTAGCTTTTAGCACATGTATCAACTGCCACAACCAAATACCAATTTTGGTTCCTGTTGTAACTTAGCTTTTAGCACATGTATCATCCTATATGTAAAAATAATACTATTAAATAGTTGGTACTAATATGGGGAACAGTAGTTTTTTTAGTGCGAAAAACTGCAACCGTACCGTTCAACAACAGATGTTCACCGAGTGTGAGCACACCTCACACAGAGCAGCTAATTTATCGACAGGCAATGAACGGTTGCCAGCCGTCTATCAAATTCCATTGATGGCAACGGGCCAATTTTTCGTTTGGCAGCCAAAAAATAGCTGTCAAACTTACAAAGTTTAGTCGATGGTAAGCAATGCATGGAAAGCATTATTTTGATGTAACATGAGCAATAATTTTTCAAAAAGGGTTGGTAAGCAATCGTCCATTGCCTGTCGAAAAGCGGTGTAATCTTGAGCACAAAATAGTCTTCTGTGGTTTCTAGGAAACGTGAAAACGTAAACAAATAATTTTGTGGCACATTTAAGATACCTAAACAATTATGGAGAGCAAGGATAATCGATCCAAACAGTAAGTATAAGTGGCAATAGTTCGGTAATAAATTAAATATATACTGGACGAAATCTTCCAGGAAACGCAGCAATATGAGGCAGCATCCTCGCAGAATGGCACAAACACACGCTGAACGCAATAAAAAATTTACCTCTGTTATTGTCGATGTGGCTGATTCCAGTGATGAGACTGTGCGTTGGGTAACGCCCAGTGGACCTGGCCAACAACGCAATCTGGATCTACTCAATGAGGAGCCTGATTTGAACAACCTGAATGAGGATGATGTGGGCAGTGAACAAATGAATGCCGGTGATTTTAACATTATGTCACAAATGCCCACGTCCGTGGGAGGACACTTTCAATTTGCTTCAGAAAAGAATTGGGAAACGGCAGAGGGAAAACAACTGCTGGACAACACAGAAGCAAGTGAATACTTCACTCTGAATCTTAAACTTCTCAATGTGGGCCTACAGACGATACCATTTTATAAGCGCATGGACTATTCGGCTTCCATGTTCACGCAAAAGCAGTTAGTTTCAATGGAAACCGCTGCTGATATTGCGGAGAAAAGCTATAAAAATGTACTGAAAGAGCATGAAGCACATCCACGCATAAAAATTAACAGTGGCAGTCGAAAAAGTGGTTCGGCAAAGTCACAGGCTACGGTAAAGGAAGCTCCGAGCAGTGTGGACGCGAACAACCAACAAGATGAATTGGATGAACTGTTGAATCTCACTAAGGAGCAGGTGGCTAAAGTTGATTTAGACGCTGGAGAACAAAGTGCAGTTACAAGTGCTGGTGCTACCACGGAAAATACAAATCCCATAGCTGTTGGGGGCGGTACCAAGGACGATATACAGCAGTGGTTGGACAACGTACTAGAGGAGTAATTGAACAATAATCTCCTATGCTTTGTATTGCTAAAGAAAGGTAGATAGTTAGCCCAACTCACTAGTTTGATTTGAACGGAATTTTAATCAGAATGCATAATATTGGGGCACTCTGCTACTCATATAATATTCATACTATAATTGCTATAAAACTGTTAAAAATAATCTATATAATAAAAGTCCTCGTCACTGCCTCACTGACGTGTCATTAACGCAAACGCGTCTTATAAAAGTTTAGAAAATAAGTAAGCAAGAGCTGTGATAGCACAGTGAGTAAGGCGCTGGCGCAGAAACCGAAAGTGCGTGAGTTCGACAGGGTATTCTTATTTTTTTTTCGGAAAGGCCACAGTAGTTTTTAGTTTCTGAGTTGACCACAAGATGGCGCCACTCGCAACTAAAGAGAAATTTTTATCTACAGCTTTGGAACTAAAAGCCGTGCAGCATTGAAACTCCGTATGCAGTCGCCTCATGGATGTGTCGTCCCACTGGTAAAATTTTATGGGCGTAGGATAAGGGGCGTGGCACTTTTTTATCAACTCCAGATTTGTGTATAACTTTAGAACTACACATCAATAAAACTCGGTAGGAAGTTACTACACATCCATACCCTTCTACTGGAAAAATAAGGCGGACACTGGATAAGGGGGCGTGGCACCGCCCATACAAACAAAATTTTTGATCTCGATTAGCTTTGGAACTAAAGGTCGTGCAGCATTGAAATTCCGTATGCAGTCGCCTCTTGGATGCGTCGTCCCACTGACAAAATTGTATGAGCGTAGGACAAGGGGCGTGGCACTTCAAGCAACTACACATTTGGTTATAACTTTAGAACTATGCATCATACATCAATGAAACCCGATAGGAACTTACTACATATCCGTATCCTTCAACTCGGAAAATGAGACGGGAATTGGAGTGATCCCAAGTCTATGGAGTGAGACCAAACATGACCCCAATATCCCAAAAAATAAAAATTGTCCAAAGTGAGTCAGTGGGCGCCACGGTCGCCTTTCAAAAACTAGTTACTATATATATATGTAGTTACATACAATTTTTAATTTGCTTTTGAAAAAAACGGATTTCAAAACGTGGTTTTCTTTAAATAACTCGATCCTCAAAAAACCTTATTTCATACACACACTATACGTGAATCAAACAGTAGGATGTCCATACTATTTAATATAATCGAAAATCGGTGATGCTCACAGTTATCCAATAAAACGGTTATGTACAATCATTATTTGGTTCAAATCTCGAAATTAATCGCTCACTTTGGATTTGCGGACGTTGATTAAAATAGCACCACAAACCAAACCTACATTCGAGCAGGGACTCGTTGCTTTTTTTCATAAAATTTTCTGACGTCCACATTTGTCCTTCCGCTCTGCTGGCTTGCTTGCATCATAGGCACGCGTACAAAGTTGATAATATTTTCTGTTCAGTATTGGTATGTATAACTTATTTGAAAAATAAGTGAAACCAAAAAAGGTTGTTCTACAGGATCCGATTTGGATAAAACTGCTACAATCATTTTTGTCTCAGTGCAGCCCTGCCATCGAGCAGTGCTGTAAAACTCACTCCCAATAATATTTTTGGAAAAAGTGCAAATTTTAATTCTCTGAATATTTAAACCACTACAAATATGTATATTGATATATTGAATTCTCGCAAAATATCAGAGCCATACAGCCTCCGGTTTAGAAGTCACTATAAGCCTTAAATCTCTTCCCAAAAAAATGGTCTAATGCCTTTTCAATCACTCTTTTACACTTAAGGTGAATACAACACTGGGGCTACGAAACGTGGTGTTGTTGTATCAGTTCTGTGCAAATTTTAAGCAAATAATTGTGGAATAAGTAAGTTTGCCTATCTAGAATGATGTCTACCTTCACATGCATCAACTGCAGCGTCAAGTTCCCCAACGCGGACATACAACGGGAACACTACAAGACAGACTGGCACCGTTACAACTTGAAGAGGCGTGTGGCAGAGCTGCCGCCCGTAACAGCGGAGGAATTCAAGAGTCGCGTGCTGGAGATACGTAGTCGTGAGGCAAACGAATTGGAGGACCGCCAGTCGAGTCTGTACTGTAATGCATGTCGCAAACAGTTCACCAACCAGAAGGCGCATGATAATCACTTGAACAGTAAAAAACACAAAGACAACCTGGTGCGCTTCCAGCAGGAGAGTGGCGACGCGGTTAAGGATGTTACCATCAAGAGTGTGATACAGCCAAAACCACACCCAGCCTTGGCAGCTGCTGCTGCTGGTAAGAGCAAGTTTGCGCTGGTATCACAGGTGCACACGGAAGCTGACGACGACGATGACTCATTCGAGGATATGGAAGAGGAAGAGGTTAGTGGACCGCAAGCAATTATAATTATTGAACTCATTAAATCGTGCGCTTATCAACCGAAAAGTTACATATGCTGCTATAAGCGCTTACAGTTTTATTTTGCTAATAATTTCCTATACCTTCTACTTTTAGGTTAACTCCGATGAATGGGATAAAATTGCTGAGAATCCATTTACTGAAAAAGATTGCCTATTCTGTCCAGAAGTTAGTATAGATATGGTGGAAAACCTGAAACATATGTCGGTAGCACATTCATTCTTCATACCGGATGCCGAATACTGCACCGATTTAGAGGGTCTATTGTTTTACCTGGGCGAGAAGGTGGCTAATTACTTTGTGTGCCTCTGGTGCAACGATCGCGGCAAGACATTCTACTCGCTGGATGCGGTGCGCAAACACATGATCGACAAAGGCCATTGTCAAATGCTGCACGAAGGCTTGGCTCTGGCCGAATACGCAGAGTATTATGACTACAGTTCCAGCTATCCAGATCACGTGAGTGCTTTTAAGTTCCTTCAACATAAATACGTAGCTTATATTTGTGTCTTTTTTAATAGCAAGAAGGCATGGACGTGGACGAGGAAGTGGTGCCTGATCTGCTCGATGGCGATGAATATCAACTGGTACTGCCCTCGGGTGCTGTCATTGGCCATCGTTCCCTGTTACGCTACTACAAACAACGTCTGAATCCCACCCGTGCTTTGTTGCCCAAAAAGTCCGATCGCAAACTGCACAAAGTGCTCAGTGAATATCGCGCGCTGGGGTGGACCACCATACAGCAACAGGCCGCCGCTCGCAAAGCGCGTGACATACACCTCATGAAACGTGTGCATGCGAAATATCACATGCAGCTCGGCTGCAAGGCTAACAAAATGCAAAAACATTTCCGTTGCCAAGTCATGTTTTAAAGGCTAAACCAACAAAAACCTTCTTCAAACTTGTTTTTTTTTATTATTAAATCAGTTTTTAAAAATAAAAATCTTATAGCCAATGCAATAAAATTTTAAAAATGCGTTCGTGATTTGATTGCTGCGATAAGCAGTTTTGTTGAGACAGATAAGAGGAGTTCATGGCAAAATAATCATGATGGAAATATGATTAGCTGCCATAGTTGGATTCGGTTCCTGCTGAGTTTACAAACTGCTTCAAGTGACAGCTTGAAGGAGATCAGCAAGGAATAGAAGAGGTAAACGCAAAAGGCATAAAAATCATAGCGCCTACAGAGACGTCCAAAGAAAATCAGGGAAATACAGGGAGCTGTCTGCAGCAAGATCAAGAAACATTGGTGGAGCATATCAAGGAGGAAGAGGACAAATTAAATACAAGAATGTATCACAGAGCTTTAATTCATTTAATGTACTAAAAAGTGGAAAAATTTTTTCGAAGTCACCAATATCTTACTATCAATAAAAGCTTCTGCGCTCAATATCCATATTCAAAATATCTTTTATTACTAGAATCTATTTGCAAAAAATAATTTAAATAAAATATTGTGGTTGACAAACTGGTTGACAAATATTGAATACATGAGCGCCCCAAACTAAGTATCCGATTATTACTACCAAGTATAGCGTACGTAAGCGAATTAATATAGAAAAACGCCCCGACACGGTTTGCTTATTCTAGCTTTACTTTCACAATATGTACATAGGATTTCTTGATGGGTGCAAGCTTGTCGGGTAGTAGTATAGGTACGTCCGAAAATGCATCCCTGCGGTTGCACTGCAACATTCATGAAAGCATCGCGCTCGTTAAAGCAACATGGCGCAACACTGCGTTGCGCATCGCGCTCGTAAATGCAACAGTTTGGCACTGCTGCAGCAAATATCGGCAACCTGATAACAGAACACAAAATGGAAACGTAAGAAAATTTATTATAAATGGATCAAATTTGTTTGTTATCTTGTATAATGATGGAATAGGATTTTATTGTTTCAAAGTATCTCTTTTTCACTCATTTTATTCTTTCTTTATTAAAATTCATTTAAAGACTCTCACTTCGAGTTTCGCAACTATCAATAATTGCATTTACCATCTTTATTCGCGTTCGTTAATGCAAAATAACTTTGCGATTTATCAACATACAGAAGCAGAGCAGTTAAATCGGCCGATCGCGCAGCGGCAACTAAACTCAGCACCACTGCTGATGCTGTTGCACGAAATTGCTGCATTTACGAACCTACTTTATCTAACGCTGCCGTGGCTGTGCTCGGTCGCTGGTTCCCTCTCAGCCGATTCATAACATATAATGAAAAAGAAACCTCGTTTCTTTGCACGCCGGCGCAGTCCTAGATGTATGGTATATGTTCCGACTAAAAAGCAACCGAATATCGATTTTTGGCCGTATCTGAATACTTCATTTTGATATAGCCGGAGCCAGTCTTTAGTTCCGACATTCTTGATTGATTTTTCGATTTTTCTTTTTGGCATTTTGATTTTGTTTCTTTAAGGGTAACGAAAAACCAGACAAGCCCAATCCCGTTCAGACACGGCTACATGCTGCTTTTTAAGGTATTATCCGGAGAACATTTTTATCAACTTGTTTGGTGTTAAGCCAAATTATCGAGATGTAAAAGCATTTCGTAAGGTTGAAAAAATTTTCAACATTTCGCATGTACATATGTACTTTATTTGTTAAATTTCAAATTAAGCTAAAAATTAAATTAAATATGCTTAAAATGTAAAAATATGAAAAATGAAATCGGCAAATGTGAAAATAATAGTTCTTAATTTGTATATTTCCGATGAAATATGCATTTGTATGCGATATAAGTATGTAATTGAATAAGCAGCAAATTATATAAATTTTTTTATAAGTTTTTTCTTTACTGCATCATTTACGAACTACCGAATACAAAATATGTATAGCGAAGATGTACTAAAGAGTGTAGCGGAAAAGAGGGAAATAGTATTTGAAATAAAAATAGTAGTAGTTTTGCTATTGCGCATACCAGAGAGAAAATAGAATAGCAGAGAGCGAGTGAAAGAGGAGTAGAAACGTGTAATACGCTAAAAATGTATGTATGTATATAATGTAATACATATGCATGTAGTATATAGCAGTATATGCGTACATAAATATAATTTATAAACTAGTGAATTACTACAGGACTCTGCTGAACACAAACGCCGATCATGGGGGAGTCGCCTCCGCTGCCGTTGCTGGTTGCGCCGCCGGCATTGCTAGCGCCGCTACTGCTACCGTTGCCCCCGCCGCCGCCGCCGCCGCCGCCGCCGCTACCAACAACGGTGATGCCGCCCAATAGGGAGCGCGACATGCTGTCGCCACGTCGTTGCTGCGGCATATGCGGCGGAGGCGGCATGTCACCTAGCCCAACGCCCACACTCAGGCCGCCGCTACTGCTATTGAGCATGGGCGTGGGCATGGCGAACGACTGCGGCGGCTGCTGCTGGTGGTGATACAGCAGCGAGGAGTAGGATGCGGGTCCGGAGGCGCTGCCCGTGGAAGCGGATATAACACTAGAGTCGGTCATCATAAGATGCGAGGCAGCCGCCGACAGCGGATGATGGTGCGACTGCTGCTGCTGTTGATGAACCAATTCGAGTGGCAAGGACGCCGGCGCGTAGCTGTGATGCTGCAGCTGTGATGGCGGCGGCGCCATGCCCAAATGCTGCCCGAGCAACAGCGGCGGCGCTCGCTTAGTGGCGGGCGAGCTGATGTAGTTGTGGTGCGCGCTATTCGCGCTGCCGCGAATCCGGCCTCCATTGTTGTTGCTATTCGAGGAGGAGGACGCCGTCGAGCATGCCGATGAGGAAGATACGCCACCGATGCCGCTCGTGAAGCGTGTCGGTTGCGGCAGTGGTGGCGGCATTTGGGTAACCGCCGGCGGCGGATCACAGTCCATGGCGTGTGGATAAGCCATGTTATTGCTGCTGCTGCTGACACTGTTGTTGTGGTGGCTGCTGCCACCGCCACCACCACTGGAGGGTGACGAGAGCAATGCTTGCATGCCCTGTTGCGCCGCCAGCAGCGCTGCCGCTTCCGACTGCTGCTGCTGTGCCTCGTACATTGACATCAGCATAGGATGTTCATAGCCGCCACCGCCGCGCAGCACGCCACGACTGCTGCTGTGTAAGATATTATTGTGGTGTGCCGACATGGAGGCGGGGCCACCGCCGCCGCCTAAGCTGCCCAGACTGTTCGGCTGCTGCGAACCGGATACTTGCGAGGTGGAAGTTGCGGAGGAATGCACGCTCGGATGCAGTAACAGACCTGGAAATGGACAAGCAAATGAAAACCGATTAATTTCAAAATCGAAGAGTACACGTATTCCAAACAGCAAACTGCCGCACAGCTATTCGTGCCATAGCCAAAATTCAAACAAATAGCGAAGCATCAGTCGGTTTAGCTTGACAGAATAAAACCCTACACCAAGTAACTGAGTGCGGCTGGCTTATCGCCCTAAAAAAATATATTCTTAAATTGAAAACACACCCTAATTGCTAATTGGGTAATACTTATATACAAAAAATTTTATGCTCTGGCAGGTGTACAAATGAAAATATGGGTATATTCGATTTGATGCTTCTATGGAGGGCTTCACTTGAACATCAAATTTCGTTTAAATGCGCAATTGGAAAAATAAGTAACTTTACCACAAAAATTACGAGGTAGATGAACTTATAGGCTCTATGTAGGCGTGTCCTTCAACCGATTTGAATAATCTCGGAACTTGAACTAAGTTAAGGTTCAGTGTCACTCTGTACAAAATTTAGTTCAAATCGGTCAACTGGTTCTTTCTCTCCTACGGCCACAGACAGACGGGCAGACGGACAACCGGAAATCAAGAGAAAGCTATTCTGATAATTTTATTATACTATGTACTTATGTATGTTTATAAATAGGACGGCTCTTTTGAGGAACAAATTAATATGCCCTATTACGAAATATAGGTATGTAGGGTATGAAAATGAACATATATTTTAAAGACAATATGTACCCAAGAAATACCAAGAAGACCCTAAAAACGCTTGGGAAAAAAAATTGTGTGGGGGGGGACCTGTCAATCCCGGGATCTCGAACTATTTTCAGTCCCGAAACTACCGGGCCCTAATGTGGGAGCAAAAGCTTTTTACACACGAAATATCTGACAATCAGTCTTAAGTTTTTTGCCGGTTGAGTAAAAGGTATCTGAAAAATAAGTTAATAAAAATTGCAAGATATCAAGAAATTTAAAATTATAAAGATTAATAATAAATATTTGAGTACAGCGGGGACAAATTGCGCCATTAGATCGAAATCAGATAGCTTCCGATTTCCTTTCGTTGTTGTTGTATGTGCTCGAATCTGTGCGCTGTAAATTCAAATTGGCATTTAAAGACTTCACACTTAAAAGTGATTAAAAGAGACAGCGCAAAGAGAATGCAAATAATTGGTTGATTATATCATAAGTTTTTATTAAGATTTTGCAATTTTTTTCATTTTTCCATTTTAATTTTTATATATTTTTTAATTTTTATGTTATTACTTTATAATTTTGTTGTTATAACTTAAAGTTGTTGTTGTTGTTGTTATAATATAAATATGTATATGTGTGTACTTTAAATTATCATTACCTCTCTAGTAATAATAAATCTCTCCCTTTTCACTTTCGTTTTGTTTAATTTTATTCTGTTTTTGCATTAAATTTTAGCTACTTTTTTTGTTCTTGTTTTTCGAATTATGTTCACATTGTTGCTGTTGTTTGATAGAAAACTAAATAAGTCAATGTAAATCTTTCGAAAATCAGTTAAAAATTAAAATTTCCCATGCGAAATTATTCCCGGGATAATTTTAAAGTTTTGCTCATTGTGTTTCCAGCTTGTTGTGTATTTTTGGGATGTTGGGGCAAAGGCTTGCTGCTAACCTTTTTACTTTGCTAATAATATATGGCTTTACAGAGAGCGCAGACGATTTGAATTGGTGTGGATTTTTCGATTTCAAATGCTTTGTTCGGCTCGCGCTATGGAATGCTTTTTTTTCGAAACGATTGATTGATTCGGTTACAACTTGCCACATTTCGAGACATGCATTCCGAAACGTTTTGCCCTTCTCCGCTGCATCTAGCTCGTTTCCACGCGAATACAGTCTTTATATATATACATGTATATATTTTTATAAATACATTTTGCGTTTAGTTTCTTTTATATTATGTACTATTCTTTTCAATGATTCCTTCCTTCTATTTGTAACTTGTGTTGCTTTTCGTTAGACTTTTGTAAAAGTATGCTATTAATATATTTTTGGATATTTTTAATCATTAAATTTTATTTTGAAATTATTTTTCCAGTTCTTTAATGTTAAGATCAATCATTTGTCATTATAAAATAAAGAAACGTTTAATAAATTTAGTATTCCCTTCAAACAAACATCCCAAAGGACATTACAATGTGCCGCAAGTTTCAAAATATACGCACAGCTCTTGGTGAAGCATCGAGAATCGGAACGCAAATAGCTGCCTGCTTGCTTTGAATGTTGGTGCTTCTCTACTTTAGAAAATCCTTGAAACAATTTCTAAATCTCTAAAATAATATAACTGGGGTAAACGAATTGCATAAAATATTCGCTTCTGTTCGGCAATTGTGGGAGTACACATAGCACTGTGGCCTTAAGATCATCATTGTAATCAAAGCGCAATTTAAATTTTACGTAATGATTTTATTTGAATTCAATTTGCTATACCAATTCCAAAGCGGATTGTAGAATAGCAGCTTCCTTAAGGTCTTACAATTTTCAAGATATCTGATTAAATGCCTGCGATTGCAGTGGTTCTTTAATTAAGTTGATAACAGAAGAAAATGTCAAATAATTTTAAAATTCCATACCAGTGGCTGGCCTTTTCTTCAATTTGACAAAAATATTGGTTTCTTTAAGAGCTTGTTAACGAAACCATAAGGTGATAACTTTTATAAAAGCACTTTTTTTAAATACTAGCTGTCCCGGCAAACGTTGTTCTGCCTAAAATAATTATTTTATTAGAAGATTTGTTTTGAAATGTCTCTCAACTATGGACTTTTTTTTAATATGAAAATTAAGTACAGGAAGAATCGATTTTCATGAATATTTCCACCCCGACAACAGCTATCAGGTTCAAATCAACGACTTGTCAACGACTTTCTGCCAACTTTAGTATTATATGGTGTGAATCTGAGCCAAATCGGTCCACAAATAAGAATTTTCGAAAAAGATCCACCGTGGCAACACTTAGGAAGGTCTAACATAAAAAAAACCATTCGGAGCATCACACGAACATATGTTGTGAGTATAAGGTCGATCGCTTCTGCGGTTCAGCCGTGATGCTGCAACATACAAACGCACCGACGTTTTTATATATTAAGAAGATAATTTCCGTTAAAAAATAATACAAACTTTTCTTTGAAATTTTTGAAAACTGTCAGATAGTTTTAGACACCGGCTCGGTTTCATAATTTTTGCAAGTGGATTCAAAATTAAGGGTATTCATTAAACCTGCTGAATTTATCATTCGAAATTAATTAATATGCCGCGAATAGCTGAAAAGATTGTACAGTAATTTGCACATAAAAAATATTAGTGTAACCTTATATGGATTGTGTAAATAAATTTCTTAAAAAATTTGACTGTTCATTTATGAGGAGGCAACTCATTCAGTTTACGCAGTCTCTTCAGCTGAAAGCTGAAAGTTTTTTGTTAAATGTTTCACTCATTTCACAACATAAATTCGGTGAAACCAGTCATGTTCTATGAAAACTAGATTAACGCTAAGTACATGTTGCAGTCGGTGAAGACGAGATATAAGCCCAGGTTCTCGGAAGATAAACTACATAGTTCTTTGCGGAATATGTAGTAGTATATAGCGAATGTATTTTCATTTACGACAGATCGTTTCCGAGGGAGACCGAGACCGCGTACTTCTCTGAGCCAGCGAGGCAAATGAATAATTTTATGCCACATTTCCAAGACACGAATTCTGAGATTTCGAAATCTTGGTGAAGTGTTACACTGCACTTTAAAGGGATTTAGTTGCCAGGTGCTTCCAAAAATTCACAAACACAAACAATACATTCGCATTTTATGGCTTTTAGAATTTTTAAATGTGTGATTGGTTAGTCAAAGAGTGTAAAGCTAAGCTAAACAGCGCAGGCTTTCACAACTCACTCGCCCTTCTTTGGGCACTTCGGCGTGTGCGATGAGCTCGCTGGGTCAGGTCCTGAAGACCACTGGCCCTGAGCCTGCCATCTTCCACGATCAAACCGTCCATTAACGACTGAGTTGTTTCTCAACACGACACCGCTAACCACTTCTTATGCGAATGTCTCGCCTTTTCCAGGTCGCGATTGCAGTTGCTGGAGTCAGACCAGCCAAGTTCCTTGCCACCATCGAAAATCCTCCGCTTTGCAAAAAGCTCAGGGAGATTTAAGCAAAAAGAATTTACTTATCAGGACAATGGACAAATGTCTGTCTACGTGCTGGTAAGATTTCTTATTTCAAACATTTGCTCATTTCTGTGTAGTCAGATGTGAATTTGTTGAATTTGCCAGATTGTCGGTATTTTTGCCAAAAGCTGAGTTTGGCGAGGTTTTAAAAGGGATTAGCCGAACTCATGAAAATTGTATGGCGAAATCGTAAAAATGCAGGCATAACTTTCAATACTCTTTAAATGCAAATTTTCGATTTTCATTCACTCGACACAAGCAAAGTAGAGAGCGTGTGAATGCGAGAGCAGAAGCTGTCATTAATGTGGTTTAAAACTTATGCAGCTAAAGCGTAAAAATAAACTCGAAACGCATCAACGCTTGACTTTTGAAGCAGCTTTGCCATAGCTTCACCAATTTTGTTGCTGTTTCGTTGCAGAGCGAGTGCGTAGAATGCGTTTTCGTGCCCGTTTGTCAAAAATGTTCAACTATTCCGTTTTTTTTTCCCTTGAGCCTTTTCCTGTCGTTTCTTTTTGCACTGTCCCACAATCCTCGGTAGATTCCTTTCTTTAAATTATTTTGCCTGCTTTGGTGTACTATTTTACTCAGTGCATTGTTTTACTGCCCGTTTGTTTGTGGAGAACGCAAGAAGGCGTTCGGTTTGCGCTTAATTTAGTAAATAATTCTATTTTGTGTTATATATTTGTTTTGTTCAATTAATTGTGAATGTTTACCATTGTTATTATTTGCTTGTGGAGATCAGTTTTCTTAATGTACTTTTCTGTTTGATCATGTCATTTAATTTTTAACTAATGCGCATTTTGTCTTTTATATTATTTTTTGAGATTTCACTTATTTTATGTTTTAAGTTTTGTGTTTTACTTTAGTTGCTTATTACTTCTGTTAGTTAATAATATGACTATTACTACTACAACTTACTTTACGCTTAGTCCTTAGTGCGCTAAGACTTAACACTTAAGTTCGCCTAATGTACACTCTTTTTTAGAGTTATCCTGACACTATTTTACATGCTGTTCTTTTGGAGTTGCTCATTATGATTTGTTGTGTGTTGTAGGATTTGCTTTCCTTTTCGATTTCATGTATTTTTCATATTAATTACTTAGATTAGATTTTTAGTATACAAACTTCTCTGTATACGATTGCAAATTACTTAAACACGCTCGCTTTGATACTTTTTACAGTGTATTTTGCACCATGTGCGTGCAGAGGTGCACACTTGTGTGTGTGTGTGTATCGTACGAAAAGAGGCAGAGCATACCTGGCAAAGAGTGCCTGTCTCGCTCTGCTTACAAAAGGCAGCACAACGAACCAGGGAGAGAGTTGGAGGCTCTCCTTACCAAATAAGCTCTTGGGTGAGAAATTTTTGTAGTCTTACTTTACTTTTTAACGTATGCCTTTATGTAATTGTAAACGAGACCATGCTCTAGCATGTACCAATCATTTTATGTATGCATTATGATATAGAAACTAATTCATGTCTCACTAAATGTATTGTTTCTAGCTGTTATATCTACAATTATGTATATCGTTAAATTATGAACTCTATGGTGGTAAATTCACCTATAAATGCATTTTCATTCGTTATGTACCTAACTTATGATAATTTTTACAGCGCTTTGAAAATCCTATGGTATTCAATGTTCAATAATCTTTCAAAGATTTTTTATTCTAAGCAAAAACTTAAGCAGCAAATAAATAAAAGAAAGTAATTTAAGAGAATACACATTTTCGTTACATACTACATTTTGAAGAAATTATGCCTTGAACATTTCAACCACAAAACAAACAATTTTAATTATATTAAAACATAATTTACAAATACATAATTCATATTACATTATAGAAAAATAGAATAGTGGTATTCACTCTTTAGTGCAATTTAAAATATACAAATGTACCTCTTTCAAATTTTTATTCAAACTACATCGAGAGAATAAATAAAACAAAAAATTACATTGCTCACGCTTCAAAAATCTTCTGAATAAATTTGCAGACTAAGAGCTGATTTTTTAATACTCAGATAGGCTTCATAATGCTATCTTACGAACATATATATTTTTATATCCGCAAATGTCCATATACAATAATAGAACAGTATTCGTCAGATATATATATAGTATGTACATCGTTATCTAAAGCTTAAATGAGCATTGAAAAATCGAGCCTTCAAGAAATTAGCGTGTTTTAATATTTAAAAAAGTAGAGTCACTTTCTCTTGTGTATGCTCAAGAAATCGTATACACCAGCGTTCTTGTAGTTGCACTGAGGAGGAAAACCTCTAGTAATACAAAAATTTTCTTCACCCAAATGAGGTAATAACTGTAAATATGCAAAAACAGAATGTGACGGAAATTACTGCTCGAAGTGTTCTATTGTCAAAATACATTGATATTTCAATGATTGATATACCTCATGATAGGCACAAGTTCAATTGGCCGTTACGATTTGCACGCGATCGTTGCTTCTCAAATCCGGCAGGTTATGCAAATTGACAGTAGCTTAGTAAGTATAAAACAGTTTAAAGTTAAAGGAACCGAAATGCACGAAATTCGCATAATCAGCTATCTTATACTTCTCACTTCTGAGCGATTTGAAATTTAAATCAATCGATATTGAAAGGTGTGTTGAACAAAATTCTAACCTCAAATTCTATTTTCGATCGATTTCAGTTTCGAAAGTGAAATGTGTATACCTCGATTTAAGCACTACTCTTTACATTAACATACGCAATACTGTATTGGAAAAAGAACTGAATGACACAAATAAGAACAATGATTAATTGGATAAACATTGCCATAGAGTCCAAAAAGTTTGAGTTTTTGTTTTGCATTAGAATTTTATATTTTTGCTTTAATTTTGGTTTTATTAGTTTTTTACTTTTAAGAATTTTGTTTTAGTAATTTCGTAATAACTTGTGTAGTAAATTTCATTAATTTGAAGTACAATTCAAGTCTTTTCTAACACAAAAAGAGGGAGAATCAAAATTTTGTTGTTTCGAAACTTTCTGAGTGTATAGGGGTAGATGATTTTTCCTTTTTACCATGGTTTGAATATGCCAAAAATATGCGTAGCTATTTTACATTTAACTTTTTAGCTTCTGCATTTGATTTTTATTTTTACGCCATTGTTTCTTACTTAGTAATAAAATAGTTTCTGCCTTCTTTTTAGCCAAAAGTATATCTTATAGCTTGTATTCGTTTTAGTAGAGACCTTAATATAGTAGTCGATTTCACTTGTCCTTTCCTTATAGCGTCATTGCCACTTTTCATTGGGTATTTGCGGTGATTTCACTACGCCTATAGTTCTTTCGTTTCTGTTGCTAAATTTGCGCTAGTTATTAGCATTTCTATTATTATTATCATTAGTAGTAGTAGTAGTATTAATTTCGATTACGACAATGTTAAACCAACTAATCCGCCGACAACAATTCATCATTTGTTTTCTTTATGCTTTCAATAAATATTATTCAGAAATGATAGTTTATGTAATTAAAATAAATTACTATGCTGCTTAAACAGTGGTAAGTAGAGTGTGAGAGAGAGCGCGTAGTATGGCAGTCAATAAAGTCGTCGGTTTTAAATTAGTTGCAAGCGAATTTAATTTAAATATAAGTTCTTTGTAGTATGTATCTTTACAATTGTACAACTAAGCAAAGAATATGAAACTGTAGATTGAGCTTAAAATTAGCTACGTATGCCTATGCTATGCACCTTAAATGTTTAACTTAGGCTTTCCAACTCTCTCTTGCTCTGACGCGCGCAATTAATTACTAGAGCATAAGTTAATGATTTTAACATGTTGAGAGTGACATGAATATTTGCATGCTTGTAAGTATGTTTCTTTGTTGTATGTTGTGTGAGATTCTCAGCTGCCAATGTTTGATTTAGACAAAATGTTGTTGTGTTTTGCTCTCAATGTGTCCTGTTGTTCCTGCCATTGATGTTGAACCTGAGGAAGCTGTTGATGATGTAGATGATGTTATACTGCTTTGCTCCCGAGGCACTGCCGGTCATCGTCGATCGTCTACTGACGATATATTCGCAGAGTGCCGCGAATTTAGTGTTTGTTTTAGTAATTTGTATGAAGATTTTTGTTATACAATGTGCGTATTTTGTGTAATTACAATGTTTTGTTTGTTCATATGCATAAAAGAGAAGAAAATAATTACAATTTTGTTAGTAAATTTTGTAAGACTCTTTTATACAATAAATGCGTATCGAACTAACTACATACCGACAAAATTAAGAAAAAATAGTAACGAAAATTGCAAAACTTAAGATAAAAACTTGAAAATCAACGAATCATAAGAAAACATATAAACGTATTTTAGATACAGGAAGAAAAGCCTTGTTTTAGAATATAAAAAATAAACCGGCAACTTTCTTTCATGGCGCTTTCATTATAACGCATACATTTTGTGTGATTTTAAACAAAATATAATTGATAATAAACACAGGGGGAAAATTCAAGAAATATGCAAAGATTTTAATGAATTAATATAAAAAGTATAAAAGTCAATGAACGTACCACTCAAAAATAAAATCGAGTGTAGCTTGCTTAAACTCACCCTGACTCTGTTGCTCTTGGTGTTGCACTGCAGCGCCGGCTGACACCAACTGCAGCTGTTGACTTTGCACACCTAACGCCGCCGATGACGTTGAGCTGCTGATCGAGGGCGATGATATTGCTATGTTGGCCGCTGTGTTGGTGCCTTCGTCTGATGTACGCTTAAAGAAATTGTGTTGCAAGGCATAATACGGTGTGACGCGTGTCTTCGGATCGAAGTCCAGCATTCGCAATATCAAGTCCTTGAATTTCAAATAGTCCGCCACCGAATGGCCAGGCTCCTCGAGGCGTCGTCCACCGGGTCCACCCGTTTCCACTCCCAGGATGTCATGTAATTTGCGCGATCCGGGCGGTTTATATTTGCGTCCATTCTGGCTCTTCTTCAGCACATAAGAGCCGTCCGAGACGACTTTATCGAAAAACTTGCGTGTTTTGTGCGCCTGATCGAGCAAATATTTTGGCGGCATGCCGAGCACTTCTACGATTTTATTCATTTGATCGACTTCGTTGCAGCCGGAGAAAAGTGGCTCACCGGTATGCATTTCAACGAGTATACAACCGAGCGACCACATGTCAATGGCCAAATCGTAGGGGATGCCCAGCAGTACTTCGGGTGAACGATAGAAACGCGATTGAATGTATTGATATATCTGCGAAAAACCAAGAACAATTCATTAAGCTATCCTTCTTGCAGGCAGGCAGATAGGCGGTTTCAATAAACTCGAAAACAAAAATATTATTGCTTTTTTACCAGTACAACCAATTTAATCTAAATTCACTTCTTAACAATTATAATTGATTGAAAAAATAATGATCTTGATCTTTATAGCAAGATAAGAAATAATGGACTAACACAATTGACTAAGGTCTTAATAATGATTCCTCTGACAGAATCAGAATGTAAAGCTACTCAATTACTTACCCTTTGTCCCAGCTGACAGGAGCTACCGAAATCGACAATTTTAATTGCAGATCGCTTTGGGTTGCAAAGTAATATATTTTCCGGTTTTAAATCACAGTGAATTATATTCAGTTCTGGTGTACTCAAAAAGAGTAGAGCAGTGCATAGCTGTTGGGCAAATTTACGTGTTAAATTTAATGAGACACCGCGAAAATTTGTGTTCCGCAGTAGATCGTATAAATTATAGGAGAGCAATTCGAATACTAAACATAAATGATTACGCCACATGAAATGCCGTTTTAGTTTAACTGTAAACAAGAGATTTGCAATTATTAGTAGTGTAATACTTTTTGAAAAAAACAACAATGAGTATACTCACCAATGTAATATTTATTCTCTGCATCTGCACGATTCATCATTTCCAGTAGTTTAACTTCGATTTGTGCCTGATTTAGGAACGGTTTCTTATTTTTAATTATCTTTATCGCCACATGACATTGTTCTTCATGATCAAATGCCTTAACCACCTGTCCGAAGCTTCCTTTTCCTGTACGGGGAGCAAACAGCAAATGCATTTAATAAACGATTCGGTTGGCACACACCAAAAGAAATCACTCACCAATTAAAGAATCAATTTCATAACGATCCAAGAATTTTTCTCCATTCTTAATTATATAATCGTGATTATCGTCATCATAACCATCGTTATATAGTTTGCGCTCTTTCTTATTCGAAGAATCGTCTTCACCTTGCGTCTGCTGAGCGCGTCGTTTCTTCTTCGCATAATAAACCTATGGACGAAATAAAAGCAATTTTAATTTTTCCAAAGTGAGATGAATATTTAATGAAAGAATTTGAAAATGCTATAACCCGTTTCTTCGTGGTGTAAGCAATGCCTACAATCTTCTTTGCAAATCCCATATGTAATACGAAAATTTCAAGGCACTAGAATTTTGATTAAATGGAAAATGTCAAAAGCTTTTTGACAAGTGTCTCGAACAGTGTTCGAAGGTGTCGTTTTATATTTAAAAAAAAAGATTTCAATTTTACTTTTTGTAGTGCCACTTCAAATAAATTGCTCAATTGTGTTGTAAGCTATATTTGACTACTCGCTTAGGAAAAAAACACAACTATTAGCTATAATAATTAATACTTAATACAAATGAAACGACTTTTATACCCTGCATCTATGGTAATAGGGTATATTAACTTTGTGCGAAAATTGTAACGCATTAAAGGTATAGACATAAGTAGGTAGGGGAGAGGGGGGTACCTTCGTCCTTGGGGCACATTCGTCAAAGGCGATTTCGGTATGAAGGAGTCACCGAACATCACTGTTTATTAGTAAAAACTAACCCATCACTAGCATAAATACCCCTCACAAAGATTGCCATCTCTATCTGTACTGCTGATAAAGTTACATTTGATTTTGTGTTTTCGCGCTTCGTTGCCGAATATTCAGGTCGGTAACGTAAGAAGTTTGTGCTGTATTCATACCATTATTTCGAACAAAATTGTATTAGTATTACTTTAATACTAATTATTTTGTAAATAAAAGTGTATTAAGTGAAAGTAAAGCACTGAAATTAGAATTAAAAAAATAAAAAGAAAAAAAGTGACATCAGGGTGGACTCGTCTTTTATTCATGGGGCACATTCGTCAATATAACTTCACAGGTACTAAAAATCGAAATCGAGTTGAAGCCTCCAAGACCCTCGAACCTGGCTTAAACCTCCCGTAACCACACAAAATTAATATTAGGGTCGATCTCAGCACTTTAAACATTATATATAAAAAATTATTTATAAAAAAAATTTTACAATAACTACCTTTTTTTGAAGCTCTTAAACATGATTTTTTTTTTATTTTTCAATGCAAAATATAATAAATAGGTGTTGTGTAACTAAAAACATGTCTTATTTAGTCAAAACAAGATTTTGTATCACCTTATGGTACTTTAAAGTATGAATGCCGAAAGTGCCTCGCCAAATGCCGAAGCTACCCTGGCATTGGGGCACATTCAGCGAAATGACTTTTTTTTACTAATCATGAAAAAAATAATACAAACGGAACTTTTTAAAGAAATTTTAGTATAACATTTTATTGTTAAATAATGAGGTATTGTAACAGTCTAATCGGTTTTTAAATATATTGATTACCTTCTGAAATATAGGCCTTCAAAAAAAAAGAGACGAAGGTACCCCCCTCTCCCCTACATACATAGTATATCGAAGCGATTAAAATAGGTTTCTGTGTTGATTTTCGGTTGGCCTTTTGTCGGCCAAACCCGACTGGTGCTTTCTTACTTGTTTGTTTTAAAATCCCACCGACGACCTACAAACATTTTAGATTTTCCATACCTAAAGCTTGATGGTATAAGTATATACATTAAGGTGACCGCTAATGATATGGGAAAAAATTTTTTCCCGAATTTTGTCGACGGGAACCCCACAAAATGATGAGCCTTAGCAGATTTTAAGGTAGCCAAAGTTTGAGCACGATTGGAGCATGTTAACCCGTGCCGCAAGGCGCTCAAAGATTTTTTGGCTGACTAGATGCGTTTTTGACCGTATCTCCGGAACTATTCACTATTTTCCCATGACTAATATCTTAAATTAAAGGCAATATTATTCTAACTAATTTATATGCTATACATATTTTTTGCTACTTGTAGCCGAACTGAGCTATAACAGCTTTTGTTACCAAAAACATGACTCAGAATTTTTTTTTATTTTTCAAAGGACGAAAATAATGCTAATGGGAAAAAAGATAGATTGTTTTTTACATATATCAATGTTAGCGGGTAAACATGCTCCAATCGTGCTCAAACTTTGGCTACCTTAAAATCTGCTAAGGCTCATCATTTTGTGGGGTTCCCGTCGACAAAATTCCGACATCGATTTTAGCGGTCACCCTAATATACATAAGTACAAATACATTTACGCAAATTTTTAGGAATGCGAATATTTACTTGTATGCGAATATTATTTTGTTTGCAGAGATTAATTTTAATAGAGTACTATCAATTTAAATGCAATACATATACATATGTAACAATTTAGGGCATGATTTCGGCATTGTTTCCTTTCTACCATGGTATGAATTATTCTGGCAAAAAACTATCGTTACGAACATCGAAGTAATACCAATCATCTCAATATCAAGAAAAGGGTATTATGGATATAAATGTTACCACACTAATGCTCTGTGGTCTCCCTAATGGATGTGGTCAGGTTAAAATCTAGCATCAAACAATTTTTTAAGAGACAAAAAATTTATTACTGAAACTAAATAATTTAAATGTATGTATATACTGCCGCAGAACGAAGCAACTTTAAATCGCGTTTTCTAAAAATTGCATTTTTTTAAATGTCTGTTTTTAAATTTTTTCCGGAGAGCAGGTAAAAGTTTCACATCTCACTACAGTATATGGAAAAGCTATTAGGTTTTTGATGGATAATTGCCGTCCTAAAAAAGATACAAACATGAAAATTGTATAGCACATATGTATGTAGGGTTGGACACGCTGAACACGATGGCATTAGAAACTCAATTTAGTCCCAGCTCGAGTTGGGTTGTTCTGGTTTGTGGCCACTGATACATCAAAAACGACTCAACAGATTTAGTTCAAATTTATGATATGTTCAGTAAGGTGCCTATCGAATAAAAAAACCTTGGTATGTTTTATGGTGATCCCCAAAAATATTTGAGCTCTAGCGATAACCGCCCATGCGCGGAACCTTTTTGTAACAACCCAAAGAAATAGCAAGACTGTTAGGAGGCAGAGCTTTTGATTTTTTTTTCCCCAACACTTTTGATTTTCACAAAAGTTGAATAGCGAACAGTAAATTTAATATAAAACTCGATATATTTCATGGATACTCACAAAAAAATCCTTAAAAAACGAAAAACCGGCTCTCGAAAATCCACATGTGTCATTGAAACAGCAGGGATGTAGAAGCAATAAGGCAATGCAAAAACAACAGCCACTATACGGATTGGGAGAAAATCATGATATGTAAACACTGGCACCAGTGCATGGGGCATACTCGGTAAATGTACATACGTAGAGAAACGTAGGAAAAAGTTGTTGCTAACGCGACAAACGAGCCAAAATGTTGGAATGGTTGAAAAAAGTAATGTGGTGGGGGATGGACAGATATGCTGCTGCAACATTGGAGAGATGCAGCAGTTTGCAGACTTCTGACACAGTCTGCAGAGAGAGCAAACGAGAGAGAAAAATCGAAACAACACGTTTAGAAGAAGTTGAAAAAGGACAAGTACAAGCGCTTCGTAGGAGTGAAGGAACATGAGATACAACGATATGATGGAGAACGCCTAAAAGACGGCAAAGAGCCGAAGTGGAGAGGAATATTTCAAAATGGGTGTATGCTGCTGCAAATGACAACGCAGACGACGACGGCGACGGCGACGGCGAAGGCCAGGACAACAATGTAACAAAATCAGATGTGGACTACACAAATTTTCTCTGCTGAAGATATTGTATACATATGTATATCCGTACTAGGGATGTGCATAGCGAACGCTTACATTCACATGAAATTTAATGTACACACTCGCAGTTGTAGAAGACAAACTTAGAACATTCACTTTCGAAAAAATACTTTCTTTTATTTTAAACAAAAGTTTTACTTTTTTAATTTTCTACTTTAAGCGGAGTTCTCCAACGAATACAGCACCGACTGAAAATAACCAAAGCTGAGACCATAAAATTATAAAACATTTGAAAATACTAAAATTGGGTTTAAGTACATGTATGTATATATTTAAGCACAAGTAAACAAGACCTAAACAGTTTCTTCTATAGCCGTATCCGAAAAGGATTGAGAACTTTTTTTTCTTGGCAAATATTACTCTATCTAGTTGCTAATTTTTCGCGAGAATGTAATAAAATTTGTAATAAAATTCTTCTTTTAGCCACTATATCTCGCATAAGAGACCGAGCAATTATACTAAGCCACTGTGGCGCGAAATTGATAAATTTTTAATAAAAATTCTCATTTTCAACATCCCTAGTGCATATTCTTTGCATATTAGTAGATTGCAGTAATGTTGCCGGCAGACTGGTGGGAGCACACGCAGAAGTTACGTTACATATCATATGGTAGGGAGTCAGACAATCAGAAAGCCAGACAACAAGCAGACATTTAGAAGTGTTCGCAACAACATAGCGAGCGGAAAGTAATAATGGCAAGTAGCTTACATTTAGAGTTAGGGTAGACAGTTGAGAGATTTGCTTAAAGGTTGTGGTGTATGTACATACATATATGTAAACTGGCTCAAACTGTTAACAGCGCGGCATAACAGTTTCTGTTCGTAACAGCTTTTGAACATATGCTGTAAACTTCCGAAGTCTGCTGCGAAAATTCTTAAGTCATTTTAAGCAAATTTTCTAGGTATGTAAATATTAAAACAATATGTCAAACATCTGTACGGGTCACAAGATCGGATCTGAACCAAATTTAGTTGATCATTATATTGTACCTATGGCAATATCGTATATTCACTCCTTTCACAGAATCCATCGTAGATTCGATTTTCCTAGAAGTAAGAAATAATCTATTATACAACTCGAATGGTTACTAATGTAAGATCAAAATTCTTAGAGTGGCAAGTTTTGACGGAAGTTTTCTACGAGTGTTGCCACACGTAGGAGAAAAGTTAAAAATTTGAAGAAGAAATAAATAAATAAATAAAATGGAGAAATTATAATAAAATAAGCACCTATTAAAACATTTTTACGAAAACCGGCCTAAAACCATAACAACAAGCCAACACAATGTTTGGATGCTGAAGCTGCTGCAGGAGAAGCCAGAAGTGGCACATTTCGCTATTTTTAAAGAGAGGTGACCGCTTGTTTCGAGAAAGTTAGAGTGGAACTAAAGACTCGGGCCACCTACTAAAAATGTCTCATGTTGTAAAAAACTAAGCATTTTTGCAAGCGCAAGCTTATGGAAAATAAGAGGAAACCGGCTGCAACCGGGGGACTATATAACTAACTGTTCTAGAAACATGTACATCGGGCATCGCAAGTACCACTAGTGTTGGGGGCTCTCCGAGGTCGAAGTACTCCTACTATTTTGCACGTCTAGGTTCCTAGCAGCGGAGTTGAAGAGTTAATGGCTTCATTACATCCATAAATAGTCCTGTAATAAGAAATGTGGAAAATCTCCTAGTAGGCACATGAAAGTTCAAAAGCTCCAAGAGCTCAGATGCATCTATTTTATTGTCTAACATATTATTGATGAATAAGAGACATTGTGATATACGCCGGTCAGTAAGAGACTACGAACCTAAATTAAGGCAACTTGCAGTAAAATTCGGAATTAAATCTTTCCGAAAGATTTTAAGTAAAGCGAATTTAGTAAATCCTTGCTGAACCTTTTCAACGCGGGCTGCATGCGGCGCGGAGGATGGTATGCAGAAAATACAACAATATTTAAGAAGGTACCTTACCAAACTAACGAATTTGAATGATTTTAGTGTACAAGGGTCTTTCAAACCTTTCGAATTATGATTTAGATAACCCAGCATAGATTTTGGCTTGGAGATTTTGGAGTCGAAAAATATGCCCAAGCCGTTTATAACAGACTCACATGTAAAGCTTTGGTAATTGAATAAAATCGGCAACACTTTCTTGCTATAAGTTATCAAGTTATTGATGTCTTTTTGAAACGATATGCAGTCATCAAAATTCCCGATGATTGCATAAATTTTTACATCATTCGCGTAGCGGAGGCAGTTGCTGAATTTTATGACGTGTCGGCAATATCATTTGTGATTAGAAGATAAAGTAAGGAACCCTGTGGTACCCCAGAGAGTACATCTATAGGATCTGAGGTTGCGTTCCCCACCTTTACAACAAGGTTACGATTATGTAGGTAGGATGGTAGGATGTTATCCAATTCAGATCACTGGGCTTGCTTGCACTAAACTTGCGTAATTTAAATGTTAAGACTTTATACAGCTTACTGTCAAAAGCCTTCCCAAAATCATTGTAGAGCACATCGACTTGCTGACCACTTTCCATGGCTAGCAAACAGAAGTTAGAAAATAGCGCAAGCTTAGTATTTGAAGCTTTCGACTCACTAGAAACTGTTTCATAAGCTATGGTTCCAACGCGTACCCAGCACTAACTAAGTAGGAAAACAAGGGAAAGATTATTTTCAATGTGTCACCGATTCCATTGTAAGAGCATCTACCTATATCAAAATCACTAATTATCGCGGAATTGTGGCCGCTTAGTTCGTTTTATTTACTGTGTCAGCTGACGCCGAAAATGGAAATCTTATATTTGGAGTTGGTAGCACTTTTCTCGAGTTGACATGAGTTATATGAACTGCTACGATGGATTCTGTGATAGGGATGATTATTTGGCAGTGTGCCCAACTGATATTCGTTTCGTTCAATAATCCCTCTTTTTATATGTACGAGTAATCGTATTCGTGAATGTTGATTTTCCTATGTTCGGCACGTTCCAACCCCAAACCCCAAAAGCAATGTGTAAAGTTATCAACGCTTTGGACGTGCACACATACATACATACGTATACAGTTTCAATATTTTCATTTTCCAAAACTTTTTTTATTATTGTAATTCAAGTGCCAATTGAAACAGGAGTGGTATGTGACGCAGATGGCAACAGTAACAGCAATCGTCAAATACAGAAACAGTACTAAAAAAACAAGTGTAATGAATTGTTGTTGTTGCTGTAGTCGCCATCGTCGCCTTGGGGTCAAGGGCAGGTTATACGTTGTCACTGACAGTTGACTGTCGCCGTCAAATGCAAGCAGCAAGCAACACAGCGGGTATTCCGATATCAATGCTAGGTATATACGAGTACATATTATGGCGTTGCACCGCTTGTTGCTGACGTGTGGTTGAATTGTTTGCAAATGAATTTAATTTAAATGTTTAACTAGAAATTTTAAAGAATTGCTGCAGTGCTTTCGTAAATAAAAGACGAGGTGGTCGACGTACTGTACTATTAATGTATCAAATATCAATATCTGTTTCCATTTTGCTTTTACAGTCTGCAGACGTCCATATCTATTTTACTCAGACGATACCGAGGAGAGTTATTCCGACAAGTATTCTGCCAATCGTTTCGATTAAGTTATAAGAATTTTAGAATATTACTCTGTTTGAGATACGAAACACTTTCGCTTGTCTCTCTTCCGATCTTAGCAGCAACGAATTCACAGATCAATTACAGACGTTTTCCCCATTTTTTTTCCGTTATCGTTTATTGCTCGTAGCTCCCAAATTCTTCATGACCCGGCACTAGAGCTTGTTGAACGAGGCATAGGCCAAGCTTTACAGAAATGTGTGCGCATAAGTGGACAAGTGCTTGGTATGCAATTTACAGTTAAAACATTGAACTATGAACTTCTCCTAATTTATAGCATATTATTCATATGCTTAATAGGAAGTTGTTTTCATTAAGTATTTTAATTCTAACTTCCCAATAGGGTAATGTTACTTATTTGTTAACATTTGGACCATGTGTTTAGTACCGTTATCTTTAAAAGTTAATTTTCGTAAAAATGTATTCCTGAATGAAAAAAATTAAGTGGACAAAAAAGTTTTTCTTTCAAATATTGGATAAAAGCAACGAAACAATATTGGGACACAGACACCTTTGTAAATATCAACGTCTCAAAAATTACTTATTTTATGCAGTAGGCATTCCTTTCCTACAAAATTTTTTAAAATTTACATCAAAAGCACAAAATCCAGTAGCTTAAATATAATTATGAAAACAAAGCTTAAGCTCATAAAGCTTCCGTTCATTTACTCCAATATAAATCCACCCGTATACTATTTGAGAATACGTTTGCGTATATATTCCAGACATCGATTGTATACTTAATGTTAGAAATTAGTCACTAGCTCTTAAGTGAGTGAAACACTTGACATGCTAAATATTTTTATCACTCACTTCATTTATATGCTTGTAGGTCTTGATTAAATCCACACTCAATTTGCGTAGCGGCCCCGACGCTGGATCACGAAAATGTGTTGGAATTCGTGCCTGCATAGCACGCACCTCAGACGATGACGTTGGACTAGATCGCTGCAAATCGGCAAGAGAGTAAAAATAATGGATAAATATGCATGTAAAGAAAAACAAGAACAGCAATAATAAGTAAAAAAAATTTTGTTATAGAAGCATGCAATGTGCATGTGGGTTTATGAGTAGGTGGATGGGTGGATGGGTAGTTGAATAGTTGGTAGTGGGAGGCGAGCATTTAGTACAACTATAAAATGATGTAAAGAAAAGAGAAATCGCAAAAACTTTAAAAAAAACTTAAGCGTTTCAGTGACTTACGTGATGCATGACATCTCGATGCGTGGCGGGAAGGTCTTCTTCGACCACAAAACGTCCATAAAGCGGCGCATGCCGTTGACGGCTCGTTTCCACAGCAGCCGCCGCACTGGATACATAAGCTGCGGATACTAAAAAAATAGAAAGTGAAAGAAACAGAGAATTAGAAACTGTTTTAATAAAAAACATAATTGTATATTAAAAAATAGAAAACCAGCTTATATGCCGTCAAAAAACGCATACGACCAAAAAGCATAAACCTGTTGAATAATTTCAGCTTAATTATTTACTTTTGCTTATATTCAAAGCATGACTTTAAAGTATAAACCTGCCAAAAAAAACTCTTTTTTCGCTGCAAGCTTATACAAATACTCAATTTAGAAGCCTAAAAATGTATAACAGTTCGGGAAATGCATTTCCTAAAAAATATCTAGCTCATATGTAAAGGGAGTGACTGCACATTTAATTTTTTCTAAAAATATCATATAAAACGAAATAGAACATTGTCCTATTGAGAAAATGTTATTTGATTACTGGACAAATACACAAATGTTTTCATTAACAGAAGCCACAACATCAATCCCAACAACAGTTGTTGCTAAAATAAGCAAGGAAAGGTAAATCAGCACACGCTACAGAGTAATTATTAAATTCCCAAAGATACCGAATACCACATCATAGACTACGCCCATTTTGTATAAAATGCAAGATTGTCCTAATAGGGTTAATGCATTAAAAACGAATGCTCTGGTCGGCATACAAAAGAAATAGTAGGTATATTCAATTTACTGACCACGCCCAAATTCGGAAATCTATATGTACCTACTCGTAATCGTACAGTAATAACATTGATCAAATATTGAGGCTCTGGTGGATATATTATGGATATTATGAGCACCGCCTATATGGTAGGTATGCCCTTCTTTCATATGATATGTAAGGCTTAAACTTCAAATTCCATACCTTTATATGCACATTTAGACAAATAATGGTAATGGACGCATTGTGGGATTGTCTATTGTCTGATTTAAATTATCTCAGAAAGTAAAATAGGAAAGGGGTCAGCGTGACGGTGTACCGAATTTCATTAAAATGACTGCTTCTTCTTTTGTCCTTGGCCGACAGACAGATAACCGGAATTAAAGCTATAAAGTTTATATACTCTACTAGCAGTCCCGGCAAACGTTTTTCTGCCTAAAATAATTATTTTATTCCAAGATTTGTTTTGAAATGTATTTCAATTATGGTAGAAATTTTTTTGATAATATGAAAATTATGTACAGGAAGAATATGTTTTCGTGAATATTTCCACCCCGACTACAGCTATCGGATTCAAATTTTGTCGACCACTTTCTGTCAACAAGTATTATATGGTGTGAATTTGAGCCAAATCGGGCCATAAATAAGAATTTTCGAAAAACCGCCACCGTGGCAACACTTAGGAAGGTCTAACATGAAAACAAACCATTCAGAGCACCACACAAACATATGTTGTGAGTATAAGGTCGATCGCTTCTGTGGTTCAGCCGTGATGCTGCAACATACATACGCACAAACGTTTTTATAAGCTTTATATTAACTTCACTTTCTGTCCGCGGTATGTCATCAAATCTAGTAATCAATTTTTCACCCACTTCCCGACTACTTAGAGATCTGAAACTTTGCATACATGCCTAAACACGAGCCCAATACATGAATCAATAAATTTTATGGGCGTAGGATAAGGGGCGTGGCACTTTTTTATAAACTCCAGATTTGTGTATAACTTTAGAACTACACATCACACATCAATGAAACTCGGTAGGAACTTACTACATATCCATATCCTTCTACTGAGAAAATAAGACGGGCACTGGATAAGGGGGCGTGGCACCGCCCATACAAACAAAATCGTTTATATAGAATAGCTTTGGAACTAAAGGTTGTGCAGCATTGAAATTCCGTATGCAGTCGCCTCTTGGATGTGTGTCCCACTGGTAAAATTTTATGGGCGTAGGATAAAGGGCGTGGCACTTTTTTATCAACTCCAGATTTGTGTATAACTTTAGAACTACACATCACACATCAATGAAACTCGGTAGGAACTAACTACATATCCATATCCTTCTACTGGGAAAATAAGACGGGCGGTGGACAAGTGGGCGTGGCACCGCCCATACAAACAAAATCGTTTATATAGAATAGCTTTGGAACTAAAGGTCATTCAGCATTGAAATTCCGTGAACAGGCCCCTCTTGGATGCTTCGTCCCACTGGTAAAATTTTATGGGCGTAGGACAGGGGGCGTGGCACTTTTCAAGCAACTACACACTTGGGCTTCAGTTTATAATTATAGGTACACCATACATCAATGAAAAACGATGGGAACTTACTCGCCGCGCCTTGCAGGCAAAACAACAACAAATCGCGCCAAAAATATGCCATGAATATTAGGGTCGATCACAGCCGTATTATTTGTTAAATTGAGGATATGACATATGTATATGACGATAGGAAACACTGTGAATACCCTAAATATTATGTACTGCTCTGCAAGTTTTAAATTCTCTTTGTGAAAAATTTCAGAGCTCTAAAATTGAATTCATGGAAGACTAAAAAGTAGAAAATAAAATTATATAAAAAAAAAACTTTTTAAAAATAAGCTTTAATTTATTTAATGTACTAAAAAGTAGAAAATAAATTGTTTCCAAGTCACCTGTATCTTACTATTAATAAAAGCTTGTGCGCTCAATATCCATATTCAAAATATCTTTCATTGCTAGAATCTATTTGCAAAAAAATTATTTAAATAAAATATTGTGGTAACTGGTTGACAAATATTGAACACATGAGCGCCCCAAGCTTTTATTAATAGTAAGATACAGGTGACTTGGAAACAATTTATTTTCTACTTTTTAGTACATTAAATAAATTAAAGCTTATTTTTAAAAAGTTTTTTTTTATATAATTTTATTATATATTAAGACTAGCTGTTACCCGCGGGTTTCACCCCGCGCTCTTATAAAAGTACGTAATGTGAAGAGGTGCTTGCATACGGAACTTCAATACTGCGCGACTTTTAGTTCCAAAGCTATTCGATATCAATGATTTGGTTTGTACGGGTGGTTCCATGCCTCTTATCCAATGCCCGTCCCATTTTCCCAGTTCAAGGATACGGATATGGTGTCAGTTCTTGCCGAGTTTCGTTTATGTATGATGTATAGTTCTAAAGTAATACCCAAATGTGAAGTTGATTGAAAAGTGCCACGCCCCTGTCCTACGCCCATAAAATTTTACCAGTGGGACGACACATCCAAGAGGCGACTGCATACGAAATTTCAATGCTGCACGACCTTTAGTTCCAAGGCTAATCGAGATCAAAAATTTTGTTTGTATGGGGGGTGCCACGCCCCCTTATTCAGTGCCCCCTTATTTTCTCAGTAGAAGGATATGGATATGTAGTAAGTTCCTACCGAGTTTCATTGATGTGTGATGTGTAGTTCTAAAGTTATACACGAATCTGTAGTTGATAAAATAGTGCCACGCCCCTTATCCTACGCCCATAAAATTTTACCAGTGGGACGACACATCCAAGAGGCGACTGCATACGAAATTTCAATGCTGCACGACCTTTAGTTCCAAGGCTAATCGAGATCAAAAATTTTGTTTGTATGGGGGTGCCACGCCCCCTTATTCAGTGCCCCCTTATTTTCTCAGTAGAAGGATATGAATATGTAGTAAGTTCCTACCGAGTTTCATTGATGTGTGATGTGTAGTTCTAAAGTTATACACAAATCTGGAGTTGATAAAAAAGTGCCACGCCCCTTATCCTACGCCCATACAATTTTACCAGTGGGACGACACATCCAAGAGGCGACTGCATACGAAATTTCAATGCTGCACGACCTTTAGTTCCAAGGCTAATCGAGATCAAAAATTTTGTTTGTATGGGGGGTGCCACGCCCCCTTATCCAGTGCCCCCTTATTTTTTCATTAGAAGCATATGGATATGTAGTAAGTTCCTACCGAGTTTCGTTTATGTATGATGTATAGTTCTAAAGTAATACCCAAATGTGAAGTTGATTGAAAAGTGCCACGCCCCTGTCCTACGCCCATAAAATTTTACCAGTGGGACGACACATCCAAGAGGCGACTGCATACGAAATTTCAATGCTGCACGACCTTTAGTTCCAAAGCTAATCGAGATCAAAAATTTTCTTTGTATGGGGGGTGCCACGCCCCCTTATCCAGTGCCCGTCTTATTTTCTCAGTAGAAGGATATGGATATGTAGTAAGTTCTTACCGAGTTTCATTGATGTGTGATGTGTAGTTCTAAAGTTATACACAAATCTGGAGTTGATAAAGAAAGGGCCACGCCCCTTATCCTACGCCCATAAAATTTTACCAGTGGGACGACACATCCAAGAGGCGACTGCATACGAAATTTCAATGCTGCACGACCTTTAGTTCCAAGGCTAATCGAGATCAAAAATATTGTTTGTATGGGGGGTGCCACGCCCCCTTATCCAGTGCCCCCTTATTTTTTCATTAGAAGGATATGGATATGTAGTAAGTTCCTACCGAGTTTCATTGATGTGTGATGTGTAGTTCTAAAGTTATACACAAATCTGGAGTTGATAAAAAAAGTGCCACGCCCCTTATCCTACGCCCATAAAATTTTACCAGTGGGACGACACATCCAAGAGGCGACTGCATACGGAATTTCAATGCTACACGACTTTTAGTTCCAAAGCTATTCGATGTAAACAATTTGGTTTGTATGGGCGGTGCCACGCCCTCTTGATGTATCAAAATTTTTTATAGCCTATAACCATCCTTGGAACATCTATAGTCTATGTGCCAAATTTGGTTATGATCGATCAAGCGGTTTGGAACGCAACTCCGAACATACATACATACATACATACATACATACATTTTTTGATTTTTATATATATAGATTACCATAGATATGGCGTAAATTAAATTAAGCATAGGGCACAATAGAACGAGAATCTCGTAATTGGTAGTAGCTCAATTATTTAATCTTTAAGAATACATATTACACAATTTTGTCGTATCTCGTGAGGAAGAGCATTTGCACGAAATTTTGGCAAGAATTTAGGAATGACTAGAAAAAAGAAAATTCTTTTTGGCGCAAAAATAAACTGTAAAATGGTTGTAAGGCATAAAGAAGTGTACACATTTACGTCACTTTAAGGAAATGCAAACGTTAAGCCTCAGAAATGAGAAACCAGTAGACCTTCCCGTAAAAGTAAAAATATAATAGGTTTTGTCGAAACGATTGGATTGTGTGTAATTTTACAAATTCCCACAGAATGTCAAAAACACTTTTTGGGATTTTATGTCCCACGGAAAAGGCTTACTGTGACTATATGTCCCAGGATAAAAGGACGATTTTGGGATTTCTGACTATGCAGAACATAATTTTCTAGCTCGAACTCTCAGAATATCCAAGTGTCTGGCAAGAGAGTCTCGGTTGACAAAATAAAACTCCGTACCGAAAGGGTCAAGGAGGAAAATAACATGCAAGTGTTCATATTCCGTTCCTTAAATAGGGAGTGTACACGACGCCGTCGCTTTATGTACATGATTTCGTCACCTCATTTTAATTGGCCAATTCAAAAGCACTTTTTTAGCATCTCCTGTTGTTTGGAAAGCATAACTTTGAGATTTCACGGGCATAGTCCACGTCCATTTTCGGTTAAAGTAATTATAAATGTACCAATTAAATATTTGTGCTCTGGAACTAATGAGTTATGTGGGTATTATATACCCAATTAAGAAAACGATTTAGTTTAATGTTTTTCAAAATAGTCGGACAAAAAAGTCCATCAAACAAAATTTAGATTAGTAAAATTGATTTAAGAAATGGTCAAATTTATTTCAGAAAAGGGTTCAGGTCAGGTTAATTATTTTTAATATAAAACAAGTAAGGAAGCATCAGTCGGGTTTCACCGACAGAGTAATACCCTACACCAAGTAACCGAGTGACCGGACCATGCCCATTTTTGTCATACTAAAAGATATACCTAATAGGACTATATATGCCAAATATTGATGCCCTGACAGGTGTACAACAGAAATGGACTGTATATAAAACTTACCGCCCCCCCATGGTGGGCAGACCACGCCCATTTTTGGAGAATATGAAGTAATTTTCACCTGCAATGAAGTGACCAAATATGGATGCTCTGGTGTGTATATTACAGAAGTAATGAGGATTTTAAGCTTACCGCCTATATGGAGGGCGAAACACGCCCCTTTTCTTATATGTCATGTAGGGCCTATATCTAAACTTGGGAACCAAATTTTATTCGTTTAAATGCATAAGTAGTCAATTGAGATCCATTTTACCAGAAAATTGTTGCCGCCTATACAGTGGGCGGACCACGCCCATTTTTTGGTATTTTGCAGAGGGTCCATACTAGAGGTCTGCATGAATGCATTTGAAAGAGCGATCAAGACATTCATTCGGGTTTGAATCATTCACTCGCATGTGCACTTATTTCCAAACACGTGTTGAATAGGCACATATGCCTTAAGAGTGAATGAGAGAGCAAAACAATTGGGTAAATTGTAAGCGCAAGCACATTACTCACAAGCAGACTACCCACTATCAAATGTTTTGGTAAACAGAGTGCAATGCAGTGAGTGCACCGAGTATTTAAGGGGCTATACGCAATTAAGAGGCTGAGCTTATTTTTAAAGAATTTCTGATGGAAAGACGTTTTAGTGTATTAATTATAATTTCTATGCATATTGTGGTCATTTTAAACATTATTTTCCGAAGAAAAGACTCTTTCGGACGATGCATTACTAACCGGCGCGCAGCGGCTTCGCCAAAATTCTCCAGCTTACCATTCACTGCACCCACTTTACCCACTTCACTCACTATACTATACCGTTACTTTGTTACATTCGTTTTGTTTGTTTTGATTGTAGCAAATAGAGCAAGATAACAAATGCTACTCATACTCTCTTTGAAAATAACGGCACGAGTGGGTATTTGGTTTACTAATGAGAGGTTTTGTGAGTGTTTCACCCATTCAAATGGTTCACTCGTGCGCCGAGTGCAATAAAATGAGTAACCGTAGTGCATAGGCAAACGAAATGCATTCATGCAGACCTCTAATCCATACCTCACCTTAAATACAAATTATTATTCTTTTGAATAAGTAATTAGACAAATTATAGCAATTTAATCGAAAAAAACACTAATTGACTAATCTTAACACTTTACCTAACCCGAGGTTCACTGTGATAGTGTACCAAATTTGGTCCAAATCGGACAACTCCTTCTTTCTATTTTTTCCGAACACGCAGACAGACAGACAGACAGATGGAAAACCGGAAATCAACACAGAAAGTGATTCTAATGCCGGTATCACACTGCTTCCGATTCTTGTCGGCGACACGCTTCCGACTCTTGCTAATGCCTGTACCACACTGCTTCCGATTTTTGTCGACGACTCATTGCTTCCGACTGTCGTCGACAAACGTCGGCGACTACAGTCGGTAGCACTATCACACTGCCGACGACAGTTAGCAAGAGTCGGAAGCGTGTCGCCGACAAGAATCGGAAGCAGTGTGATACCGGCATAAGCATTTCTATATACTTATGTCTATACCTAGGACGGCTCCTTTAATGCGTTACAATTTTCGCACAAAGTTATTATACCCTATTACCATAGGTGTAGGGTATAAAAAGTTTGCACGTGCACCCTGTTCCTAAACGCAGGCATCAAGTTGTCGAGTAGCATCGAATGCGCAAACTGCTCATCACAAATTTTATTGATGCTTTGTGATTAGTTAGGTTATGTTTTTTCGGCTTCACTGAAACTTTTAGGACGCGATTAAATTTCGCCTCCTTTTTCTCAATTTTACAATTAATTTAGAGTTGCTGGGAAGTTATTCGCTACTCAAATGCAAAAATGTTTTGAATATGTAGTTTTTTACAATTTCCATTTTGTGAAAGCAATGTTGACCATCAAGTGCGTTCCCAAACTAAAAAGTGTTGCCAACCTGATTTATGCAATGCATCGCAGTAGCACTCAGAAAATAAATCAGTAGAGCATTGGGGGCGCAGCACTGTTTTGCATAAGAACGTTTAGGAATACAGCCTATGTTGTGTTTGCTCGTTATATTTAAGCACAAGTTAAAGGGACCTACTCATTTATTCTATCGCCGTAACCGAACGGTATTTAGAAGCTTTATTTTAATGGCAAAAGAGCTCTGGGAGAGTAACACGCGCAAGAAGCAATTTGAAAAACAAATTCTCGTTTTCAATTCATTCAGTTAATTCAGAAGCAGTAAAATATAATTCAGAAATGGGCTATTCGATTCCAGAAACCATAAGCCTCTATAAATGAATTATGCATCAGAACGATTATGAAATCAACCTGAATTAAATTTGTCTCTTAAGAAATAAAAAATAGTTATCTCTTGTACTTTTCTGATACGAATATGTACATAGTATGTACTAACGAGTATGTACTAACAAAACAAGTTAGATACATTATAAAGGCAATAAATATACAAACTACATTTTCGAAAAACTACCTAAACTTTGAAGAATATTTGAGAAGTAATTGAGTTGCGCTATATAATAACATGAGTAGCTGTATTCTGCTGCACCTACGATTTCTCACGAGTTGATGACCGCCGTTGGAGAAGCCATTACTGCGTTCATTACTACCAGCATCGTCCATATTCCAATCATTATGGCTTAGCCTAGCAGTCCCGGCAATCGATTGCCAATAGCACAACGCCGCCGCTGACATTCGAAACTCTTTTAGGCCACTTCACTCCAATATAAGAATTTATATTTATACTGACGTCGACAAGAAAACACATACAAATCGCGATTATCTTTTCAGCTTATGTTTTAAATAGCGTAATTCTTTTTCGCTCAGCATCGAAGTATTATTAAGGTCGAGTTGTACGGCTTTCAGTTACGGTTTTTCAGTAAGAAACAAACTTCTTGTGCATATACATTGTTGCTTTTGCAAAATTCGCTTCGCTTTGCAAAAAATATAAATAACTCAATAAAAATGAAACCAAAAATTGTTTAAATGCTTCACAAAACTTTGCCTTCCGCTCCGCACAAAATACCGCCGATCACTGCAGTTTTCTTTGCCAACACAATTCCGCACAACTTTTTGTCACAATGTGAGAAAGCAGATCAAGAATTTTATTTTGAAATATTTTACGAAATATAAAAACTAAAATAGACGGCATATGCACATACAGACAAGCAAACTAAATAAAGTGGCACTCGTGTAAGTTCCTAAATAAAAACAAAAATTGAACCTTACAAATGTGAATTGGGCTCGTATCTAGACTGAATTAACTGTTGTTGCTTTTTTGCTTTTTCTATTGCTTTTAGAAAACATCAGCGGATCAGTGTGCGGAGTGCGCAGCTTGCGTCCGGTCCGTAAGATGTGCGCATGTGCGGATAAGTAAATTAAAGAGCATGAAATTGTGAACATTTATTTTTAAACCATAGCAAATCATTGCAAACGACCGCTCGACACTCAACATCAATTGCGACAAAAATAATAAGGAATTTCTCTGAAGAATTTACTAGTGACAAAAAGATGGTGCCGTAAGATGTCGAATTAAGCTCCCATTACCGTCTGGAATTTTGGTTGAAACCAACAATTTTTATAATTTATATTATTGCATGGCATACCGAAAACGAGGCGTGGTAGATTACCACAAATCTAGTATTTAATGTATAGAAATTATCAGCCAGCAGTCCGTTTGTTTATTGGGATATTCAATTTGAAAGGTTTTTTAACCCCAAGATTTTCGGTATTGCAAATTTCATCCCCGTGATGAGAACTAATCATTACAAAATATTGAAAAGGGCCGAAATATCTTCTATGCTATTTTACGAATTTAAGCTGCATACAAAACCGAGGAAAATGTTTAGACGACATAAATACCAAATCAAATGTTCTAAATTTTTATGAAGAATTCAAAAAGAATGAGACATTTTCATTTGCTTGGTGTATTTTTTGGCCTTAAGTAACAACAAATAATAAGAACAATATAGGAAATGAAATAAATTGAATATAGTTGACAAATTTCGATGATTACGCTAAATTAAAGAAAAAAGGAAAGAAGAAAGAAGAAAAAGCAGCTATCGATTAATTTTAAAACACAAGATATATAAATACATTACACGTGTTTTAAGGTGCAGGGAATATCTAAATGCATACGCACATACACGACACGACTAGGGCGTCCACCCGTGTAGTTTCAAACCCCCTGAATTTCGGAATCCCACATTTTCAAATAATTTAACCCTACTTTTGTATGGTATCAAACCTGATACTATTTTCACAATTTTAAATATTTTGACAAGAAGACAAAAATTCCGTGTATCAGACATTACGTTCAACTATTTTTACTAGTAATTGGCGCAATTAACTTGAGTGCATCCGCTCTGTTTTAGCACAAGTTAACGGGACCTACAAATTTATTCTATAGCAGTATCCAAACGGGACTGAAAAGCTTCAAGTTCGATACGGCGCACAGTGTAACGACTTAGTACAACTCGCGGCCAAAACTAGAAGGAGTTATCGGATTACTATGAAATTAAAGACTTAAATGTTTTAGGGGCGTCTGATTTCAAAAATCGTAACAGATTTTTCGTAAACCTAGTGGGCGTGGTACCTCCCATACAATCTGATTATAAAAAATCAAATATCTTCAAAACTAATAAACCTATAGTGCTCACATTTTAAGTAAATGTAATATTTATCAATATAAACTAACCGTAGAAAAATGGGAGCGGTAGGACAAAGAGGCCTGGTACCTGAAAAATTGATTTCCGCAAAAAATTATATATTCATGTCTGGAGCGTATAATAATACAAACAGTTTCCTTAGAGAAATTATTTTTAAAATTTAAGATCCTCATTTACTCTCCACACTATTCTGTAACGCAGTCTCTCTATTTGGTTTAATCGCCGGGCGCCACACTTGAAAAAGGTCGCCGAATTTCAGCACAGGTGCCACTAGAAAACAGGTTGTCAAACTGATTTATTTTACACATACTATTATTGAACTATATTTAAAAAATTTAAGAGGTGTTTTGCGGATCTTTTTATACCCTACACCTATGGTAATAGGGTATAATAACTTTGTGCGAAAATTGTAACGCATTAAAGGAGCCCTCCTAGGTATAGACATAAGTATATAGATATGATCAGAAACACTTTCTCTTTTGATTTCCGGTTGTCTGCCAAAACAAAAAACTAATAGCATAATTGCCACATAGAAATACGTAAGATTAATTGAAAAAAAAACTGCATGAGATTCGCTTCATAAATAAAAAAAAGTTACAGCATTTCTAAATAAATTAAAAATAATGGTATTTTTTGCTAAGAAATACTTTTCTGGGAAAGTCATTTTTCAAAGGTTGATTTAGTACTGATATTTTTGGTTTTTTTCGAAATTTTTTTTAATTATTATAGTTTGAAGTATTAGCTACTCATGTGCATTAATAGATTTTTATAATTGCAACATTCATTTTTTTCCATTTTGGCCACCTCGTTACACTGTGCGGCGCCCACAAAAACTATGTGTGGTTTCATTGGTTGCAGACGATAAAATTGAATCTGCACAAAGGCGCCCAAATCACGTATGCCGGCTGTAGATGGGCTTTCCATTTTCCATATGCTCAATTTGCAAATTGGTTGGCAACTCTCCGAGAGTATACTTCGCCATATAAAAAGCTTCTCAATCTCGTTCGAAAACAGTTAGAGAATAAATACGTAGGGCCAAAGGGCTAGTTAGTTAGTTAGCAAGCAAACTTAGGCCAAAGCTTTGAGTAGAGAAATTGACTAATAGATAGTTTGAACGATCTTATAATTTAGTACAGAGTTGAAATCAAATTATTATTTATTGTGATTAAGCGATTGATAAATCTGTAATAACCAGAAATCACAAGCAACAAGTATAGCTATTAATTATATGTGGAAATTTTTTTCCGTTTCCAACAACTAACTTTAGGTACAACCATTTATAAAAACCAAATCTCAATAGGAGCATATTTTCACACAAAAGAGAGCTGGAAAGGTTTTTAAACTTATTAAGCAGATAAACATTTAACATTTTTGTTTTTGTATACAATTTGTTTTCCATTTAAAAATAACCAAATTGTAACGCATTTGCCTAATTACTTTCGTAAATATATATCCGTTAAAAACTTAATCACTTCTTCAGTGTATATATTGTAATTTACATGTGGTTATTGAAAATAGTCGCCGCGCTGCGCTGGCTCATTGAACAAGTGCATGGTCGCTGATGCGGGAGGGCCTGGGTACAAGACCCGCCTCACATCATCTAATAGAAAAGAATAATTTTTCAAATTGTTTCTTTGCGCGCGCCACTTCTCGCGATGAATTGGCAATTCTCCGAGAATATTCTCTGCCATGAAAAGCTTCTTAACCCGGTCGGATTCGGTTAATGTAGGTCCCGTTAATTTGTGAAATATATAACAAGCACACACAAGTTAACGCGAGAAAGCGAGGCCGAAGCCCACACGGGCGGTTGCGCCAATCAATTATTATTATTGCAAATATTTGGTTTATTACAATCCCGAAGAATGCCTGAATTTATATGATGAATCCAATGAATGCCGGGATTACAAAAACCTTTCTTAATTGTACGGAAATGTATATGGAAATGTATGTGTATTTTAGCGACACAAGCTTGATTAAGATCTCTATTGGTTTTATGTAATGACAACAAGTAAGAAGGAAACTAACTAAGGAGCACAATGCAAAGGAGCAGTATGGCATATATCAAAGAAGATGCTTCTATACGACTTATTTTTTGACGACAGCTCTCGAGAGTAACGTAAGCAAAAGTCGCTGTGTATAATATACATATATATATATATTATATGCATGTACTTTGCATATACGCATGTAGGTACAAGTGTGTGTGCATGTGTACTTGCAGTAAGAAGCAGTGAGGAAACTGTCAAAATGTCAAGTGTCAGGAAAAGACAATGCTTAGTGACAACATGGCGGCGACAACAAAGTGCAATTGTGCAGATGCAGGAAAGCGAATTTGTAAAACTGTCACGCGATTCCCAGAATTCAATTTATAATTAATACACTAACAAGACTATTCGTTGGCCATACAATTTATCAAAAATTTCATAAAAATCATGCATGAAGATGAGTATGCTTGTATGTATGTACCTATGTATGTATGTACATATGTAGATTATAATTTATGCGACATATAATTTCTTCATTGTAGACATATTTTAAATAAGAAATTTTTGAAATAAATTTTATTTTGTCTCATGGGCATCGTCATATTGGGTCAAAGCTCCTACGTCAAAGATGTACACACGAAAATGCCTGCTCTGCTCAACCCATTTGTTTTTGCTCGTTTTTTTAATTGATACATAATATATGGCGGGTTCAATAATCTTTTAGAACACCACATGTTATTCTCGACAGCGTTTTGGTTGTTGTTGTTGCTATCCAACTTTTACTCGTGTAACTAAAGCTTCTTAAATGGTTGGCTGTACACGTCTAAACGTTCTACGGTATAAAAATAGCTTATAAAGTTGCTTCGTTGCTTTCCTGAATTTACTAAAAAATGTTTTCTCACTCTTGGCACTTTTTATGTTGGCGTTTGTCATTTGATTTTCGATATTTGTTTGTTGTTCCAAATAAAGCTTGCGTTTGGAGCGATACTCAAGTATGCATTTCATCGTCACCTATCTAATATTATTCTGTAAATCATTCGATTGATACAAATTCAAATAAATTTAATAAGAAATTCTACAGAATACGAGTAAATTTTAAGCTGAATATGTAAAAGGATTATTGCTCTATAATATATATGTATATAAATATATGTTTTGCAATTATAAATTTCTGCTTTCAGAGTCACATTGAAAGGATCTGGAATCTGGTATTTCTGACACTTTCGACCAATTCTCCTTTAAACCGTTTTTTGCGTGATCTTTTTGTGACGGTAGTTGTATTTGTGTCAAATAATTATACTCATTATAAGCGATAGAAGAGATACATACCTTTTCATATTTAATATTGTTACACTTGGAACTTAGAAAGAAAACTAACCAGTTAAAATATCGTTGAATAATAGTCGAAAACAAAAAGATTGTAGAAGTAAAAAATTTTATATTTTGTCCAATTCACACGAAAGATCCCCTAATGTCACCCGTCATAATGTCAATATATGTATATATCAACACAGGCATTCTTGATTCGGTACAAGACATCAAGACGAGCATGCTAGATTATTTTCACCTGATTTATACTGACGTGTCACATGGCGATTAGTCTCAATCACTCGCTGTTAATCCAGTAAAAGTTTCCATTACAAACACAAAGAGGCTTTCCTATAATTTTCCTCATTCCTTCTTCGGTTTCGATGGTTTAATTTCGTTCTTTAGAATCTTCCATTATTCTGACTAAATATTCCTCAGACGTTTGAAATCGATAAGCTACGAATATACTAGTCACAATGTCTAGGAGAGTAGACCCCTACTCCAAACTTAATCTACATTTTTGAGTACATATAAGTATTCTGACATCACATCATACAGTATAAGCCTGCAATTATGCAAACGTTTTTCGGGATTGTATTTTCGAGTCGTTTCGACATTTTCCACGAGTCATAAATATAATAATAATAGTAGAGCCAAAAAAAACTTACGTTTCTGCTTAGTTTTATCCATTGCAGCACCGCTGGAATCCTCTAATCTATACATAAAAATAGTCTTTTCTTTTTGTCCAAACGTTAAAGAAATTTAGTTTCGTAGTTAAGTTCTTTGTTTAAATTCGTAAAGCATAAAATTTTAACTTCTTAATGAACACACTTTTCACTTTTTTACACATTCCTGTACACAAATGATGCAATGTTTTGAAATTTGAAAAACGCGCTCTTTTGGTGCATCAAATTTTATAATTTCGTGTTTTAAGGTTTACTTTATAAAACGTTTACGCACAGTTCACTTTTTATATGTGAATATTTACAATCATACAATAGAGTGCTTTTCTATTCTTATGAAAAGTTCTTTGCAAATTTTTTACGTTCAAAAACAACGCAAATATATTATTAGAACGATACATTTTACACCAATATTTTATTGTTCAAATTGTTGACTATGATTTTAAACTTAACTTATTTAGTTTGTATCTTTTGCAAATTCAACTTCACTCCAACTCACTGTTTATACCATTTTGTATAATTATTATTCCGAGTTGCTACTCCAACTGCACTTCATAATACTCATTCTTCTTTCGATGGTAGTTGTTTTATTGCAATATCTGAAAGAAAACAAAAAAAAATATTTAATGTTCAAATCAAACATGTTATAGAAAATAATCGAGAGGAAATTTATAAAGTACTAGGACCAGGGTAATTTCAATGTAATAGAATCAATTAAATTATTAAAAAGGTATCACATTGAAAACCACAAGGCTTATCTGTTGGACTCTTGTTGGCCACCTTTTCCCAAACTTTTTCACCAATACGTATGTACAAGGACACCTATGGTAATAGGGTACATTAACTTTTTGCGAAAATTGCAACGCATTAAAGAAGCCGTCCTGTGATGCCTATATCGCTGGCAAAATGCACAAAAGCCCTAAACAACATTTCTGAAATTTTACAGGAGAAGCAAAATACATACATATGTACATAAATACATATATGATAAAATAATATTGCATGTACATAGATAGGACTTTTTAGTATTAGCTATAAGATCGTTATTTTTGGCTTTAAGACTCGAATATATTGTGAGAAGGTACATATATTTCGAGCATCCGTTAACCTATAATCAGAAACTGTAAAAATCGTGTTTCGTAGAAATTTTGATTAGGGTCAAGTGAATTATTTCATTCCTGGAAAGCCAAAATAAAATCCATGACCTGCTTTTATGAGATCCACTATCGTGGACCCCCATTAACATCTCATGAACACCCAATATTTTTTTGCTACCGTGGACCCCTTTTCGGTCCCTGGGCTTTGATTTGGAGTCAATGAATCTATAGGACATACAATTTATCCGACGCGAAAAGTACACTAATACCATCTAAAAACCCTATACCAAGTAACCGAGTGGGGTGAAAAATATGAAATAGTGGGTGTATTATATTCAGCGCGTACATAGCAGGTAGACCACGCCAATTTTTGATAAGCCAAGTTTGGATGCTCTGGAGTCTGGAGGGTGTACAACAGAAATGATCTGTATATTTAATTTACTGCCCCCGGCCATTTTTGAAAAATTTTGAAGTATTCTTATCAATCGAGTGACTAAATATGGACCCTCTCTTGGATATATTATGGAAGTTTTGAAGATTTTCCATCTATATAGTGGGCGAACCACGCCCATTTTTTCGTTGACCGACATCGCACCTTAAATACCAAATATCATTCTTCTAAAGGTGTAATTAAAAAAAGTAGACCCATTTTACCGAAAAAATTCATTCCGTAACCTTCAGCCGATTTAGATAATCTCGGAACTTAAACTAAGTTAAGGTTCACTGTGAATGTACCAAGTTTGTTCAAATAGGACAACTGATTCTTTCTCTCCTGGGACCTAGGGAAAAGTTTTTCTTAAATCCATATATTTGCATAATTTTTTTATTAGGCACTTATTTCAATAAAAAATTTATGAAAACTCTAAGGATTCATAATTTTTCGTGTTCTAAGATTGCATATCCTTAAAGTGGCAGAACAGAAAAGAACATTAACGTTAGCTAGTATTTAAAATAAAAACTTAATTTCCTTGAAGTTTCTTTTTATTTCAATAAAAAAAAAACTACAATTTGGTGATAAATCTGTAAATTTGGAAACACTGATTCGCACGCTTAGTGACCACAAGCATGACGCTTTTAATGCCGACCCAAACGGCCGACTGGCCTGTTTGCTCGCCGTCTGCTCGCATGTCTGACTACCTGGTGCCGCTGCTGTTGCTGTCGTCAGCGCTGATGATGGTCCGTCAAAGGTTAATGTTCGCTTTATCTTCTTCGAAGAACGCGGGCACAACACAAGCGCAGAAGATATCGCTGTATATTCTGGTTTTGGTCATGCCTCAGTTTCTTCTTATTCATTTACCGGTCATTCTGTTTCGTTTACCGTTTTCATATTCTTACTTCGAAGTTCGAACACGTTCTGATTCTCATGCTTTCTAACTCAAGAATAGTACTAGAACGGCAAGCAATTCCATGCGTTTTTCAAGATTTCCTTCTAACCCGTGCTTCACATACGGGGCGTCGTTGGCGTCATCGTCGCTGCTATTACCACCGGCCTTTGTACGTTATTTACGTCTTTTTTGTGTACCTTGCTTCGCGTGTTTTTCGTTTTCGTTTTTGTATCTCTTTTGTGTGAGAATTTTTTGAAGGTTTTCCCTACTTCCTTTATGCACATTTTCGTCGGTTTAAAGAGGCGGCCAAGACTAGAGAAAGTGTGGTAGGGTAAATTGATGCGTTTTGTTCGTTTTGACTCTGGCAATAACATGAATGGTCTTGGGAGCTCATTTGTTTGTAGCTTGTTGCTAAGTCAAAAGTGCCTAGTCGAAATGGCTTCTTGAAATGGCTTAAGTTTGTGAAAAGTGCCAGAGAAAAGGCTTTTCCCATAAATAATAAGTACCAGTAAATATTTTTTGCCTTTGAAAGCTTAATGGCATGGGCCAGGATGGCCAGGATCATGGTTTTACTTCGGCGTGTAAAGTTTCTCCGAATGTTATGATCATGAGCTTGCTAAATACTTTAGTCTTTTCTTATATCGTCTTCTGCTAGACAGTGTTTTTCAAAAAGAAAAATTTAACTTGTCCATTTTCTTTAAATAATTTTGGAGTTTTTAAATTAGTCAAATTCGTGCAGAAGTTTAGGAGAAATTACTTGAAGTGCCACTTATTAATACTTTCAGAGTAAGTATAAAGAACTGTTGCATAGGTTCAGGCTTTTACTTGAGTATCAAAATATCCTTTAGTAAATTGGGAATTATTGTATAGGATATGACGGTAATTTGCTTATAAGGCAGCTTGCACAATAAGAAAATCTTCAATATCCAATTGGAAAATCTATTTCCCGCCTCCTTCTGTACTCTCAGTTTCATTTCGACATTTTTGAATTTTTAAAATTTCATAGTATGTACATATCTCTCTCATTACTTCATTGCAGCGCCAAGCCGATTTGTACCAACTCGTCTCTTTTTTAAAATTTATCTTCGATTTTAACGTATTTTATGTGTCGATGGCAAGAAGTGAATTCCAGCATATTTGTGCTTTGTGTGTTTGCTTTTATTGTTTTTGGCTCATTGTTCGCAAGGTGTGTATTTAATTATTCTTTGTTTTTCGCCTCTTTCTCTTCGGGTTAACCTCAGGCTTAATAATCTTCGGCCATACCTGTAATGATGCAAGTGACGTTGTGACTGTTGCAGCTGCTGTCGCTCTTCTCATCTTGTTTTTCAGAAGATTTACTTCAGATTGTGCTTAGTAACTTCTTTATACACCCTACACTTGTGCTAAAAGGGTATATGTATTAACTTTGTTCAAAAATTTTAACGCCTTAAAGGAGGCGTAGACGTCATATGTATGCACATAGTACATATACATTATTAGAACCACTTTCTGTGTCCATTTCCGGTTCCAATGCTTAACCGTCTGTCTTAAATATGCACATCATTGTGATAGTACAAACACTAGAATATCGACATTTGTCGCATTCGGAGTCGCACCAGGAGTTTCTTTAATTTTAATAATATTATATAAAAAAAAACTTTTTAAAAATAAGCTTTAATGTACTAAAAATTAGAAAATAAATTGTTTCGAAGTCACCAGTATCTCACTATCCATAAAAGCTTGGGGCGCTCATGTGTTCAATATTTGTCAACCAGTTACCACAATATTCTATTTAAATTATTTTTTGCAAATAGATTCTAGTAATGAAAGATATTTTGAATATGGATATTGAGCGCACAAGCTTTTATTGATAGTAAGATACAGGTGACTTCGAAACAATTTATTTTCTAATTTTTAGTACATTAAAGCTTATTTTTAAAAAGTTTTTTTTTATATAATATTATTTTCAACTGTTTAGTCTCCCATAAATTAAATTTTAGAGCTCTGAAATTTTTCGCAAAAAGAATTTAAAACTTACAGAGCAGTACACAATATTTAGGGTATTCACAGTGTTTCCTATCGTCATATGTCATATCCTCAATTTAACAAATAATACGGCTGTGATCGACCCTAATATTCGTGGCATATTTGTGGCGCGATGAGTTGTTGTTGTTTTGCTTGCAAGGCGCGGCGAGCTCGGCCCATGCTCAAAACCTCCGTTGCTTTGGCGCGGTGAGTGGTTGCTATTTTGCCTGCAAGGCGCGGCGAGTAAGTTCCTATCGTGTTTCATTGATGTGTGGTGTACCTATAATTATAAACTGAAGCCCAAGTGTGTAGTTGCTTGAAAAGTGCCACGCCCCTTGTCCTACGCCCATAAAATTTTACCAGTGGGACGACACATCCAAGAGGCGACTGCATACGAAATTTCAATGCTGCAGGACCTTTAGTTCCAAAGCTAATCGAGATCAAAAATTTTGTTTGTATGGGCGGTGCCACGCCCCCTTATCCAGTGTCCGCCTTATTTTCTCAGTAGAAGGATATGGATATGTAGTAAGTTCCTACCGACTTTCATTGATGTGTGATGTGTAGTTCTAAAGTTATACACAAATCTGGAGTTGATAAAAACGAAATTCTATTATATATGCATGTGTATTTGCATACACAATATACATATGTGTCAATTCGCCCTTTGCAAACATATGTACATGTATATTTTTGACTATTTCTAAAATTTTGTCAGTACATATTTTACTGTTTGATTAATATGAATGCCTTTGTTGAAGAGCAATTTTCTTGTAAAGCAATGCTACAAGTAAAACAATATACCTCCTCATCGCGGGTGCAGAAATACATACTTCATTTTGCAATGAAAGTAAATGAAGACTGACTACAGATTGGTCCTATGAAGTATAGTCTTAACTTGAACACAAGTAAGTAGGGTGGAATCACCGTCCAACTATAAAGCAAACGAGAATTACAAACCACCATCTGCAATGAAAGTAAATGAAGACTGACTACAGAACTGTATAAAGCAAACGAGAATTACAAACCACCATCAACCAAACAACTACGTCTGTCCCTACGTGCTTCTTCTTCTATCTGTGCTCTGATTGGCTATTGCAGTTTCGCTAATAACTTTGTTTAGAGTTATAATTTTTATATTTTTATGATTGATTCATGTATTGTCATCGTGTTTACGTATGTATGCAAAGTTTCAGATCTGTAAGTAGTCGGGAAGTGGGTGAAAAATTGATTACTAGATTCCACTACATACCTGAAGTGAAGTTAATATAAAGCTTATAAAAAGGACATGGTCCGCTTTCCCCAAGATCAACTTCCAATATGACTCAAGCTCGCTTACTTGGAGTAGAGGGCATCACTGTGTCGGTGAAACCCCGCTGATGCTTCTTTACTTATTTCGATGTCTGTTGTTGTTTTGCTGTTATGTTCGTAGCTTATCCTGCGTATGACAGTTTAATTTGCAGGTGCTATTGCCACACAACCCCAACAACAGAATCGGCAACAACAATAATTACAACTGCAACAGCAACAGCTCAGGTGGATTTCAAAATGTCTTGAACTGGTTTATTTTTAGATGTGTACAGTAGAGCTACTTTTTTCGTTGTATTTGTAGCATTTGTACGTGTTGGGGAAATTGCGTTCTTGAGCAGAATAAAAAATGCCCAGTTCAGTGCACTTTCGTTCATTCGCCCCGACTGGTCTACATCATTTTGATATAATATTGAAATTAATGTTAATTTCTGAATGAATATTATTTGGTAAGTATGGGAAAAGATACATTTTTGGATGTAAAATTTTGAATAGCTTTCTATTTAGCCGATCATTATTAATTCCGATTCCGTATACACATCTCTTGTCTAAAAAACCAACTTAAGGTATTTTTGCTTTTATTTGGTTTTGTTCGCTTTTGCAATTCTTCGTCCGACGCACATACATACATACATACATATGTACGTCTCCAGTTTACGTTAGTATGAACATGACCGCTAGGCAGACTGCAATGTCGTATACATATTCAACGAAATTGTAGAAAGAGAGGGTATTTTGTATAGAAGAGCGAATTTCGAATTTCTGTACGCATAAGGGTAGGCCAAATAGGCCCCCAGAGACAACGTTGGATCCTTAGCGATACAAGACCAAATTTCGTTAGTGAGTTAGTGAGTCAGAATGAGAGAGTTGAGCTTCGGTAAACATTTTATTCTTAGCTTTGAGGCCGCCTCCAGCCCAGTAAGCAATGGTGTTCCCAAGTAGGTTAGACGAGATCTAAGGATGACGGAGTAGAGACACAGGAGATGCTCGAAAGTTTCCTAAGATCAAGGCTGTCGCTCAGGCAGAACATGTATAAATTAACAGCACACTTCCACAAAATAATAGATCACCGTTAGGTCTGAGTACATATGTATGTACACATGTACATACTTGTAACTGGAACTGAAACTAACATTCTTACGGGAAGATCTCGACCCCAGGGAAATTTAACACTAGTTTTTAAATTTTTAAATCATCAATTCCAATTCTAAATCCGCTTTCAAAGTCATATTTCAACTTCTGGTTTATCTTCTTAACATAGAATGTACATATTCCAAAACGGCTTCATTTGAACATAGTAGTATTAAAAATTCTAAATTTTATATACATTTATTAAAGCTGTAATCCCATAATAAAAGCGATCATATAAAAACCTCTTCAACCGTTTTCAGTCACTGGCACTGCTCTCCAAATAGTCATAATAAAAGAAGTAAGAAAGTATCAGTCGGGTGTCACCGACAGAGTAATACCCTACGCCATGTTCCCAAGTAGGGTGATAATTCACTGAAATTGTGGGTGCATTTGATTTTTCGTTTATCGTCTATATATTGGGCGGACCACGCCCATTTCTTGTATGATATCTAAGACCTATATATGAACTTGGGAACCGAATTTCATTCATTTATATTCGTAACTACTCAATTGGGAGCCATTTTACCGGAAAACTTTTGCCGCCTATATAGTGGGCGGACCACGCCCATTCTTTCGTATGACATAGATGACCGACCCTTTAACTTGAATATCAAGTATTATTCTTTTCAATGAGTAATTAGACAAATTACAGACGGACAGACGGATAACTGGAAATCAACACAGAAAGTGATTCTAAGCATTTCTATATACTAATGTCTATACCTAGGACGGCTCCTTTAATGCGTCACAATTTTCGCACAAAGTTATTATACCCTATTACTATAGGTGTAGGGTATAAAGAGACACAATTTTTGCTCTCACACTATACCCAAAGTCTGGAGTAAAAATATCGTTGGCGTTGTCATGCGTTTAACATCATTATCATAGACAAGCGCGTCGTCATGTGTGACCTAAATATATGTACATACATTTGTATGTACATACTTTGGGGTTTTGTCGTTTTAAAGTTTCCGTCTTCATTTCATTATATTCTGTTGTATTTATTTATTTTTGCATGTTCTTCTAAATTTAATTTCTCTGCCGTTTTGCCAAAATGTATCTTTAGCTTCCCATCCATTGCCTCTTCGCCATAAAATCCTCCGTCTGTGGCGGCTCATAAATTTTTACGCAAAAACCAGACAAAAGCGAATATACATAGTTCATTTCACTGTACGAAAAACATATAAGGGGAGAGCGGAATGACATTACGTCTGACAACACTGACAACACTGGTTTCTTGATCAACTACTCTTCTCTTCCTAATTATTTTTAGTGCCTCTGTCCGCTGCCCTCTTTTTGCTTACTTACTTTCCTATTTATCGTTGGCTTGTTATTAGTTTAAAATCGTTTTGCTAAAATTCGTATTTTCAGCATTTTCTTGCTTGTGCATTAGTTATGTATATTTTTAGACTAACTTTAATTCACTTTACAGTTATATTTATCACATTTCTTTTTCTTTGCAAATTTCACAACAACAAAAGAACAAAATGAATAACAAATGTATAACGCGTAGGTTTCCTGTCATTATTTCATCTCTCGGGTTCATTTTTAGAAATTTTTCTTTGGACGTTTCATGGAGTGGCATTGAATTTTGGGGGAGATTGTTTGTTGGCTCCCTTGAGAACATTTGCTAAAATATTCCGCACTGCTTATCAGGGTCGCATAAAAGCTTGCACTCTCTTCATCTTCGTTTGCTAATACAAAGTTCAATAACCGACTTGTGCTAAATAAAATTACTAATATAAAAACATAGGCCTCAATTCGGAAAAGTAGAAATCTGCAAATCAAAAAATATTTTTTTACATCTGATCGTGAATAATAAGAAGTATCTTACACCAAATAAACGAGTGGGGCGATCATAGACCACGTCCATATTTTATAAAATATATGGATAGTAGCACATATGTATGTACATATGTACATACATCAAATGTTAATGCTCTGGTAGGGCTATAAAACAGAAACTGTAGGCAGATTTAAATGACCGCCTATATTTACATATAGTGGGCGTATCAGGCCCATTTCCGGATTAAGGAAAATAAATCCTTACGTGGATGTACTGACCAAATATTGATGCTTTGGTGGATATGTTTCATCATGTCTGATCTATCAGGAAGTGGAGTGCAATGTTAAGGATGAAAACACCATATCTTCAAACCTTGATATGCAAAAGTTTCCTTGTCTTTGACGGGGAGGGCGGAGTTAATCATAGATGAAATTAATGTAAATTTTTCTGGGGAGTCCAAATCAGCAAAATGAAATGGGGGTTTCAAGGTCTGAAGTTGAACTCCAACTAGTATATTTTTAGATGACATCAGTCCAGCGACTCTACGCATCAAGGGTCGAGCACTTATTCACTTGCAGCAATAGCAACTCAAAATACATATGTACGTACATATTTAAATAAATACATCATAAGAAAAACTAATTTTGGAACCTCATTGCAACAAGCTGCAAACAATTTTTTAGTTGCTAAGACACATTTCAAAATAATTAACATCTGTATGTAGATCTATTAATAAAACTATATCAATTTCAGCATTTAGCAAAACCTTAGTTTGGCGCCTGTTTTTTCCAGCGTCAGCATGGCAAATGTAAACAAATAAATGCGCCATCACGGTTGCTCACAATAAATGCGACACCTTATCACTCCAATGAGGAAAAATTCTTTGGACGGAAACGGTAATAACACATATAGAAATAATAACAAAGGTGCATAGAAACTATTTAATAGACACGATAAAAATGCAAAGCGAAACGAAAAGAGAAGAAAAAACGTCACAGGAAAAGAAATTAGGAGAATAATCTTATCTTTCATTACGAACAACATTTCTTATTTAATAAGTTGCAAATGATAATGGAAATAGCATCGGATCGCGTCGTAAGCTCATTTGATATTTGAAATATAAATATGTACATATGTATAATGTTTTAAACCAATTTCAAAAACCCAATGTGAATTAGGAAGAGCATTTCAATGTTCTCTTCTAAGAGAGAGCATGAGCGCTTGCTCTGAAGAGCTAAAACGCTGATGGGTTTTAATAACCAGGGTGTTGGGATATTATGATTAATTTTACTATTTTTGTCCCTTAGGTGGAAACAATTTGGTTTCCTATTGTATATTTGGCCACTTCAGGACGAACATGTTTTGTCCTTTTCTTGAAACATATTGCGTGAAGTCAGTCGCCATGATAAATCGAAAACCGAACAACAATTAACACTTTTGACACTAGTTTTTTTAACAATAAAATTATTATTTTCATATAACAACGCATACCTTCTTTAAGATTTACCCTATCAATTCATCTGGATTTTTAATTCAAGATTCATAATTCCACTGCAGGGGTGGGCACCGCGAGCGACCTCCATAAATATAAAGTAGATGCATCAGACTGTAGCTAGCTGGTTTCCAATAAACAAGGAAATAATGCCGCAATCGATGTGTTTTCGATAAAAGGTTCAATCGTTTCTTTGTGCTACGCCTTTTTTCGCGACAAATAGGCAACTTTTCGGGAGTATTCTTTACCTGGATAAGCTTCTAAATCCCGTTAGAACACGGGTTACGAACTGATGACAGCCATTACATTACGTTAAAACGAAAGAAATGTTTTGCAGGGCAAATTGATGTCAAATTTAAATAATATTTAAGCATTCGGTCTTATTGGAGCTGGCCTTATATTAGTATGAGTGCTCTCATAAGTTGGCTCCCACAAAATTTTGTTTTCCAGCAACTATGAGACTACCGACACTGGTGCCGCGGTGGCTCAGTGGATTAAATGCTTGGTCGCTGATGCGGGAGGGCCTGGGTTCAACTCTCAGTCCGGCACATAACATCTAATACAAAGAGGATTTGTTTTCAAATTGTTTCTTTGCGCGGCGCCACTTCTCGCGATGAATTGGCAATTCTCCGAGAATATTCTTTGCCATGAAAAGCTTCGCGACCCGTTCGGATTCGGTGATTTGTGAAAAATATGAAAAGACACACAAGTTAATGCGAGAGAGCTATGCCTAACGGGCTGTTAGGCCAATCAATTAACATTATGAGACTATCGAAAAAGCTGCAGTTTTCTGTAGTCAATGACTAAATATCTACTAACCCTGATGTTTTGAAATCTTACCTTAAGAAACCGAAGAGATCAGGGGTGGAGACAGTCAAGTCATTCTTTTAGATTTTGAGCTATATCTCTATAACCAAATTGAAAAAAATTCCCTAGAATTGTTGGAAATGTTTTTAAACATACTGTCGAAATATGTATGTTTACGTCACGCCATGCAACAACAACCATGCAAATTCCTATTTCTACGTCCAAAAATTATCGGTTTATATGTAAGTATGTACATATGTATGTATAAACATATGTATGTTTAAACACGGAGGAAACAAAAGTGACATAAGAATTCCTTTTTTCTTTTCTTTAGGGGAACAGAACCCTAAAAACGATCCAAAGTACGCTATTTTCAGACACTTTTTAAATGTGTGAAATAGTAAAAGTGTATTTTTATGTCGATGTAATATAATAGCACATTCAAGTTTCCAAATAACATTAGTTTTCCGCTCAAACAAGTTTAAAATAAAGTTTAGAAGATTGATGGGAAGCGAGGAAAAGGAGGCAATACAACTCCTCTAACTTTTACTAGCAGCTGCATTGATTGCGAACGCGGAATAGCAACAGCACCAGACGGGCAGCCCCTCCCGATAGGTTGCTAGCTAGCCAGTCACACTCTCTGCGATCACCAACGCAGATATGCGACGAAAAAAGGTAATAATTCGCGATTTCAACAAAAAAAAAATAGCAAGTGGCAACAGACGATATAAAAAAGACAGAACAATTGCAAACCAAATTTGTGTGACGCTGCTGACTCACGTTTTGCACTCGGACTCAGGGGAAAGCAAATAGCAGAGCAACAGAGCGACAGAAAAGCAAAGCGCAATAACCAACAACTCAAATGACGTTTTGGAAACTTTTGTTGTTGCTCATTTTCTGCATTTTTGTTTGCGCTCTTTCCAAATAATCAATCAAGTCTAGTTGCTGTTATTGTTTTGGAGCGTGAGCACACTGTTGGGAGAACCGTGAGAGACTGCAATTTGCGTTGCGGAAATTTTATATGGAAATTATTGAATGACAAGTGCAAAATTACGCAGCAGCCCAAGAATGAAACAATCGCAAAGAAAATCAGCAGCCCCCCGCCGTATTACCGTTTGTTTTGCTTGCTCTTGCTATTTCTTTCTGGCTAAAATTATATGATGTTATGTTCGCTTACAGGTTTGTTGATCTTTTTTGGCTTTCCTAGAAAGAGTAGGAGATGGGATGATCGATTTTTATAGTAGACACCAGATCAAGTAAGTCCATGTATTTTTTTAATTTAAAAGATGTACAAACATATGTATTGATCTGTGATCTATTATGTATTATCTAAAATTTAGATTCTAAAGATTACTCCAGTATCAAAGATTAAAATAAATTTGATTTGATATTTCATGCTTCCAAAAATTGTGAATCCTAATGTGAACGCGGCCTCATCCCGTGTGGCTAAGAGCTCTGACCTAAAAATTGGTTATATGTACGTTTCGGTCGATCCAGTGCCGCATTGAGCTTGGTCTCTGATACGAGGGGTGTCAGGTTCAACCCTCACTAAAAAAGCCTTAATTTCGATTTGTTTCTTTACGCGGCATAATCTCTCGCAACCTTCCGAGACTATTCCTTGCTTTGATAAAACTTTCTTATCCCGTTCGGCTTTAGAATAAATGTTGAGGTTCTGTTAACTTGTTCTAATATTTAGCGCGCATACACATGCTAATGCAATAAAGCTTGGCCTAGGCCGAGTATTTGTTTGAAACGATATGTTCGGTATTAATTCGACATTTGTGTAGAACCTGGACTACCGTATCTTTTGACAATTCTTGTTTATTTGCAGTAAAAACATAAAAATGAATAAATAAATAAATAAAACTGAATTGTAATTAGTTCGACAAATACAACATTTTCAACCATTTGAAATATATTTTTTACAGACCGTATTTTTTAACGGACTTACGGTCATGTGTTTTAGATCGCGCCAATGCTAATCTAAGGTTATTGAGGTCCGGTATATGATATAACCTTCTGTAGACGCCAACTTCCACTGACTCCATGTATTAATCAAATAAATAAGAAGGCACGCACATGAATATATTAACCAAAAAAAAGAGCACATGTAAGACCTAACTATATAGTATCAGTCATAATAAAATTAACAATGCGAATGCCAAAACAAACAAAATCCAAACAAAGAATCATTACACTTAAAAACACCTACACACATATAAGCGTACATGTATGAAAGCCAGAGAAAGGAGAACGGAACAGAACCAACTAACAAAAGTGAAACAAAATATGAAGTACAACGACCTACAAATGATAGACAGTTTAATTTAAAAAAAAAATAAATTAAAAAGCACACATCAAAAACACACAAGTGCAAATACATACAAATAATAAAGCGCAATACGAAAATTATAAAAATGCACACAAAAGCAGCCACAATGACAAGAACAATAATTATTATGACAGCTAAACGATCCGGCTGTGGCAACGGGTACCAACTAAATAACAAGAGCATTATTTCAACATTTTATGAAAATTGCAAATCAGTTTTTCCTTCATCGCACTGTTAATATAAAAACTGAATTGAAGCTGAAAAAGTCTCGCTGCGACGGCATGGAAGAAAGAAAGTGATCATATAATTGGCATTTCCGTTCTATTGAGAAGTCGTAAAACGAATTTCACAGATAAATCAGCAAGAGAGCTCATTGTTCCTAAAGAGGGAGACAGTGAAGGATGACATGGCTTTTTTCACGTCTCACATATACAAAAACAACACTGTATGCGCGTAATTTAAATACACCAACAAATTAAAAACTTGTAATTGTCTACCAATTTCACACTTCGCTCGCTTGGAATATACACAATTTATTGACAAGGTTGTGGGTTGTATCACAAAAAACGTAAACTACAGCTGCAACGGAAGAAAAACTATTCATTCATTTTGTAAATAATGCATGCCACTAACAGCTGTTTGTTTCTCTTTTCTGTTGCTAACAGTAGAAGGCAGCACGATTTGGCCCATCAAAAAAGTGTACTATGTAGTTGTTTTAAGACAGCGCAAGGGGTGTTTATGCCGAATGCAGAATTGCGCAGAAGGCGAGACACAGAGTTGCATTTCGTGATGCGACAGTTATACGAGTGTATACCGTAGTCATACCATCTATATACGCATTCAGTGCCTTTGCAACAAGTAGGGCAGTTACAGCTAAATGGTGCATCTGGCTACGGGATACAAAGACTGTTTACTAATTACCGCAGCCTGAGGGGCCTATTGCTAAAGCTATCCATGTACTTACAGATTCTCATGGATATGGAGTTAAAAATAAGTTCATGCTCAAAACTATTTAATGTGTTAATTTACCTTTTATATTATGTAACTATATAGGTTGACCGTTAACCAATTCAAAACGGAAATCTTTCAGTGGAAAGTAAAACAATTTTACTTGCTGGCAAATTAAATTTTTTGAAAAAAATAATCCACAATACGTGTGTACATACATACATATGTATGCATGTGCACATGCAGTACCATTCGGTATTTCGTCTCTAAATAATTATCTACAGTAGTCGTCCAGTATACGGTCTGTCAGATTAAACAATTTTTCAATCAGTGAACTCCAAAACACTTGGTTTGGTTTGTTCGTCTGCGGGGTTGAAGATAACACTTTCGAACCCTGGCAGTTCCGACTTCCGTATATAATTTTACCGTAGCTACATATGTACATATGTACCTATGAACAATTTTTAGCAGCAATGTTGTTTTGGCGATTTTAACGTCAGACCAATGAAATAAGAGTTTATTTAGGAAATCAAAAATAACAATTACACAAATATTTGTTATTGTTACTCTGATATACATAGCTAAATGCGCATAATGTGCATTAAATGCTCAGCAGCATGAACGCAGCACAACAGATACAAATTTTATTAATCACCGACTCTACACGGCAATCTTAGATTTTTTATTTGAAATTCGTCACATTGGCCGATCACTGCATAACATATTCCACTAGTTGAACATGTCTCTAGGTCAACATATATTTTTAAATTAAAACAATATTTCAAGTTTAATGTAACGCCATAATATTTATCTGTTTTGTTCTGAGTATTCAATCAATCGCTAGCTTAACACTTGTAAATATTGACATCCCACTCGGACTTTACGGTACAAGCATACAGTTGACATTTTGCAGATTGCAGACGCAGCATTTCATTGAAGTTGAAATGCAACACTGACTGAGAACTCCTCTCTCGGTCTCCACAACGAGGCGATGTGTTTCCCCATTCCACTTTTGTTTTGAATATTTCACTATTTCTCTTTCTCCAATGGAATTGAGTTAGTTAAGTAAAAAGTTTGAAATATCAGAATTTATATTCAAAAAATATTTGCATAATAACTTTAAATAGTTGCAACAACGAAAACGACATGCAATTAAAAAAGGTTCGCATGTTTTCTTTAACTGCAGTTTGTGAGCGCATACACAGCGCTGCCACCTTCACATAATACATTCTCCATCGATTTCGTTTAATTAACGATATTCAGCGTTAAAAATATGAAAAAGAATTTCTTAACTGAAACGATTTGAACCTATGGCTTACACTTTTCAACTAAACACAATACTTCTTCAAATCTTTCATAATAAATTAAAATGTTGAGAATGTGGCAACGCCTCAACCACAAAATGAAATCCAAAAAGAGATATCTACACTTTTATAATAAAAAGAACAATCATGAAAAATGTGCACGCGTTTTCTCAAAATCAATTTCGATCAAAATAACATGAAATATACAAAAACACTCACTTTAGATTAACAGCTTGCTATTTCAATATACATATTTCTAGCCACTTTAATGCAATTTAGGCATTTTCACACTTTTCCCACTTCTTTTTATGAGAAAGGCTGGGCAGAAGGAATGCCACAAAGCCAAGAAACATTCACTCCATTGCACACTTGGCTGCACCAACCGAATTTCTTTAGCCGCTTTCTTCTCAACCGATTTCAGCGCAAATACTTTCCGCAATATCAAATAAATTGCTATTTTATTTGCAATCGCTTTTCTCCACTTTATGAATTTTCACACGCACCGACTAGGGCGACCGAATTTGGGAGAAAATGAATGGAAGAAAAAAGAATCACCGCCACACGGCGTTGTTGTTGCCCCCTGAACCACTCACGTAAATTTCTACGAAAATTCGTCGCCCGGCACACTAAACAACATGTACAACGTATTTCGCACTCTTGCGTGCTATATTATTAAATTTTCCACAACAACAAACTAATTTTTTCACAAAATTCCTCACAAAAGAAAAATTTTTCACTCCACTTCGACGAACGACGGAACAAACCAGGGTTGGGCTGGGCCAAAATAAAAACGTACCCCATTTATAAAAAAACGTACCTTTTCTATAAATTTCGTACCTTCAGAATACAAATTTTTTTGGATAGGGACGAGTTCGGTTTAATGATCAAAAAAAAGGTCCCCCTGAGAATAAAGCGGTTCCTTCCTCGTTATAGGCTACAACACAACTAGACCAAATTACAACATTTAGAACCATTGCCACTGAATAATATTTCGTGCCCATTATTCATTTTTAAGTTACTATCACAGTTTTAGCAACCCTGCACTTTCATTCATTCCACTTTCCCACATTCTTCTTTGCTGGCAGTACCTTGAATTACAGCCCTTCCAGAAGCTGGAATTTGTCAAAATTGTAAATGGGTACCATGTTCACGTGAGAGGAAAAGAGATAAGATATTTGGAGGCAACTATTCATATGCTAAACAGAAACAACTAGTGTTTCATGCAGGAATCTTGTATTCGAAGAACAAAATCTCGTGAATTTTTCTATCTGGTCGAAATGGTACGTTTTCAAATAATTAAACAATCCGAAAATGCCATGCGATGAAATTCCGGGGAAGTGAAGTTATATATCTATATTTTATGTGTGTGCCTTTTATTTTATGTGATAATTCTGCAATATGCAGTATATATTAACGCAAAGTTGTGCTCTTTTTAGCGCAATTATTTCAAGCGCATATAATTTGTTATTAAAATAATGTTATGCACAGTTTTCTGCTTATTTACATTGTCAAATGTGGTCACTACAAATAATAACTAAAGATATGTGAATTTAATATTTTTATCAATAAAAATTTTACTTTGAAATTCCTTTTGGTTTTAATTGAATGGAAATGTAAGGGCAGAAGTTGACATCTGCAACACTTTATGCAGTTTTATTAATCTAAAAGATTTACATTCAATATGGTTTTCAAATTGCACAATAATCGTTAATTTTCATATAAAAATTATATTTGACTCATTTTGAAATGTAAACAATAACCGTATTTTCGCCTTTTCCGCACTGTAAGCTTCTTCGAAGAAGAGTAAAATGCAAAAGACAAACAGGAATTCACCAAAAACTAACCGGAAAACTGAAAACCGTCTGTTGAATATGAAATCGATGTGGTGGATTTCGTAGATGTAGGAGCTCTGCCGGCTTTGTTGCCCTCTGCTCTAAATCCGTAAGAGTGTGTTAGTAAATCACAAAAACAAATTTGATTGGTCAACAAGCGCCAAGCCAAGCGCAACAGGGAACCAAAATTGAAAATTGTGCACCTTGTTTTATTTTTGGTATTTGGTTTTAGCGGTTGGTAGTTTTCTTCCACACCACATTGCCGACATGCAATATCGCTATACCGCTAAAAAAACGACACTGAGTGGGAATATAGCGATCCAGCGCTTTCATTCCCTAGCAAATTTTTAATTATAATAAACTTGTATGAGTTCTATTGATTTTTGCGGTGTTCTCTTATATTCCAGTTTTACCATTCAAAAATTATATAATAAGAATTAATAATTGGTTAGCAGCCCGTGTGAGCAAGGCATAGCTTTCCTCGCACTAGTGTGTGTTTGTTGTATTTTTGCAAAAATTAACTGGGACCTACAAACACCCGTGTCTTACCGAATTACGATCGCGTGTAACTTAGCGCGGCCGTGTCTCAGTGGACAAGTGCTTGGTCAATCCTGGCGATGGTATCTTATAATAAAATTTTATAAAAAAAAACTTTTTAAAAATAAGCTTTAATTTATTTAATGTACTAAAAAGTAGAAAATAAATTGTTTCCAAGTCCCCTGTATCTTACTATTAATAAAAGCTTGGGGCGCTCATGTGTTCAATATTTGTCAACCAGTTACCACAATATTTTATTTAAATAATTTTTTTTCAAATAGATTCTAGTAATGAAAGATATTCTGAATATGGATATTGAGCGCACAAGCTTTTATTAATAGTAAGATACAGGTGACTTGGAAACAATTTATTTTCAACTTTTTAGTACATTAAATAAATTAAAGCTTATTTTTAAAAAGTTTTTTTTATATAATTTTATTTTCTACTTTTTAGTCTTCCATGAATTCAATTTTAGAGCTCTGAAATTTTTCACAAAGAGAATTTAAAACTTGCAGAGCAGTACATAATATTTAGGGTATTCACAGTGTTTCCTATCGTCATATGTCATATCCTCAATTTAACAAATAATACGGCTGTGATCGACCCTAATATTCATGGCATATTTGTGGCGCGATTTGTTGTTGTTTTGCCTGCAAGGCGCGGCGAGTAAGTTCCCATCGTTTTTCATTGATGTATGGTGTACCTATAATTATAAACTGAAGCCAAAGTGTGTAGTTGCTTGAAAAGTGCCACGCCCCCTGTCCTACGCCCATAAAGAGGCGACTGCATACGAAATTTCAATGCTGCACGACCTTTAGTTCCAAAGCTATTCGATTTAAACATTTTGGTTTTTATGGGCGGTGCCACACCCTCTTGTCCACTGTCCGTCTTATTTTCCCAGTAGAAGGATATGGATATGTAGTAAGTTCCTACCGAGTTTCATTGATGTGTGATGTGTAGTTCTAAAGTTATACACAAATCTGGAGTTGATAAAAAAGTGCCACGCCCCTTATCCTACGCCCATAAAATTGATTGATATTGATTCATGTATTGTCATCGTGTTTACGCATGTATGCAAAGTTTCAGATCTCTAAGTAGTCGGGAAGTGGGTGAAAAATTTATTACTAGATTCCACCACATACATACCGCGGAAAGTGAACCTAATATAAAGCTTATAATAAAAAGAAACTAGTATTTGATGTGAAAGTCGAGAAATAACACGGAAGAAATATTGTACATATATTGAAGGTAGAAATTGTCATCTAAAAAGGAACAATTTATGGGGATCTAAAAATTTCTATAACCGAGTCTAAAGGGGTTTTTGAGGAGCTATATTATAGCAAGAAATACTTTCGGTAAACATTTTAATACAATAATACTTTTTATGTATTTCCAACTAAGTACATGTTAGGAATTAGAGGAGTTAAATATGAAACAAAAATCGAATACTTTACACACACACACAAAATTTGTTACTTTAATTTATGTCAACGCTTACCTCCTTCCAATATCAAATTTGTTGTCGAGTTATGTTTATTGTGAATAGCTACTACCTAGTATCCGGCCCAAGCGGAAGCCGAATTTTTTGCCGAATATTTCCATTTTGGTGGGATTCAGGGCATTATTATTGATTAGGGTTATTATTTATTAATAAATAAATAATTTTCTCCCAACAAAACTACCTTTATTTCAAATTTGTGCCGAGAAATTCTAAGTTTGACCCCGCGCGGTCGAAAAATGGAGTTATATACCTAATTGTTCTCGAAAACGTACTGCAGAATTATGGCATTCTTTGTTCTATTTTCATTTATGATGTCCATGATGATGTCGAGTATAGTTAGCAGGGGCACATAATGAGTATAGTTAGCAATGTTATCAACCTAGTATGCAACTGCTTGCAATTTCTAGCAACAGCGAAGCCGAATGTATGGGAAAACATACATATGTGTTTACGTTCTTTCGTAATTTACGTGATCTTTTATTTTACGTTCTATGGTGACAGCTAAAAGATTTACTTAACCGTTGTGTGAAAAATCGGAAAACTTCGGAAGGAAATTTTGGCCAACACCAACGAAAATTATAATATTTTATTAACTAAATGCTTTAAACGAATTTAAAATATCAATCCCAGTTTCTTTATTTGTTGTAAGTGGCAGAGTGTGTCTGGCAAAGTGCATTTTAGGGTAAAAGTGAATCCCAAGAAAAATGACGCCCTTCGACGATTTTGCATACATTTTAAATCACGTTCTGTTGGGCGAGGAGCCGGTAATAGAATTTTCACGCTTTGCGATTTCACTTAAAGAGCTATTGTTTGTCGAGGTATTAAAGCATAAACTCTTTTTTTCTTGTTACTATTAAGACAATTGAGGATTTCATACTACTGGTGGGTACCTTAGTAGCGTTCATAGCCTTCATACTCTGGTGTTGTTTTCCGATACAGCCAAAGGTAGTGTTGAATATTATATATGTATGTATGTTTATATATGGCTACCAGACTGACTTGTCCTTACAGGATGCGGCAAACCATCGCCAGTTCTCTTGCAAGACCATGCAAAATACCTTCGACTCGGCGCAAGTGCATAGCAGCTATAGTAAAATGGGGCGTCCGGCGATGGTACACAATGACTATAGTGTTAAAAATGGTGCTAGTAGTCACTCTACCTGCTGCACCTAATGGAAATAACATCTTGCATACTAACTCTCCTTCCCTCAAGCTAATGGAAACTTAAAAAACTGAGAATTTCTCTTACACTTAAGGCTGTATTGAAAACAAAACAGACAAGAATTGTTTTAAGTTTATTTTGGAATATTTGGACTATGTATATACACTAAATACATAAGCACATGCAAGTAAAGGCCAGAGAAAGGTATACAGACTCAGTATAAAAAAAGAGAAAAAATAAATATTGATAGTGCTTGTTACATAAATAATGATTAGTTTTAAAAAGTAAAGGAACTGCGTTAATGGCAATAAATCGAGAATTGTCCATGTATGTACTAGAATTGCATAGCGAGCTTTTGTAGCCTACAATAGTTTTATAAATAATTTGTACATGACTGTATGACATTTTTGTAAATATTTGCATTATAAAAAGAGAAATATGTATGCATTAGTATTTATTATAATTTATAATAGACTGATTTTCATAACATTTATTTAATTAGCAATTACAACACTATTATTTAAGTGGATATTTATTGTATTTTTCAATAATCAAATGAAATTATTTAAGTATGGCATAAAGTAAACTAAGCTCATAAGCGGGTATTCATCTCTCTTAACCAATCAAATTTGTGTTTTCGTACTATATGTATTTCTAAAATAGCTTGTCAAAAAGATATTTTTACTGGCAAAAAACTAGAAACCGCTCTGGCTTCGTGGCGGGTTTGATCTCATTTATTTGATAAAATCAGTAGATTTAGATTAGTTTATATTCTATTGGCTGAGGAGCGAAAGCAATGCGCGGTATAGTCATTAGCTTAGAAAAGTCATTAGATAAGAAATGATGTGCTTAAATGTTTCCATCTGTGCTCCGATTCCCTTTCAAGTATGTATGTAGTTTAAATTAACTGAAATCGAAAAGCTCAATTTTCTTTTTATATGCACCCTAAAAATAGGCATTTGTTCAATAACCTTGAATATCCAAATGTTCCGAATATGCATTGATGCATATTGAAATCCTCAATCCTCTTACAATTTACGTATGTAATCTAAAATTTCTTTTGATTTTTCGAAATAAAAAATAAATCATAATCAATTCCATAAAATATACAAATGTCTACGATTTTGGAAAATGCGGATATTTGCACGCATGCTTATGGCGAAAAAAAAATTATAAATCATTTAAAAATGTCCAAAAACATATAAATTGGTCAGTGAGCATATGGAAAACCATACTTTTTAGCGATGATTCTAAATTTAATATCATCGCCAGTTATGGTATAACACAAGTTAGAAGAGCAAGAGGACAGCGCTGTCAAAAGAAGTTTTGTCTTAAAACGGTTAGGCACAGAGGAGGCATGTCATGGCTTGGGGACGCTTTTCTGCTAATGGGATAACATACATGGCATAACAGTTACATTGATCTTCAAAAATATCTTAGAGAGTGTTATGTTGGAGTGGGAAATGCCGATACGGTGGACGTTTCAGCAAGACAATGGCCCAAATCACTCCTCAAAGGCCGTAAAAACTTGGCTTAGGCAACAAAACGTTCATATCATGGATTAGCCACCTCAGTCACCGGATATTAACCCAATTTAAAGCCTTTCGTTTATCGTTAAGACGAAAATTTCTCACAGTAACATTCAAAACGAAGATAAGTTCTTCAAAAGGGTCCAAGATGCCTGAGAGAGCATAACAGAAGACACAATTATTCATTTAATTGAGTCCATGCCACGATGATGCAAGGCAGAAATAAATTATATTTGAGTTGCATTTGTTTTGTCTCGTTGAAGTACTGACTATTTTTACATTAAATTAAATATAAATTGAAATACTAATTGGCTAAATTTTTATTTAAAATATGTGTTGAAGGTTATAACTTTAAATGAAATCAAAAATCATCTATATAATAAAAGTCCTCGTCACTGACTCACTGCCTCACTAACGCTAAGGCTTCTTCTAAAAGTTTAGAACATAAGCAAGCAAGAGTAATGATAGCGCAGTGAGTAAGGCGCTGGCGCAGAAACCGAGAGTGCGTGAGTTCGACGGGGTATTCTTATTTTTTTTCGGTATCAATTAATTATTGGAAAGGCCACAGTAGTTTTTAGTTTCTGGGTTGACCACAAGATGGCGCCACTCGCAACTAAAGAGAAATTTTGATCTACAGCTTTGGAACTAAAGCCTCGTTCACATTCGACTTACCTCGCTTTGCTTGACAGTTCGAGTTTCAACAACAAAGCATGAAAAGTAGAAGGTTTGCTACAATGAACGCTTTAACTTTGGATTTTACTGATATAATTAAAGTAGTAGTAGTTATGCTACTAATGTTTGAAATTCGCGAGTGTCTTAATTGAAAACGTAAGCGCACGAGAAAATGAAAAATATCACAAAAAATTTCAACAACTGATTGTCAAAGCGCAAAAAAGTTGAGAGTTGCCCAACATTTTGCTTCGCATTGCTTCGCTTCGCTTTCCTCGCGTTCTATTTAGCAAGCCTCATATAAAAGCATGTATTGAACTTATCTGTCAAAGCGAAATTCTGAAGCAAAGCGAAGCAAAAGTCGAATGTGAACGAAGCTTAAAAGTCGTGCAGCATTAAAACTCCGTATGCAGTCGCCTCATGGATGTGTCGTCCCACTGGTAAAATTTTATGGGCGTAGGATAAGTGACGTGGCACTTTTTATCAACTCCAGATTTGTGTATATCTTTAGAACTACACATCACACATCAATGAAACTCGGTAGGAACTTACTACATATCCATATCCTTCTACTGAGGAAATAAGGGGGCGGTGGATAAGGGGGCGTGGCACCCCATACAAACAAAATTTTTGATCTCGATTAGCTTTGGAACTAAAGCTCGTGCAGAATTGAAATTTCGTATGCAGTCGCCTCTTGCATGTGTCGTCCCACTGGTAAGATTTTATGGGCGTAGGACAAGGGGCGTGGCACTTTTCAAGCAACTACACACTTGGGCTTCAGTTTATAATTATAGGTACACCACACATCAATGAAAAACGATAGGAACTTACTCGCCGCGCCTTGCAGGCAAAACAACAACAACTCATCGCGCCACAAATATGCCACGAATATTAGGGTCGATCACAGCCGTATTATTTGTTAAATTGAGGATATGACATATGACGATAGGAAACACTGTGAATACCCTAAATATTGTGTACTGCTCTGCAAGTTTAAAATTCTTTTTGCGAAAAATTTCAGAGCTCTAAAATTGAATTTATGGAAGACTAAAAAGTAGAAAATAAAATTATATAAAAAAAAACTTTTTAAAAATAAGCTTTAATGTACTAAAAAGTAGAAAATAAGTTGTTTCCAAGTCACCTGTATCTTACTATTAATAAAAGCTTGTGCGCTCAATATCCATATTCAAAATATCTTTCATTACTAGAATCTATTTGCAAAAAATTATTTAAATAAAATATTGTGGTAACTGTTTGACAAATATTGAACACATGAGCGCCCCAAGCTTTTAGGGATAGTAAGATACAGGTGACTTGGAAACAACTTATTTTCTACTTTTTAGTACATTAAAGCTTATTTTTAAAAAGTTTTTTTTTATATAATTTTATTATAATAAGCTCTAGTCGTATTCTATGATTCACATTGCCTGTTTGTTGCTATGTCGAAAAATTTATCCATAAAAAAAATTTTGGATTAGCCTCCGCAAAGAAATTTTACTTCAAAAAAGAAAATTTGTTTTCAAATTGTTTTTTTGCGCGGCGCCCACTTCTCGCGGTAAATTGGCAATTCTCCGAGAATAATCTTTGCCATGAAAAGCTTCTCAACCCCGTTCGGTCGGATTCGGTTAAGTAGGTCCCGTTAACTTGTGCAAAAATATAACAAGCACACACAAGTTAATGCGAGAAAGCTAGGCCTAAGCCTCGTTCGCGGGCGGTTTGTCAGTTATTTATTTATTTATTATTCTAGAAGTGAGTTTTAGATGGGTTCCATTTTCAATATATTTTGTGAAACACAAAATAAGAAACTGGCTCGGTCTAATAAAACACTATTTAATAGCCAACATGTGCGAAGCGGCTACTCAACGTTTCTGAAGAACTTCGAGCGCTGATTCTAAAATTGGTTGTATCCAACGTATCCATCCGTATTCGACGTCGCGCGATAAAGCTAATAGGGGACGATAGGGTCACCAGCTCTATCGATTCCTTGGAGCACCGTCGGAACGTGGGATGTTTAATCCTTTTCTATCGCTACTTAAACGGTAGGTGCTATGCTAAGATAAGGGATCTTATCCCACCTGCCCGCGTGTTTTCCCGGAACACGCGATTGGCGAGCGGGGTACGGGGTACACCGATACCACGTTTCGACAAGGGAACGCATTACAGAGAGAATTCGTTCCTCGGTCGTTCATCGCGGTTGTGGAATAGTCTTCCTGCGAAAGTTTTTCCACGTCATTGCAATATTCGCGGATTCAAGGCAAACGTCCACCGCCACTACTCCACTTTTCCCCCACCCACTTACCTATGATCCTTTCTAAAGCAACAAGTGCTTTGCATGTATAAGGCATCCCCTAAAAGTCGGTTTAAGCGGAAAAAAAATATAAAAGTCTTACCAGTCGTTTTCGGATTAGGTTTTCGCAAATTCCAATCGACTGTGACCGTCACAACATCTGAGCAATCGAAATAATTTTTCCATTAAATAAAAGAGGAACCATTCATTCATCTTTTTCTTTCTTATAAGGTTCGTAGCCACCATTGCTAAATGTGGGTCGAGAGGGCTATCTTTTTGTATCGTATTCATAAGGCAAACATATTCAGATATTATTCCTGTATTTAAAGGTTTGCACATTTGTCAGTATTTTAAGCCATTTGACTGACAACAGAACTCAATCAATTGTTTTAAACTTGCCATTTTAATCAAGTTAAACCTCGTTTGCTTTTCAATTTCTAATAGGAAAAAAATCGATAAATCTTCGGAGAGCTTTGTGAGACCTTAAACCTGAATCACAGCGTACTTTACAACTACCTATACTTTAATGCATATTTTACATAAGGACATCCGAATTAAAGGGAATTTGAGCCCTCGCCCTAAGCACGCACGCCCGAAAACCCTGGGGCAGAAGAATATCAAAGAAAGTAAGAAAAGGCCATCATGCGTATTTTTACTGTACATCTATTTTGCACTGTGTATCAGTATGACCACTACACTATAGGCAATGGGACCGAAGCATACATTTTGGCACAAGTTTTATAATTTTCGCTAATAGGTATCTTAATTTTATCTTACCACTAAAATAAAAAAATATCAACAATTTTCTAACCTAATTTCTGTCAGGTTAAGTCAATGTCAGCAATTCTTCTCGAAGAGCACATTCATTTGAATAAGAATTTGTAAGACTATAAATATCGTATAGGCGGAGAATAGCGCAGCGCCGACCCGTCTCGTCAAGCGATACCCACTAAAGCTGAGTATGATGAAGAGGGCCAAGGTGCAGAGCAGCAGAATGGTGATGCTTAACTCGATGCCCTGCGAAGCGGCCGTGATGTCGATCTCGCCTGGCGCGCCCTCCTCCTTGAACATCAGGCAATTCTTTACGAACCACGGCACGCCCAGAGATAGCAAAATGGCCAGCGAATTAGCGCCGAGTGAATTGGAGACACCAATGCCGTTTTCACCTGATGTGTGAAGAAAGAGGGAGTAAGGATAGCTGGAAGCTATTGTTTGCTATGGCTTGTTCCCACTTACCTTTGCGTAGCGATATTAAGCTGGACACAGCTTCTGGCATAGCCGAACCGGCCGCCAAGAATGTCAGGCCCATTACGAACTGCGGTATCTGCATCGTGACACCGAAAGCGGTGAGCATCCAAACAATCATAAATGCATTCACGCCTATAGCAATGATGCACATGATGAAGGTGATCGGATAAAATTTGCGATGGGTAATTGGATTTGGTATGATGCAGGCCAAGAGGAATTTGATGGGAAACGTAAAGGCCCACCAGAATTTCATGAGTTTGGATGCACCATGCGGCAAGGAGAAAAGTTTAGCAGGCAGTTCGACGGATTCAGTGTCCTCACAGCACCCTGCGATACAAATAAATAATTTACTGATTATAATCGTTTTGAATCATTTCTATTATATGTATTTATTTTTATAATTGTGATCATATACATACATATGTATGTATGTACATGTATGCACTTTTTACTCAGGAGAAAACATTTATTAATGTAATCAAAGAGGAGTACTTATAAGTGTAAGTACTAATATTAATACAACACGATTTTACTTCACAGACACGGTGAAATTTAACGGTATTCTAATATATAGGATTTCTCATGGCTTCAACCAAAACTTGAATCTTATCGGACAGTGCTATTGAGAGATAACTAATTTAATAGAAATTAACTTACCACTCTTGGTATGAGCTAAAGTAACGGTGGATGAGGTGACAGACGTATTTTCGGGCACACTTATCACGAAGAGACCATCGCCATTCAGCGGATCCTTCTTAATGGGCAGTTTCGCTTTGGCACTGTTCTCCGGTGGTTCCGTGAAGTCTGTGGAAAAGTAAGCTCTTCACATTAACATAAACAGAGAAACAAACAACAAATTAATCAATTCAAAAATGAGTTTATTAAATGAATCACTCAACTAACAGTTTGAAATGTTTTGGAAAGAAGCACTCTAATTTTCAGTTGAATCAGCTGAGTATCGTTTCGAAAAGAGTTTATCAATGACGTACTCACCATATCGCTTGGAAAGGCAGCAATTCATTTTATCTTCAATAAAAACCCGTATCGCAGGCATGAATTTGTTATTGTTGAAAGTGATGACATAGTAAATGACTAGAAATATGATCAAGACGCAGGACTCTACAAAAGTAATGTAGCCGCCCCAGGCTAGTATCAGCAGAATGAACGTGTTAAAAGTGTAAATACAGCAATCACGACTGATGGGCCACCAATCCAGCTGTATGGGCTGCAAGTAAACACCAGCATGAATATCGGCAAGTATACAACTTTAACTTCCAATTTCTTAGTGTACCTTTTTTATTGCTAGTGCGGCTAGACCAGCCACGCCCAGCGTATTGAACATCAGCGAACCGATTATTGTGCCGAGTCCCAAATCGGAGTCCTCCTTGAAGGTGCTAATTGTGTTGGTGAAGAATTCGGGCATTGAAGTAGCCGTGGCCATGAAAGTGGCTGCCGCAACATCCTTGGATATATTTAGGTCTTCGCAAATGCACTCGACCGTGGGCAGGAAGTAATCATTGCAAATTATGGCCAGCAGCACGAAGAAGTAGATGGCGGCGAAGACATGCAATGCTATCCAACCCTCGCGCAATTGCTCTTCTAAAAATAAACGTTTGAATGTAAGTGAGGAAAATGTTAATTACAATTCTTGACCCACAATGAAAAAAGATCCAAAAATGCGTTTTGATACATGTGCAGGAGAGCAATTTTAAATGTTAATATGAATATATTAATCAGGAAAACGAATCAATCAATTTAAGTGAGTAGCAACTTCCTAAATAGCATTATTCAGACCCTTTTTCACGAATATCACAATGCCACTTATCTTCACTTATAATATGCATATACGCCATCCTTAATTAATGTTAGATAAAGTTGAGCTTTGATATTCTCGTATGTTATTTTTATTTTATTTTAAAACCCCTCGTGCTTTATTTCTGTGTTCATATATAACGCTTAAAATTGAAAAATTGTTCACAACTTACATAAAATTATATAAAAAAAACTTTTTAAAAATAAGCTTTAATGTACTAAAAAGTAGAAAATAAGTTGTTTCCAAGTCACCTGTATCTTACTATCCATAAAAGCTTGGGGCGCTCATGTGTTCAATATTTGTCAAACAGTTACCACAATATTTTATTTAAATAATTTTTTGCAAATAGATTCTAGTAATGAAAGATATTTTGAATATGGATATTGAGCGCACAAGCTTTTATTAATAGTAAGATACAGGTGACTTGGAAACAACTTATTTTCTACTTTTTAGTACATTAAAGCTTATTTTTAAAAAGTTTTTTTTATATAATTTTATTTTCTACTTTTTAGTCTTCCATAAATTCAATTTTAGAGCTCTGAAATTTTTCGCAAAAAGAATTTTAAACTTGCAGAGCAGTACACAATATTTAGGGTATTCACAGTGTTTCCTATCGTCATATGTCATATCCTCAATTTAACAAATAATACGTGGCATATTTGTGACGCGGTGAGTTGTTGCTATTTTGCCAGCAGGGCGCGGCAAGTAAGTTCCTATCGTTTTTCATTCATGTGTGGTGTACCTATAATTATACTGAAGCCCAAGTGTGTAGTTGCTTGAAAAGTGCCACGCCCCTTGTCCTACGCCCATAAAATTTTACCAGTGGGACGACACATCCAAGAGGCGACTGCATACGAAATTTCAATGCTGCACGACCTTTAGTTCCAAAGCTAATCGAGATCAAAAATTTTGTTTGTATGGGGGGTGCCACGCCCCCTTATCCAGTGCCCGCCTTAGTTTCTCAGTAGAAGGATATGGATATGTAGTAAGTTCCTACCGAGTTTCATTGATGTGTGATGTGTCGTTCTAAAGTTATACACGAATCTAGAGTTGATAAAAAAGTGCCACGCCCCTTATCCTACGCCCATAAAATTTTACCAGTGGGACGACACATCCAAGAGGCGACTGCATACGAAATTTCAATGCTGCACGACCTTTAGTTCCAAAGCAAATCGAGATCAAAAATTTTGTTTGTATGGGGGGTGCCACGTCCCCTTATCCTACGCCCATAAAATTTTACCAGTGGGACGACACATCCAAGAGGCGATTGCATACGAAATTTCAATGCTGCACGACCTTTAGTTCCAAAGCTAATCGAGATCAAAAATTTTGTTTGTATGGGGGGTGCCACGCCCCCTTATCCAGTGCCCCCCTTATTTTCTCAGTAGAAGGATATGGATATGTAGTAAGTTCCTACCGAGTTTCATTGATGTGTGATATGTAGTTATAAAGTTATACACGAATCTAGAGTTGATAAAAAAGTGCCACGCCCCTTATCCTACGCCCATAAAATTTATTGATTCATGCATTGTCATGGTGGTTACGCATGTATGCAAAGTTTCAGATCTCTAAGTAGTCGGGAAGTGGGTGAAAAATTGATTACTAGATTCCACTACATACCGGATGTGAAGTTAATATAAAGCTTATAAAATAGATACCAATTCAACGCTTTCTCTTTTGTCATTTTCCTCAAGCTTCCACTTGATCACTTATGTGCATACCTGAGAAATATTCAGGATATTCATCCAAGGGTGATTTATAGTCTGTTGTTCCACACAAGTTGGCTTCGCGTATTGAACCGCCAATATATGAAATTTGTACCTCCTGGTAAGCAGAGTCATTTCTTTCTGTAATGGGATTGTAAAGATAAAAAAACTATATTTAAACAGCAATCAAAATTATAAAATACCTATTCATATTTATAGTCATGTAAGTATAGCTGCTCATCGCATACCAGAACATTTAAATTGAATACTGAGACTGTATACTTTTTTGTATAGGGTTTTACGCATTGATAATGATAAGATAAAATTGCGCTATTAATGTCATAATGTGGCTTTAACTGCAGTAATTAGCTTAGCATTAGTTAAACTGTTGAGCATGTTTGATTCTTCAAAAATAAGCTCAAGTGCTATTACCGTATCAGAAGTAGAACCATAGTGAAGTATGCTTGGAAGTCTGTGAGCACGTACTCAATAGTTTAATTCGTAAGTCGGAGAGATTGAACTTGTTACCAAAGGGGGGCTCTGGTTGAGCAGGCCACTTATCTACCAATTTTTACTACGTAAGCAATAAAAGGTTTTGAATGTGTGTATGTATTTGAAGTCCCTAACTACGCTTTCTTCCGCTTCCTGTTCTGATGTATACTCATATATTTACAATCTGCTTACTAATTTGTTGACTTCTTTGGTTTATTGCCAATTGCTAAATTGAAATGAGTCGCGTTCATTTAATTCGTAAATAAGATATTTAGTAATGTTTATCAGCTGAAAAATGTGTCAATATTTGTTGTTTTCACTCGACATTATTATCAATAAAATAATAAAAAGGAAGCATTATAAAATGTGTATGTATGTGCAATAACATGTATCATGTATCAAACTAGTGTGTATTATCTTTACAATAATGCAATTTTCACCAAGGGCATATTTTTTAAAACGATTCTCCTTGTTTTCCCCAATTTTTCCCGTTTCCAATAAAATTGTATAATATTTATTGTAGATGTGGGTCATAAAATGAAGTTGTTCGCCGAATATTAATTTTTGAATTTATAGCTGAGTTCCGAATATTGCTTGCAATCGGAATTGAGTGGTACAAAATAGAAACTTGGTCTACTACAGTTCAATTTCGAACCCAAACAAATCCATCTACTGGAAGCGCAAAATTCAAAAATAATTAAACGTAACGGTCGACAAAATAAGGGTTTCTAGAATTAGTTTACGGAGCGTGCGATTGATTTAAATTTGGGGTAGGGGGCAACCAATAATATGTATCGATGCCTTAAATTTATGACTAGAGAAAATATCGACAGTTAGAAACATCGGCACCAACGACTATACTAATTTTGCAAAGGAAAGGTAAGTTGAACTTCGGAGATTTTTTCCAAGGCGGGATTTTGTACTGAAACCGATTTCGGGAACTTGGGATTAACAGGGCTAGTCAAAACAGAAAGTAATTTGTAGTGTTTATGAGGACGCTGACACATAGAAAATATGATATTTATGTGCATTTGTCACCAGATTTAAAAAAATCGAAGTTTTAAGAGAAATTAGAATATATTTATAATCATGATTTCGAATTTCGTGGGGAGGGGAATTCTGCCCTTCCCCGCTCATTTATGCCTACGCCCATGATTAGTTTTCCTCGGCTTTGTATATGTAGCTCTGTTATCTTTGCTCACAAGCTGATATTTCTATCGAACATGAAAAGTTATTGCTGCTATATTTAATTGTGTTGTAGAAAATAAAAACAACAATCTAAGCATTCTGTATACATTAGATGCGATTGTTGTTATACAACAAGATTGCTATACCCTGAGTTGTAACAACCCCTCTCCGGCAATCCCAATTCACTTCAAAATAGCAAACTTAACTACTTTTTGTGTGCGCTTGGCTATTTTAAGTTTTGCGTTGAAACTTCCACATATGTACATACATATCTATGTATGTAGAATACACAAGTTTATACATGCGTGTAGAAAATTTCACGCCGAAAACCTATTAAAGCATGTAGAAAATGTAGACAGTGTAGAAAAGGCTAAATGTACAAACAAATTAAATGATTATTGAAATTTCTGTTTTAAGGAATTTGGCTATAATCTATGACAAAAATTTCATGAAACATATCAAGTCAAATGTACATTTAGTGATGAATTGAAGCGCAGACGAGAAAGATGCAAAATTTGAAGGTTTTTGGCTAAACTGTACTATGTAATAACAGTTTGATAATTCCCATTTTCTACCCATTCTACATAGACAAGTCCTGAAGAACGCGAAATCGATATAAGCCGTTCTTGAACGATTAATTATCACGTTTAAATGTTATAAATGTAATTTAATTGTTTTGCTAATTGTTCTGCAGCTACTCAAAAGGGGGTTTTCTTTGATATATTGCAAATATATCGAAACACTACAAATAGCAACAACAAAACTCGCAATTAGTGACGACTGATGAAAATTCATGTCGAAATGTTGAAATCACATCAAGGAAATTTAATTTTGTTTAGTTTCCAATACAGCTCCCATGATTTTGCAATGTGATACCAAATTGCGTGCACATAGAAGAGCTTTTATAGCTTTATAGTGTTCACGTTTCATTGGATCAAAGTTTTCACACCGGAATTTCAAAGTTGGTTCTCTGCAGTAGAGATTTGTCGATTAGAGGAAACGCCGATTTTCTTCGCGAATACGAAATTGATTACACAGTGGTAGGTGCAGCTTGGTTTCGCGAAGCCATTAAATCCGCATATGTCATATTCTTTTAAATGTTTAAATTGATTACAATGAAACGATTGTTCGGTGTCGCTGTGGCTTGTGTTCTGATGCAAGGGATCCCAGGTCCCGAAACTTAGTAAATTAGAACAGTTCTTAAAATGATTTTTCTAAAAGAAACTCCAGCTTTTCCGGCTCACATATCCAGGGAATTCCCTTAAGTTAAATTGCTTTGTAAGGATTGGACAAAATTTTTATTTATACATTTTACAAAAAGTTTAATTGGACTCATTTGATTTCAATGCCGTTCTGTATTTTAATCTCAAAGATATGATCATCATAAGTAAACTGTGTTCGTAAATCTTAAGTAAAACACTTGAACAACCCGTCAGTGTAATAAATAAGACTGTTAAATTCAGTTTAAAAATATAATTTGAAAATATTGTTAAATCGTGCACTCGACAACAGCAGATTTGGTAGCAGGGAAAAGCGGAAAAAGTCCCCCTCGTAAAGAACAATACCGAACGAAACCAGGCAAAAGCTTAAGCAATTTCAAAACACGTTTTCAGTCTTTTCTGTTGTCGTCATTGTTGCTGTTGTTGTTGTTGTAGTGCGCGTGCGCGCCAGCGCATTACGAGAAAACCCATGCTGGGAGATGCAAGGAGGAATTCCCTGACGTAGATATTTTGTTCGTTGAATACATTTGCATTTGCTGCGATTAATTGCATTTACATAAATTGAACAATTAGACTTAAAACACCTGGCATTATAATTGCCAAGTAAATGCTACTTCGCATATATGTATGTATGTAGTTGTGTGGGTGTGTATTTTTTTCAAAATTGTGGGTGATTTTATGCCATATAAGCTACAATGTGAATTCCGAATGTCTCACAATTTTTAAATTTGTATGCTTTTTAATATTAAGTAGATTTTATTTTGTATAAGATTAAAACCACATCAGGAAAATCACATTGATTACACTGTGTAACAAAAAAAAAAAGAAAACGAATACAATTTTCAAGAGACCAATTTAAATCGAACTATTGGCATGACATTGGTTTGAAGGAATCATAGATCAAACTCATACATCAATACATAATACACAAAACACAAAACATACATCATACATAAAAGTCGTCTTCTCAGATTTATGAACGTTCGTGATGAAATTTGTGAGCGTAGCTAAGAGGCTGAGTACCAACATATGTATGTATGTATGCTATTACTTGTTGATTCAAGTGTGCCAAATTGCTACCAAAATAAGTTGGATATTCCGTACGAGTACTCGTACTTATTTTTGCTTCAAGATAAATTATATAACAATTCTGGAATTTATAATTATGTATGTTCTAAATATGAATCTCAACTTTATTTGTGGTGCTTCTTGTCATAATTCTTCAGAAATACAATGAAGTTCGTTCAGACATGTTTCGACTCTTTGGAATACGGCCGATAAAACGGGTTATTAACATAGAGAGTGACAAACAAAAATCATTTTTAAACTTTTGATTTATGGTTTAAATATAATGAGTGCGAAACCACGAAACGAGACCGCGACGATTCGAGACAGGTTTAGTTTTTCAGTCTGCTTGCGGTTATTTTGTCTAGCATATAGCCCAAATGAAACTCTACACACAACAAGTAGAGTGTTTCAAACGAGTTTATCTTTCAAATCGTGTAATACTATGACGCGACGTCGTAAGGTACCCCGGAAATTGTAAATTCTGTCTTATAGAATGCTGTGTTTACGGCAAAGCAAATAATATTTGATTAGTTTCAATTATCAACGGTCAATGGATCCTGAATTCCTGCCAAAGCTAAATTCAAATCAAAAACTGTATGAAGCGCAGTGTCTCAGTGGATGTGTGATCGGCCACTGACTCCAGGCTTCACAGGTTCAATCCCTTATATCTCATATAGTGTTAAAGTGAGATATTTGATTCATATACACACAATATTTGTATCTGAATTACAAATTAGAATTTCGAGTTGCCCTTTTACCGTACTAGCCAGATTTAGTCAAACTTGCCTGTTAGTGTAATAAACCTGTTAGTGAAATGTAATGAAAGAGTGATTTTCTCCCTTTATAAATGTTGCATGATTTAGTTAGAATAATGCCCTGATAAATCATAAAAAGTGTCAAATCATCGAATCTGCATTTGCAAACATTTGAAAAGTACCCGGTACCCGACCGATCCAACGTTGAGTTGACCATTCATAGGTTTGCATTTGTTTAAAATTAACGCTTAATTAATAAATCAATAAAAAATTTTCAATTCCATTCATTCCATTTTTTTGGATAAACAAATTTTGACATTTATTTCGTTGCAACAAAAATGTTTGTGCTTTCCGAACTTTTACAATTTTCTTTTTCTCTTTGAGAACATTTTCTTGGTTTTACAAATATAGAGGTCTAAGTCCGTGTCAAAAAGATCATACACCGATTTTTATTAATGGGGGGCTATCGCGAATTTTTTATGTAGGCGTAGCAGCCCGTCCATTTTAATCAAATATCAAATATCATTTGTAAACAATTCTTTGCAAAATCGAACAACGTATAAAATTTTTGGCCACCGTTTATTTGTAATCGTTGCACTGTGTGGATTGGAGGGAAATTCATTAAATTTTTTATAAAATGAAAAGCTATACATTTAATATCAATATGATAATTTTAATCTGCTGCTAAGATATATGTATTAATCCACATTCATCGAATATTTCTAGGAACAAAATGTTCGTTGCGCATAAATTTTATGCATCTGGGAAAAAGGCATTAGGCCTCTCGGCTGGAATTTATTCGAGCCAGCCATAATGGCAAACTCTTATCTTTATAATAAAGCTAAATTCTTGGCCATAACATTAAATTATATGCGTATTATTTCTTCTTGAAAACCACACGTCTAAAAAAAACACTGTACATTCAAGATTTATTCGAATGTTGGCCAAAAATCTTAACCGATATACTTAAAATTATTCGGCCTTAAAATAAAGAATGCGGGTCAAAAATTTTTAAACACACTTCAAGCACTTCTTCTCGACTGAACATAAATTACGATTTCATGCTCTTAATTTAAATTCTATTTTTTTATTCATAACAAAAAATGCTCAGTGAAGGGTTAAATAAAAAGTGAGGGGTTAAGCGATTAATAAGATCGTATGCTACGCACCTGCACCGCTGACGCGACTGACTGCATTGGTCAGCATCGCTAGCACGCCGAAGTGGGGTGCCGCACGCTTGAACATATTTATTTCCGTTTCCGCTTGCACTACGGCCTCTATTACACACGCAAACACACTATGCAACACTCTTTTTACAGTGCTGAATATCGTTTTTAATCCTTTCGATCCTTTCGTTTGAAAGAGAGCAAAAAAGAGAATCTATACCACTTTGGGCCCACTTTTGACCGCACTTAGTTAAATTTTTTTATATAATTCTTTGGCACTTTTCGAAATTTCAAACGTTAACTTATTTTCCGGCAAAGCACTCGAAACTGCACACACTCGGACGTTTTATGCTTTCGCAGGTGGTTTCCAGTAAAGACTGGATTTTATATATTCTATGTACGTTTAACTTGCAGCCAATCAGTCAGTCAGCTAATCGGTGAGGTAGCTCGTAGTTCACTCGCGGAAACATCCGCGCTGTTAGAATTATGCCGTGCAACTAAATTATTGGAGCCGCGCAACGAACGTCGAACAAGTGCCGCCTTTGTGTAAGTGGCTATCTCGAATAAAATGAAATTCAATTGACGGCTCGGAATGGCTTTTATAGCGGTAGGAGAGATATCCAGGCGGGTGCTTGCACATACACACACACGCGCCGACATACACAAGTGTTGCATACGCAGTGTTGTTGTTGCTTGCGCTTGTGGCGGCAACTGTTGCGATAGGGGGTCTTCCCGAGTGAAATCTGCCATAGCTGTTACAGATATTGGCTTTAACGATATTAGCTGTTTTGTTATTATTGCGCCACTGATAAGAGCGAAATATTTGTAAATTATTGCGATTATTAGCCATCTTGAATTCAATAAACTTGATGACTGCTGCAGGGGCGTAGCCAAGGGGAGCCAGCCAGACGAATGCGGAAATTATTTGACTTCTTGATCTAGATTGGGAACAGTCTTAAATTCACTGTACTGCCTTTAATTCATCTTCAGTCTGAAGCCCTTACAAAGTTGAAGCCCTTACAAATCGGGAAAAAAAATTCAAAACCATTTTCCCATAATTACTGAAATTTTTTAAATTTACAAATTTGCTCAAAATGTAGTCGGTGTCAGAAATAAGTACATCAATTGTGGATACTCTCCAGACTTTCTCACTAATATCCCGAATCATAATAATCTGCTCATCAACTGAGAGCAACAGGCTCTCTCGGAGACTATATATCTCTCCGTTACAGAGTTCGCGGGTTAGCAAATGTATCAATTTTGTACTAATTTTAGAACCTGATAAAAAGTTCCATTTTATTCAATATATTTGCGGTAAACTTAAGGTTTGTGTTTTAAGTTTAAACCGCCAAAGTAATGCTTAAGAAATTTTCCTGTGCGTAATTGTTCTACAGATTTAGAAACCTTTTCTTTCATAATGAACTTAATCTAAATCTTTAAGGCTTCTTATAATAATAAAAAAAATGTAACTGGCGCCCATGCTACCGAGACTTAGAGGTTTGGCACATAAGCAACGGATGCGTCGAAGCAACGCAAAAAGTTGAACAACTTTCAACTTTTGCCGTCCGGCAGAACGTGGACAGATATCAGCTGATTGTTTTTATTGTTTTGCCGACTTGAAGCTATCTGTGGATTTTTTTCTATTTCATTGAAATTTTCTTTTTTGTTTCGAAGAACAATGAATAGAAGCAGTACAACAGTACATTTGCCTTTATGACAAATCGGCTCAGGTGTACCGCAAGAAGCTACTGAAGGAAAATGCTGGGGTATCTGCTGCTGGCGCAACAATATAAATGTTTTAATACAGAAGACGAAGCAGCTGATTTTCTATGCGCTGCCAGCGTATTCATTGTGCCGACCCTCTCCGGCAGTCCGTCGTGGTCAGTTGAAAACTTCGCTCTCACGGACGCAACGGATTCTATGTGAAGGGCCCTTTAGGCCTAGTCTTCTCGCATTAACTTGTGTGCTCGTTCCATTTTAAATCTAGTTACCGGTCGCCTAAAAATGTTTTCTACTCAGTATCCGAACCGGATTGAAAAGTATTATTTTCATAAAAAATGATGCTCTCGGAAAGTTTCCAATTCTTCGCGAGAGATGGCGCCGCGCAAATAAGCACTTTGAAAAAATTCTCGTTGTTTTAGATGACATGAGTCTGTTGGTTTCGAACCAGCGACCTCTCATATCCGAGACCGAACAATTATTCACTCAGCCTCTGCGGCGCCCTGATTTCTTAACCTCATAAATAAGGACAATTTTCAGGTGATAATTTTATTTATAATACTACGACTATCATACAAAAATTCTTGTATAGAAAGAGAGAGGAATAACCTTCTCTTTAGATTAATCACCTGTTTCGAACATGGAAAAATACGATTTCACAGCATAGTATAAAACCATAAAAACTAAGAATTTTTTTGAGTTTTCGGCATTGAGAGAAATCAAAAATGTTGTAAAATTTACTTTTATTGTTCTCTGTAGTTGAAGGCCCTTCTGTGATAAAATGTTACTATTTTATTATTAAATTACATTACTATGTAAGAGTAGTTGAAACTAGCCACTTAAAATTTTCTTTATTATCAAATAGATCAAATAGAACAAATAAAGACTTATTTTAAAATTACCATATCAAAAATTAAAAAATATATTAAATTTAGCAGCAAATAATTCCAAACATTCGCTATAGTAATATTCATATTTACATATGTAAATATGTATGTAGGCATATCACCCGGTCTCTTCTTTTCACTTCGAACTACTCAGTTGCTGACTGAAATTTTCTTACTGAATTAATTGAACTGTTGGAATTGAATCTTTTAAGCAATTTATTTTGAGCTCAAATTGGTACACGTATTTAACTTCGACATTCAAATCTTGATCTCTTGATCATTTAGTTTCATCCACGGCTCGTTTACCCTCTAAGTGCATGTTTCCTTGCGTGTACCGTAATGGTACGAGTAGATGATGGGAAGTTCTCGACAAGATTCATATGCTGTTGCCTAATCTTTGCTTTTTGCGTGAATTCCCCTTCGCATTCGCGGAAAAGTGAGCATCAACTAAATAAGTACATATGAGTATGTATATAAGTAATGTTTGTTTGAGAGTGATAGCCATTCACCTTGTAATTTATCACAGCAGGCAGCATAGCTCCCTCCTGAGTGAAGTAATTATAGATTATCTGACGATTACACCTACAAAAAGGAAGACAAAAACCAAATGCATACTCCGCACAAATCAACCACTACGCCTTCTTATTAACTTACCTAATTTCACTTATATTAATTTGCCATATTGTGAACATTGAAACTGAAAACAATTTCTTAGAAGCCACACAATTACATTAAGATTTCACAGTAATTCACAAATTCCCATTGACGCAATGGGAAGCTGGATTAATGTTGTTGCAATCCATGGAATCCCGAAACCACCAATCAAATATGTAATGCCAACATCATTTTCTCTGGGTGGCAAAAGAAGCCGGGTGATAAGTGTTATATGTTATAAACTATGATTTACCATTGTAAAAAAGTTATATTGACAATAAGTAGCGTCAATTGTGCTTATACTAGGGATTTCAATCCCGGTGAGCTTTGCCGACGTTCAGGCCTGAATGAACAGTTCAACCTAACGGCTTAATATTTTCAAACCAGAATTGAAACGCACAACAAAGCTTGAGCAACCGAATTGTTTAATTTTTACCTGCATATACATACATATATAGCAATCCCCGGTTAATTGAACTTTAAAAGTCGCACAGTTTTTGTTTCAATTATCCGAAGAACCAATTAATTCGGGGATTCTGGGTGCATATGTATTTCGATTTGCTCAAAGCGTTGTGAAATTTGTTTAGTGTTCGTTTGAGGAATACACGCCAGGATTTCATCTTAAATTCGCTACATTTTCATCAATGATATGCAGTATGTATAGAAACAAGACAACTGAACTCCTAAGGAACATTTAAGACAAACATACAGCCTGACTCATTCTAATCCCATGCATAAATTTTGCTTACAATTCCATTGGAAAATTTTCTGAATATATTTACCGGCAAACAAGCTTTCGGTCTTTTCGCCTCACAATTTAATTAAGTCAATTATCGTAAGCTCGTATTTTGCATTTATCTTTTAAGTGAAGAACCCAACTCGGATTGCAACTGCCTGCACGTTTTATTTATTTATTTTCACAATTAATTATTTTGTTTGATTCTATCTTCTGATATTAAGCAGGCTTCTATTAAAGTTAATGTGTTTGTTATCAGTGAGGGTGGAAATGGCAATTTGATAATTGTTTCAAATTGAAAACGCTTGATGGTGAATTGAAATATTTATATTAAAAAAAAATTGTCGTATCAACTTGATCTATTAGACCACAAGTTAACGGAACTTGCAAATTTTCTTTCTCTATAACCGCATCCGAATGGGATTGCGAAGCTTTATTATCATGACAAGAAATACTCTCGGAGAAATGCCAATTCTTCGCGTAAGATGGCAGCGCGCAAGGAAACAATTTGAAAATAAATAAAATTTTTGAGATAATATGAGCCTGCTGGGACCAGCGACCGAGCTCTTATCCAAGGCGAATTGGCTATTGAAGTATAAAACGTTAAATATTATCAGATTTTTGCGAAAAGACATCCAAATAGTACACACATATAGCGATTTTATTTTTTTTTTTGGTAACTTGACTAACTATTTTAAAGCAAATGAAATACTAAAACCGAACTTAAAGGCTGCACGAAAGAGGACTGATAAATTCCCTTAAGATCATCAGATTAACTTAATTAAACAACATTATTAGTACAAAAATAGTAAACTGAATATCAAGTAATAAAATCAATTAGTTTCTCATTCAAATTTAATTACTCTTATGTTTAAAGTAGTCAAGAGGAAGTACAAATCAGTACAAAGAGGAACATTTTGGAACATAAGCTTTTGATAGAGTTTGGCATGAAGCACTAGTTGGTAAACTAGTTGCTCATGGCGTCGGTGATTGCTTCGCTCGATGGATAACGAGCTTCCTTAGCTGCCGTTCTATTAGAGTTGTGATAGACGGTGTCGCTTCTAATGAGTACTCCTTAAACGCAGGTGTACCGCAGGGTTCGGTCCTGGCACCCACTCTTTTCCTTGTCTTTATCAATGACCTCTTTTCATTGACTAAGAATCCTATATATTCGTTTACGGATGACAGCAGCCTTTGTCATTCATATTCATTTACAGGTCGCCCAAGCTCTGCGGAGATTGAGAGCAAGCGACGTCATATGAATGACACACTCAACAAAGACCTTCAATCAATCTCCGAGTGGGGTCGAGCGAATAGGGTCAGTTTTAATGCTCGAGAGACCCAATGCTGTTGTCTCTCACACAGGCAAACTTCCTCCCCCTCCCAAACTCCTCTATCCTTTGATGGTGTGGATACTGTAGAGTCGGCAGCTCTTGACGTTCTAGGCTTGTCGATCAAGTGTGATCTCCGCTGGAATGACCACATTTTCGATATTGCTAAAGAAGCTGGCAAGTGCTTAGGCTTTCTAAAGCGCTGTAAAAAATACTTTACACCGGCTGATCTCTGCACTATCTACACCACCTATATTAGGCCGAAAATGGAGTACAATTCGCATTTATGGGCAGGAGCTTCACGAACCCAACTGGAGCTCCTAGACCGTATCCAACGTCGCGCGATAAAGCTAATAGGAAACGATAGGGACGCCAGCTCGATTGATTCCTTGGAGCACCTTCGGAACGTGGGATGTTTAAGCCTTTTCTATCGTTATTTTAACGGTAGATGCTCTGCTGAGATACGAGATCTTATCCCAGCTGCCCGCGTGTTTTCTCGCAACACGCGTATGGCGAGCGGGGCACATCGATACCACGTTTCGACAAAGCTCCAACGCACCACGCATTACAGGGAGAATTCGTTCTTCGGTCGTACATCGCGGTTGTGGAATAGTCTTACTGCGGAGGTTTTCCCAAGTCATTGTAATATTCGCGAATTCAAGGCAAACGTCAACCGCCACTACTCCTCTTTCCCCCAACCCACTAACCTATGATCCTTTCTAAACCAACAAGTGCTCTGCATATATAGGGGGCATCCCCAGTGTCGGTTTATTTTAAAAAAAAAACATTGGCTGCACTTCGAATTACTCAGAAGAACGGCTGTACTCTACTTAGTAATACTCTACTCTAATAGTAAAACGTACTCTTTTTCCAAAGACATTGCTATTGGTCACTTTAAGTATGGGGTTGGCTTGAACTTCTATTAAAAGGTTCGGATTAAAATTGTATTCCTCTGAATCTCCTTGCATTCACGTAAAAGCACCAGCTTTAATTGGTTAAAAATGACGGCCGTTCCAAAAGTTATTTTCATCTAAAATAATTGTTTCCTTTATTCTTTTATAAGTTTCTATTTGTAGCAAACTCAAAAGTGTAAAAGTGTGGAAATAAATATGCTCTCCGTTTATTTTTGTAGCAAGCTCAAAAGTCGAAACAACTTTAAATAATTTTGCCTAAAAAATCCAGCATTTCCGACTTACATTTGAAGGGATTTATTTACGCTGATGCTTGTTTTTGAATTGAATAATTTTATTCAGTACAAATGACTTCGCAAAAAAGTTCAGTTTATAAAAACAAAAGACAATGCCTGAGTAAGAAAGAGAAATCGATGCGAAGGTTGAAGACCAGCGCAGAAGAGAGAGGCGGAATCTCCAGTGCAAGGACCAAGTGGAAGAAGGCCTATCTAACCTTGGAACTAGTGATTGAAGAAGGTGCGCGCAGAACAGAGCTGCCTGGAGAGACTGCGGGAGTGGCAATATAAGCAGAGACAATATATGACAGAGATAGAGCAGTCTTAAAATGGAGACTATTCGGCTGAAAAACATTAGGTACCTTACTCGCTTGAAGCAACTCGCTGATTGTTCCGTGAGCGGCAGAGCGCAGATATAGGCGAGCCCGCTCAGCACAGAAAAACCGAAAGAGGATAAATTTGAATCGAATCGCTCGCTCGTTGCTTGGGTCGGCCGTTACGGCTGAATAGAAATTCTATTTATAGTTTTGAATTGTCACAACAAATGAGAAAGTACATGCATACACACATATGCATGTATTTTTCTTTTTCTTCAAGTTTTTCAGAATTTTATCTTTTGATAATTTGTATGCCCTGCATTTGTGGCAGAATCATTTTCTTTTTTTCAGCATTTATGGCTTATTACTTTCTTATTATTAACTTGTATGGCTTTTAATTCCTAAGTTTCTGTGTATTTGTATTGAACTTTTCCCCTTTTTTTGGAAAATTTATTCAAAAAATCCAAACAGTTATAATTATAGATATGAATAAATTTTCCAATAATTTATTTCAAAATTCATATCCATTTGCAAAATTTCAAAGTCATTTTGGGCGTGCATGTTGCATTTTTCAAATCAGAGACCTGCGATTTTAAATTTATGTAGTACAGCCTAGCAAAAACCATAGTCATATTCATTCAATTTCTCTATATTTATATTTTATCTGATTAATCTATCTATCAATAATTCAATTAAAATTTTCTTTTACTCATTTTTAAGCAGTAACTCTTTGTATTTACCATAAATTAATTTTGGTTTTACATAAAAGCGCAGTTATTAGATCCCATTGAATAAAAGAAATGTCAAAACTCTGTCTTTTATTCAAAGTGAGTTGTAATATGCAAAATTTGTAAAAAAAAAAAACATACCAAATTCAATAAACTATTAATATAAATTTAAAATATAATAAAATACAAACATTCGTGATCGACAAAATTATGTAGCAAGTAGTTCTTCCTCTTGCAGCATTCAGTTTTCTTTGAAATTAAAAAAGCCGAAATAAAAAACTTCTCTGAGCGGGGATCGAACTCGCGCACCTTTCGTATACGTAAACGACCGCCTCTACCAACTCGGCCACACACTGTTTCGTTCCATCTCGGGTAGGAAAGAACTTGAATGAATATGACTATGGTTTTTGCTAGGCTGTACTGCATAAATTTAAAATCGCAGGTCTCTGATTCGCCCAAAATGACTTTGAAATTTTGCAAATGGATATGAATTTTGAAATAAATTATTGGAAAATTTATTCATATCTATAATTATAACTGTTTGGATTTTTTGAATAAATTTTCCAAAAAAAGGGGAAAAGTTCAATACAAATACACAGAAACTTAGGAATTAAAAGCCATACAAGTTAATAATAAGAAAGTAATAAGCCATAAATGCTGAAAAAAAGAAAATGATTCTGCCACAAATGCAGGGCATACAAATTATCAAAAGATAAAATTCTGAAAAACTTGAAGAAAAAGAAAAATACATGCATATGTGTGTATGCATGTACTTTCTCATTTGTTGTGACAATTCAAAACTATAAATAGAATTTCTATTCAGCCGTAACGGCCGCAGTGTTGCCAGAAAAAAATATCCCAAATCGTCAAAATATTTAAAAAAATCGTCATTTTGGGTCCTAAATCGTCATTTCAATGAAAAGTAAAAATATACTAGTATATTTTATTTCTGGTTAACGAAAATTATATAAAAGTTCAGATCAAGATTCAAACATTGTATTATAGGTATTATTCACAAGAAATTCATTAACAACTTTGTGTTTTGATTTTTCCCCGTTTATCCCCCTAAAGGCTTTCAGCTGCTTCGCCCACTAGGGTATTCCAGAACTCATCGGCACCCCGACTCTTGGGGTGTTAGTTCCACATTTCAACTAATTATACAATATTTTAAGTTGTGTCCAGAGTCTTTACATATTTGTGTAGGTAGAAGTTACCTATACTATGTACATATGTATGTATATTCGAAATATTTTTTTATCAATATTCTTCCATTGATGATTTTACATTTTTACTGATATATATTAGAGCTTAATTTTTTAGTATTGCAAACAAAAATTATTAAATTCAAAAAAATCCTGAGCTAATAAAATTCCGTGTAGAGCTTCACTATTTAGACGATTTCTATATTTAGTTTTGTTCAAATTATCCTTTGAAAAGATTCCCTTAACATTTGCTGATGAGTTAGGTAGACACATGTGAAAAAAAAATTTTCGGGAGAGTTGGGGAAAACAAAAGAAGGATCAGAGTATTTTGTATCAGATAAAGTTTTCCAAAAAGCTGGTATTATTTCCTCATTTTTGTGAAATACATTTCGAAAATCGGAATTGTTGGCTCCCTAAACTCGTTGTTAATCGCTTGAGCAGTACTGTTTTCAATTAGGTTTCGAAAATCACGAAGAATGAGTTCTGAAGAAGTAATTTCATTTTTTATAATTTTCTGCGGACTGATAAAAGGTAGGTTTTTTAAGACTTGATCACAGAAGTTACATCGGCTTTTATTCCACGCGTGGGAGTGATAATTCGATTACTAAACACATTAGTAGTGCTAATCAAATATGTTGGCAAAAATAAATGCTCATTAAGAATTAAGTGACTGACACAGACGCATCACCATCGTTATGTTGTGCGTATGTATGTACTATGTGTTAGTTTGAAAAAATGCTTTCACAATTTTTTCAATCGACTTAGCAGCAAGTGCACACATGGCACATTTCGCAGACAGAAAGTCATGCGTAGCACAAATTTTCATGCTTAGCAAATGAAGCTGAAGTTGTAGAAAAATACGCTTAAATTTGTATGAAATCAAGCAATCGATTGTACGAGATATTCCAAGGTAGAAAAGACAGTTATCGTGCATTGCTCGTTCCTGAATAATTGGGAATAACACAAAAAAGATGGATGAATTTGAAATTGAATTTTTTATCATTACAAAGTTTCAGAAATCGTCATTTCTGCCTTTGAAACCGTCCATCGTCATTTAGACCTTAAAATCGTCCAAATGACGACCGCGTCGTCCATCTGGCTACACTGAACGGCCGACCCAAGCAACGAGCGAGCGATTCGATTCAAATTTATCCTCTTTCGGTTTTTCTGTGCTGAGCGGGCTCGCCTATATCTGCGCTCTGCCGCTCACGGAACAATCAGCGAGTTGCTTCAAGCGAGTAAGGTACCTAATGTTTTTCAGCCGAATAGTCTCCATTTTAAGACTGCTCTATCTCTGTCATATATTGTCTCTGATATAAGTTAGTAAGTATGTATTTACTACTACTAGTGATGTTCGAATGAAAATATTGTTATTATTCCACGGTTTTCAATCTCGTAGCAATGCTGGTCTATACACCGACATTTTGACGTGGTATTTGTTTTTTCCCTTTTTATACATTGGTTATGTAAATGTCGTATAACCAAACCTGGAAAGGTGATTGAATTTCACAGCTACGAAGGCTAAAAAACGTTTGAAAAAACTCTCAGCGCAGTTGGTTTTCCAGTTCTTGTTCTTGATTTTTTGGAATCCCTCAGAATTCGGTATAAATAACTGCTTTTAGTAGTGAGGTTTGTTGGCTGGATATTGGCGCCATGGAAACTGTGAATAAACGTTCGTATCAACGGAAACACTTGTACGAGTTGTACGATTACTCAAGATATATTTATGTAGGAATGCTTTCTCGATGGCCCCCCGCTTTGTCTACTTTATTGAAACTCTCACTTTATTTCAATAACGTTATAATGTGATTTATTAAAAAATACTACGCATTCGGCGATGCGTCGCGTTCGATGGTCGAGTGTCAACTGTCCTCGTCAGTAGTCGGGCGTAAACTCACGCGTTCGTTAACGTCGTTAAGTATTCAAAAAGGTCGATAACTGTCAGTGTGCGTCTCGTCAAATCACGTCGTCCACGCAGGTTTGCATTTTGTCAGTAGTCTCGACAGGAATTTCCACATTTATATGTCTCCTATTGAAAATTTATAACACACTAGTGAAATGCTTAAAATAAATGAAAGCGTCGTTATTTTTATATTATAATTTATGGTTTAACTTTCTTCTTTTCCGCACATGAAACAAAAGAATTTACACGAGCACTTATTGCAAAAAAAGAAATAATCCACTAAATAACACTTACAGATAATTTTCGATTAAAACAGATAATAATACGATTAAAGTCAAGTAATTCTCTTGTTAAAGCTATTGTATAAAAAACAGAGCACATGAGTATGGGAGAAAATACATTGGCATAGCATACTTTTTGGCATTTTGCTCGCTATTTCGTATAATATTGCTATTAAACTAAAGAGCGTACTTCAAAAGTTATTGCACTAAATTAGTAGGAATATCAACAATGCTATATTAATTTAATCGGAACACTAAGATGACTATAAATATACATATGCATGGTTATGATTTGGTTTCGTGTTTCTCGATTGTGTGGCCTAAAACTACACAGTCTTAATTTACAAAAGCACACAACAAAAATACTACCGGGAAAGAAAGCTATTAGTGCCTGGTTGCTGAATCGCCTGCAATATCAGCAGGTCTCGGGGAAGAATACGCCCATAGCGATCAAGATTTGTAAGACTATGAAAACGGTGTATACAGAGAATAACGCCGCGCCTACGCGTTTCGTCAAGCGATAACCACTAAGGCTGAGTGTGATGAAGAGCGCCATGGTGCAGAACATGAGAATCACTATGCTGTACTCGATGCCGTTAGAAGCGACTTTTATATTGGACGCAACTCCTGTCTGAGCATACAACATGCAATTTTTGATAAACCAAGGCACGCCCAAAGAGAGTAGAATGGCCAGAGAATTGGCGCCGAGTGAGTTGGAGACACCAATGCCGTTTTCACCTGTTGGGTCAAGAATAGAAAAACCTTAAGTTATTTTGTTTGAAACGCTAGAATGAGCTGACTCACCATTACGCAGCGATATTATGCTGGACACTGCTTCAGGCATTGTGGAACCAGCTGCTAGAAATGTCAACCCCATCACAATTTGGGGAATCTGTACAGTGACACCTGAAAATGCAAAAAGGGAACGAATGTTAAAATAAGTTATTTTGTATTTTAATAGGGCAAAATATTAGGGCAACAATGGCGAATAAGAGCTCGGTTTCTAATGCCAGAGGATTCAACCCATTTTACCAGAAAATTGTTGCCGCCTATACAGTGGGCGGACCACGCCCATTTTTTGGTATTTTGCAGAGGGTCCACACCTCACCTTAAATACCAAGTATTATTCTTTTGAATGAGTAATTAGACAAATTATAGCAATTTAATCGAAAAAAACCCGAGGTAGTGGGACTTACATGCCGATTGTGGGCGTGTCCTTCAATCGATTTGACTAATTTTAACACTTTACCTAACCCGAGGTTCACTGTGACTGTGTACCAAATTTGGTTCAAATCCAACAACTCCTTCTTTTTTTTGCGTACACGCAGACAGACAGACGGACAACCGGAAATGAAAAGAGAAAGTGTTTCTGATCATTTCAATATACTTATGTCTATACCTAGGAAGGCTCCTTTAATGCGTTACAATTTTCGCACAAAGTTATTATGTATACCCTATTACCATAGGTGTAGGGTATAAAAATACAAATTAACAAATTGGTAACAGAGATGCAGCAAAAGAACATACAATATGTAAAATGCGCATTTTACACAAACAAATTTTCTTTTGCAATTCGAAAATTATCACCCGGCCTCAGACTTTGACACTATTCCCCCACTCTCGAAGAGAACAACAAGCTCTCTCCAAAATAACGGTATAACGGTATATATAAAATTATGGCGACATATTTTCCTCTTCGCTCTTACATCCACACTTTTTGCGCTCACTTTTATTTCCCTTTGCATACATTCCACCCTATTATGGATGACGACGGTAAAATTTTTGAATTTGGGGCTCAAATGGGCATTTTTATTGAGAGTTCTGAAGATTCTCAATAACTTTGGATATGTTAAAATTATTTTAGTTATTTTGTTTTGAATTTAAACATTGACTTTCCTTTGTGATGTACCATTAAGAGTGTGAATAGATGTTCGTTTATAAACTACATATGTATAGGTAAAATAGGAAAATATTCCAAGCATCACAAAACTGCAGGTTTTTTTCAATTCTGCAAAGAACCTTCACACCTACACATTCATATTTCTTCATGCTAACTTTGTAACTCCCCATTGAAAATAACCCGAATCGTGACAATGCAATTGTATCAAATAAAAGATAAGCACCGCTTAGCACTTACCAAACGCCGTCAGCATCCAAAGAATCATGTAAGCATTAGTGCCAATTGCAACAATGCACATTATAAATGACAGCGGGTAGAGCTTACGATATGTAATCGGATTGGGAATAATACACTTTAACAGTAGCTTTATGGGAAACGTGTAGGCCCACCAAATTTTCATTAACACCGACTCGCCACGAGGCAGCGCAAATAACTTGGCGGGCAGTTCCACGGATGCTTCGTCCTCGCCGGACCCTGAAAGTAGAAAATTTTAGATTAATTTCACATATTATTCAGCATAAGGAATCTCTCAGAAATGCTAGAGCTTTTTAGGAATATTTAGCGTTATAGTGTGAGTATGTTCAAAATCCGGAATCTATGGGATCGCTTTTAGCTGCATACTTTTGAGTGATACTTTGGGTCGAAGTAGGGGAGAGGGGGGTACCTTCGGCCTTGGGGCACATTCGTCAAAGGCGATTTCGGTATGAAGGAGTCATCGGACATAACTGTTTATTAGTAAAAACTAACCCTTAACTAGCATAAATATCTCTCACAAAGTTTGCCATCTCTATCTGAACAGCTGATAAAGTTACATTTGATTTTGTGTTTTCGCGCTTCTTTCCCGAATATTCAGGTCGGTAACGTAAGAAGTTTGTGCTGTATTTATACCATTATTTCGAACAAAATTGTATTAGTATTACTTTAATACTAATTATTTTGTAAATAAAAGTGTATTAAGTGAAAATAAAGCACTGAAATTAGAAGTAAAAAAATAAAAAGAAAAACAAGTAAGGAAGCATCAGTCGGGTTTCACCGACAGAGTAATACCCTACACCAAGTAACCGAATAGGGGATAATCCACTGAAAGAAATGAAATTGTGGGTGCATGTAATTTACAACCTACATAGTGGGCGGACCACGCCCATTTTTGGATAATTAAAAGGTATTCTTAACAGGAATGAAGTAACCAAATTTGGATGCTCTGGTGTATATATTATGGAAGTTCGGAAAATTTAACGTTTATCGCCTATATAGTGGGCGGATCACGGCCATTTTCTTGTATGGTATCTAAGACCTATATATCAACTTGGGAACCGAATTTCATTCATCTAAATTCGTAAATAATCATTTGGGAGCAATTTTACGAGAAAATTTTTTCCTTCTATATAGTGGGTGGACCACGCCCATTTTTTCGTATGTCATAGATGACCGACCCCTTAACTTGAATACCAAGTATTATTCTTTTCAATGAGTAATTAGACAAATTACAGCAATTTTATCGCAAAAAACCCTAGGTAGTGGGACTTACAGGCCCATTATGGGCGTGTCCTCCGACCGATTTGGCTAATCTTAGAACTTAAACTAAGTTAAGGTTCACTCTAACTGTGTACCAAATTTGGTCCAAATCGGACAACTCCTTCTTTCTCTCCTGTGCTCACAGACGGCCAGACAGACGGACAGACGGACAACCGGAAACAAAGACAGAAAGTGATTCTAAGCATTTCTATATACTTATGTCTATACCTAGGACGTCTCCTTTAATGCGTTACAATTTTCGCACAAAGTTATTATACCCTATTACCATAGGTGTAGGGTATAAAAAGTGACACCAGGGTGGACTCTTTTTTTCATGGGGCACATTCGTCAATATAACTTCACAGGTACTAAAAATCGAAATCGAGTTGAAGCTTCCAAGACCCTCGAATCTGGCTTAAACCTCCCGTAACCACACAAAATTAATATTAGGGTCGATCTCAGCACTTTAAACATTATGTATAACAAATAATTTATAAAAAAAATTTGACAATAAGTACATTTTTTTAAGCTCTTAAACATGATTTTTTTTAAATTTTTTAATGCAAAATATAATAAATACGTGTTGTGTAACCAAAAACCTGTCTTAGACTAACTAAACAAGATTTTGCATCACCTTATGGTACTTTAAAGTGTAAATGCCGAAAGTGCCCCGCCAAATGCCGAAGCTACCCTGGCATGGGGGCACATTCAGCGAAATGACTTTTTTTACTAATCATGAAAAAATAATACAAACGGAACTTTTTAAAGAAATTTTAGTATAACATTTTATTGTTAAATAATGAGGTATTGTAACAGTCTAATCGGTTTTTAAATATATTGATCACCTTCTGAAATATAGGCCTTCAAAAAAAAAGAGACGAAGGTACCCCCTCTTCCCTACCACTTTAGTGCTGAAACTTTGCAACCCTTTCTTGATGATTATTGTTTTGAGTCTATGACATTTTGACGGGTTATAGCTAGTTAATTTATATTTCTAAAATATAATTTTATACTTACAACTCTTGGAATGCGTCAAGTTGGCGGTGGATGAGGTGGGTGAAGTATTTTCAGGTACACTTATCACAAAGAGACCATCTCCATTCAGCGGATCCTTCTTAATTGGAAGTTTCGCTTTGGCGCTGTTCTCCGGAGGCTCCGTGAAATCTTAAGGCATGAAATTGCTTTTGTTAGAAATTGAGATAATTTACGATGACCCAGTCACAAAGAAACACTCACCATAACGCTTGGAGAGGCAACAATTCATTTTGTCCTCAATGAAAACTCGTATCGCAGGCATGAATTTGTTATTGTTGAACGTAATCAGATAATAGAGCACCAAGAAGCCCATCATGATGCACGATTCCGCAAAGGTAACATAGCCACCCCAGGCGAGTATCAGCAGAATGATTGTGTTGAAAGTGTAAATACAGCAATCCCGTGTGATGGGCCACCAATCCAGTTGCACTGGCTGTGGAAAGAAATTGTCCGTTGAGTGTGAGTGTTCCAATAACGAGAGAGCGGTCGAAACAATGAGTTTTATCTATGTCTATAGTTTTTTAGCAGAAGTTGGTAGCCAACATTTGTGTGTTATTGTAATGGTATTTAGTACCTCATATACCCGTCCTACTATTTTGTTCCAATACAAATAAAAAGAAAAATACAAGTAATATGGCTGACGGCTTAAGCCATTGCTATATGTTAAGCAATTTTAAATTGTAATGTAATTACATGGAAAATAAAACTACTAAACTACTACAAGTATTATCGAAACAACTATTTTATTGCGATTTTCTTCCGTTTTCTGAAGATTTTATATTTCATTGGACACGCTCTTTTTCCTGGCATGAATCAATAGGCCGACATGGCATAAGAAAGTGCTTCAAAATTCAGCGCATTCGCTGGCTAGGCTGTGCTATGCCGAGCATATGCATGAGTTCCAGCTGAGAAGGTTCCCAAATTCGTGCCAGAGATCAGCAGCGAGTTGCTTTTTTGTCACTTGGAGTTCCTCATGTAAGAAGGTGTTCGAGGCGGCGCGGGAGGCCATGCCTACAATGGAAAGACCAAGTGGAGGAGGCACTGGCAAAGCTTGGAATTTCCAAATGGAGAAGGCGCGCGCGTAGCAAGGGCGCCAGGAGAGAGGCCGTAGGTCAGGTTATAACCCGGTAACGGGTTGTACTGATCAATTATGTAGTTACTCATGTAAAACTAATTGCAAGTATAACTATCGTCACTGCCGCTTGAGCGCCGGGTAGCTTCTCCACGCGCATTACATAGTCAGTTGCTTTCTTCCTATTCTTTAGTCGGCGCCAACTTTCACAAGTAGAAATTAAATTTTTTAAAGCTTTTGCATCGATGAATGTTTTTAGGGTTCCGTTCCCCTAAAGGGAAAAAACGGGAACACTTATAAGGTCACTTTTGTTTTGGGAGTGTGTATATAAAACGAACTATTTTTTATCGTAGAGACCTGAAATTTTGCACGATGTTAGGTCTTAATAACCTGAACACATTTTCACTATAAGAAGCTAAGAAATATTTTTATAAATATTTTTTTATAATTTTTAAAGGTTTTCGGGTGGGGCAAAAAAAAATAAAAATATTTTTAAATCGTATCGTGTGGGATATCGTTAGAAAGGGCTACATCCATAGATTATAGAATGTATTTTTTTTTTAATTTTATGTAAACGGGTTAGGAAGATATAAGAGAAAAACCGACCTGTCCCGACATGATCCAACACGCTCAGGACATTTCTCAAGCTAAAATTTTGATAAAATAGGAGTTACTAGGTATTTTATCACGCATTACAGTAAGGGTGCAGATTTTTTTATTTTTAAAATTTTTTTTTTGATTTAAGATGACCCCCTCAGAAAATTTTTTTTTTTGTTTATATCGAGTGGGGTATCATTAGAAAGGGCTACGTCCATGTATTCCAAATATATTTTTTTTAAATTATTATGTAAACGGGTTAGAAAGATATAGTTAAAAAAACGGACCTGTCCCCACATGATCACATCTGCACACATCATTTCTTAACCGAAAATTTTGATAAAATCAGGCTTACTAGGTATTTGATCACGCATGACTGAATGGCTGCCCCTTTTTAAAAATTTTTAATTTTAACATTTTTTTTTAAATTTAAGATGACCCCCTCAGAAAAAAATTTTTGTTTTTTATATCGAGTGGGGTATCATTAGAAAGGGCTACGTCCATGGATTCCAAACATATTTTTTTTACAATTTTCGGTGAAGTGGTTCCGTTGTTTATATCGAGTGGGGTATCATTAGAAAGGGCTACGTCCATGGATTCCAAACATATTTTTTTTAATAATTTTCGGTGAAGTGGTTTCGAAGATATAGGACAAAATGGCGAAAAAATGACCATACCCCCCTTGCCTTTCTACATTTCTTAAGCTAAAATTTTGATAAAATCAGAGTTAGTAGGTCTTTAGTCATAGATTACTGGAAAACTGCAACCTTTTTCGACAAATTTGTTTTTCTATTTTTAAAAATTTTATTTAAGATTACCATAGTAAAAAATTTCCTCAGCGAAAAATTTTTGTTGTTTACATATTGTGGGGTATCGTTAGAAAGGGCTACGCCCGTGTATTCCAAAAATGTTTTTCTATAATTTTAAGTGAATTTGTTTCGAAGATGTAGGTCAAAATGTCAAAAATTTTATGGCCAGACGGGCAAAGAGAAACTAGATTCTAACGCTAAAAAGGGTATTTCTGGTACGGAACCCTCAGTGAGCGAGCCCGACTCGCACTTGACTGCTTTTTATTTCAGTAAAAAGTTGTAAAACTGTGCAATTTTTATTTCATCAAATTGGCAACACCGCTAACAATAGTTTTTGTTTCTATCTCTCTCTCGCCACCGATCATGATGGCCAACCGAGTAATGAAGCATTTCAACGGAGGATCAAATATAAAAATGCTTACCTTATCTATGACCATCGCCGCCAGACCAGCTACACCCAGCGTGTTGAACATCAATGATCCAATGATTGTGCCCAAACCCATTTCTGAATCCGTGATTAAGGTACTGATCGTGTTGGTGAAGAATTCCGGCATGGAAGTGGCCGTGGCCATGAAAGTGGCTGCCGCCACATCCTTCGGCAAATTTAAGTCCTCACAAATACACTCAACAGTGGGCAAGAAGTAATCATTGCAAATTATGGCCAGCAGCACGAAGAAGTAAATGGCGGCGAAGATGTGCAACGCTATCCAGCCCTGTTGCAGTTGTTCCACTGTAAAGACAAAAAGGCATAATTATTTGCACACAATCAGTGTTTATTATCTATAATGCTACTGCGTGATATAGTTTTTCTATCAACTGTTTTTTAAGTGTTTAGTTTATAGGCTCGGAAACACCCCCACCCACTGCGCAGTGCGTAATCATTCAAGTGAGTAGAGGTATACATTTTAATTCGGTGTGATATGTTATCATTTTAATTTGAACCCATATTAAGTACTGGAGCATGACTGAAAATGTTGTTGTCAACTAAAGCAAATGTTTTAATTAAAGTTTGACGTTTATGACTTTTAAATGACATCATCAAAATTGGTAGCGTTGTAGGTAGAAATGTCACTTGAAAGGAAACTTAATTGTGTATGCATACGGAAGGGAAGAATAGTCTATTATCAATGAAAAGACTTTAAATTGCAGTAAACGTCGAATTTTATGAGCTCCAAAAAAACGTGTTTAGAAAAGGTTTAAATGTGGATTTATTGGCTTGTGAAATATAATTTATATTAATAGACATTATGAAGAGAAGATAAGAGGAATGAAAACTAGAAATATGAAACTGAAATAATTTTTCGAGATTTCCTTCCAACCATCTCAGGCAACTTTTGTCAGTCCCCTCGTACATATATGATCCTCGTATACTTTTGACCGAAGTTTGCTTAAAATTACTAAAATTTCATTGCATTACTTTTTGCTTGGAGGCAGTTTCGTTGTATTTCTGTTTGTACATGGGGTGCTTCATTCCAAGTAGATCTTGTGCTTAATTGAAATTTTTTTCCGGGCACGGATCCGGTACCCTCTATTGTGAAAAGTACTGCAAGTCCTGAACTTCAGCTGGCGGAAGTCGAATATTTGTGAAAACAAAAAGCTAAATATTTATAAATAAATCACATGTCCAATTAAGCACTTATATTTATAAATCAGCAATCAGTGAACTTGATTTGTTTTTCATATCAACTTTTATTTAAAGTTGATTTTCGGAATTAGCTTCGAGATTATGGAATAAGGAAAGGGGAAATTGAATTTTTCAAGTGTACATATTCTTGGACTAAATTAGTAATTGTCAAAATAGAAACTGGTTTCATGATATTGCGACAACTATTATAAAATCTATTCAATTCGTCTTTTGAACTGTTTTGAATGTAGCGATTACTTTAACAGCATTGAAATTAATTAATTGGCACGCACATTTTTCCTTCTGCTTAGGAAGTTAATACACGATTCACATGAGATAATCTTCGATATTCTGTTAGTAGGGCTAAAACATTTTTTACTACGCAGAAAACATTTGCTTATATATTACAGTAAAATAGGTAGTATAAGAAACAGTAGTATTAACCTAGTCGACTCGAAAAATAAACAAATAATTTCGTCTGAAGTAATTCATATTCGAATGAGTATAAAGGGCGCTTATATCGAACCATTTCCCGCTAGCTTTGGGGAAAACTTTAAGCAACATTTTCTTTTTCATTCAACTTACATGTAAATATTTCGGGATATTCGTCCAGAGGGTTTGCGGTTGCCACATTATCACAGGTGCGAGCCTCGCGGGACAAAATATTCAAATTTGGAAGGTAGTCTCTTCTGTAATTGAGCTGTGGCTGCAGAAACGTATCATTATATTCGTATTCTGAAAAGATGAAGAGTATACAACTGATTACAAAGGGTTAATCTAATTGGGAAAACTCGACTCCAGCTCGTTGCATCAATTATAAATATATATATATACATATACATATGTATATATCATTTCAATCTTCTAATTGCACATTTATTTTATTGCTTTTACTCATTTCAGTTTTTCTTAGCAAATTCTGTTTTCTGATTATAAATTTCTTTTCAATAAACTAATCTTGATTTATACAACTTAAAACAATTTCAAGTTTATTTCTTTTTTACGATTAAAGAAATTTCTAGCTAGCTCGTGTACACAAAATGTTTCTGAATCACGCTGATTTCAAATCTATATATTTTTATCGTATTGTTTATATAAACTTTAATTGAAGTATAGGAAATTCCACACAAATCTCTAGCATTACAAAATAATGCACACTTAATGAAAGCTACATACGTCAAAGTGATAATTGATTGATTGAAGTCGTTAGGAACTGCGCCGTTTACGCGTTGTTCCTACTCGTAGTTGTTGCAGCAACAATTGGGAATTGGAATTGGTAAAAGGCATACCGCGCCTCTGATTACATTTAATATGAAATTGGCCATTGATTTGTGTTCGTTTTGGCATAAAATAATTGAGTACTGTTTTGACTTTAGTTAAATGGCAATGCCGTAGGCTTTAGATTAAATTAATTTATAATAGATAAAACTAAACTCTTTTAATTCACTGTATGTATACATATTATTTTAGGTTTGAAGCAATAATTTGCCCTGCTTATATAAATTTTACAATATCCTTCGACCTCCAAATGCTACTTTTGAAAAATTAGTCTATAAAAAATGTGTTCGTTGAATGAGGATACGTCTGACTTTGAACCAGTTCCTGCTGTTTGCTTAGAAGCTTGTACTTTCTTAATTCCATAATGAATGAAATTAAACACCATAAGACCGATTTGTATTTATATTTACGGTATTTTTCTAGAATGTAGAGTTCGTGAGCAACAGAGGAAAAACATAAGGGAACTAGTAGAGACTTTCTCGTACGGGTAAGTTTCTTTTGTGTTCTTCGCTCTCACAAATATGTATTTAAAATTTTCACTAGCAAAATCAATGACAAAGAGACAGAATTCGCCAATGAAATTTTTCTCTGTGTAAATGCGTGCGGGAAAAAGGCTAAACGGGCAGAAAAGGTTAAGCCTGTCCAAATAATTTATAAAAATGTACAGCTATTAAAATTGTTGGAGTGTTATTAAATACATATCATTGGCAGTACGTGATCATAACAAACGTACTCCTTATTGCATAACAGGCGGTTGACCTCACTGGAAATGCCTGAAATGTTAACACTGAAGGGGAGGAGTGCGTCGTGGCACTAGCGGCTCCAATCAAGCGCAGACATTGACAGTAATGACAAATACGGCACCTAGTGCCGCCAAAAGTCTGAAGCGCTATGCGGTACGGTGCCGGGTTGCCCTGACTAAGCGACTTGGACGAAAACGAGGCGCACTATAAATTAATAAATTCATAAAAAATCAAGCTGTTGTTTACCGACAATCCGCACTAAGTACACTAAGCCGCTATATGAGCGGTTGAGTATGGCTGTGTAAGTGTGGTTCCAATGCGACGCAGTAGTTAGGTTTTCCAATTCATTCTGAGACTAACTCGCGTCCGCGAATGCGATTGCGCGGCAAAAGGCTGCACGTGGGGCTACCACGTTTAGCGGTGCACTGCTGTGTGCGGCGGTCATTATTGGCAGTAGACAACTTGCTCGTGCTCTGGGCAAGCAATTGATTTGTTAAGCATATAAATTAGTTTGAGAGTTGTTGCTATTTTCAAATTTAAATTCATCAAAAGTTTGGTTTTATGCTTGCAGCAAAGGTCAAGTGAAGTGCTCGCAAGAAATGTTCCTCGTTATAAGCTAAGAGGCGCCGTCCAAAAACAAAATTTGCCCAGGCTTACTCAATTAACAGTTCAATTAGAATATAAATTTGAACAGGGCCCGATTAGGGGCTTTAATTTTAAGCCATTTAATTGTTGATTACGCTCGAAATCTATGTGAACAACATAGTGTGAGTTTTATATACCTACTTACAACCACTGATGTTCTTGCACAGTAGCTAAATTGATTATTTTCATATGAGTTAATATATTTGAGTTTTTCAAAGGAAAACAAATTTTTGGGGATAGCCGAAACTTATCTTAATCAATAGCAAATCTGGCCCAATAGCTTCAGAGTGATTGTTTCTGCTAGAACAGTTTTTGCTCATGGCGCACGCAGGCAACTGCTTTCTCTGCCTCTATGAAAAATACAACCCTGTTGCGCGATTTCATTCAAACGGAATATTTCATATGCTCAGTTTGTTTTTGCAGTTGAGCGGCTTTTTTATAAGCTTTATATTAACTTCACATCCGGTATGTTTGTATGTATGTAGTGGAATCTAGTAATCAATTTTTCACCCACTTCCCGACTACTTGGAGATCTGAAACTTTGCATACATGCCTAATCTAGAGCCCAATACACGAATCAATAAAAATTTTATGGGCGTAGGATAAGGGGCGTGGCACTTTTTTATAAACTCCAGATTTGTGTATAACTTTAGAACTACACATCACACATCAATGAAACTCGGTAGGAACTTACTACATATCCATATCCTTCTACTGAGAAAATAAGGGGGGCACTGGATAAGGGGGCGTGGCACCCCCATACAAGCAAAATTTTTGATCTCGATTAGCTTTGGAACTAAAGGTCGTGCAGCATTGAAATTTCGTATGCAATCGCCTCTTGGATGTGTCGTCCCACTGGTAAAATTTTATGGGCGTAGGACAAGGGGCGTGGCACTTTTCAAGCAACTACACACTTGGGCTTCAGTTTATAATTATAGGTACACCACACATGAATGAAAAACGATAGGAACTTACTTGCCGCGCCCTGCTGGCAAAATAGCAACAACTAACCGCGTCACAAATATGCCACGTATTATTTGTTAAATTGAGGATATGACATATGACGATAGGAAACACTGTGAATACCCTAAATATTGTGTACTGCTCTGCAAGTTTAAAATTCTTTTTGCAAAAAATTTCAGAGCTCTAAAATTGAATTTATGGAAGACTAAAAAGTAGAAAATAAAATTATATAAAAAAAAACTTTTTAAAAATAAGCTTTAATGTACTAAAAAGTAGAAAATAAGTTGTTTCCAAGTCACCTGTATCTTACTATTAATAAAAGCTTGTGCGCTCAATATCCATATTCAAAATATCTTTCATTACTAGAATCTATTTGCAAAAAAATTATATAAATAAAATATTGTGGTAACTGGTTGACAAATATTGAACACATGAGCGCCCCAAGCTTTTATTAATAGTAAGATACAGGTGACTTGGAAACAATTTATTTTCTACTTTTTAGTACATTAAATAAATTAAAGCTTATTTTTAAAAAGTTTTTTTTATATAATTTTATTTTACTTTTCGCTCAAAGAAATGTTTGTGCAATATTTTGGTCCTTTTGTTCGATCTTGAAATTCCCGTTCTTTTCAGATTGAACTCACATCACGAGTTCGAGCATTCTGAGAAATTTTTATGCTTAAAAACGACCAGTTTATGATATTTTGGTTTGGCGGTTATTACTTTGTTTTGGTAAGTAATTTGGCAGTAAAAAAGATTGGCAAAAACAGAAAGAAGAATATTTTCAACTTTTGCATGTGTCAACAGATATTTTTAAATGTAAAAATAATCAGCAAAACGAATTTGGCAGTGAGCCGAAATCTCATTGGAGCCTCGATAAAACAAAAGAAACTCGCACAGCATTACCCAATTAAGAACGGCCAAAAGTAATCTGCATTGGCTTAGTCATAAATTAACGTAGGTCGCGTTTACTGCTCTCGTCTCGTCATTGAGCAGCTCAAGTAGGTTTATTTTTATAATTTTTTTATCAGAGCGTCCTCCATGATATAAGAGGCTACTAAGTGCAAGGGGATCGTAATATCTGTCTGGCGGTCTGTATGCTATGCGTCGTTGATAGTGATAGCCTGAGCGTCAAGCACCTGTCGAAGAACAATTTATTGTTTATTTTACTTAGCCTAATCTGCTTAAATATTTTCCCACAAATATGTGCCAAGCGAAGGAGAACGCAATGTGCCTTTACGTATCTTTATATGCCGGCCCACTAAAATTGGCATGAAATCATCGTTTTTTTATGGAATATGATTTCTTAAATTATGGCCACAATTGGTCTGTGTCTGCTTGTTTTGAAGCACAATAATGCTCCACTATTTCGAGGAAGCGCGCTTCTTTGTAATGGCGTTGAATGTCGCGAAGTGAACCTGATTAGGCAAAATCCAGCCGTTGTTAATTAATTTATTACACTTTTCAGTAAATCGTTGTTATAATGTGAGGAAACGGAGTTATACCACGTACTTGAGCAGAGACGATAAGCAAGAAACTTGGCTAATTGCCGTCGTAAAATAATTTGTCATTTTCGCTAAGTGAAGCTACTCAGGCGGTAGGAAATCGTAATTCAACTATAGAATTTTCTAAAGCTATATTGGATCACAATTTTTTATAGTTTGTGATACATATCATTATGTATATACACTAGTTACAACCCGAAGAACGTGCACCTCAAAAGTATAAGCCTAAAGCTGGGATCCCACTATCGGCGCAATGTACCGATTTTCGGCGCAAATCATGTATCGATAGTGTGAACGCTCAAAATTTTTCAAAGTGCGACGATATGGGCCGAAATCGTGCTGACTTTGGCCGATCAAAATCAACCGCATTGTGCCGATAATGTGAACGGTCTTTTGCCCGACATAGACCGATCAAATTAGGGAAAATGCGCCGATTTTTGTCGGCCCCTTGTGTACCGACCAAAGTCGCCAATCTGCGCCGATATTTATGAGCACCACTGCTTTCAAACATCTGTTTTCAGAAAGAGAAGGAAAAAAAAGACTGCCAAAGGGCGTGGTATATATGTTAATGTTGAAATACTGTACCTTTAGGTAATTATTTTTAAGTACAGAGAAAATTGCATCACAGACTTCTGGAATAAACTTGGATGTTGTGTTTGGAGCAATTCGAAAAAAGCTGAGATGCTTTTGTAGCTATCGTCAGTAGCCAAATAGCGAAGGGTATAAGTAAACGCTCACATACCGGAATAGCTTTTCGAAAAGAAGTGTCTTGTTTAATGAGTGGAGAGGTTAGTTCAACTAATTCATTGAAAGTGCGTTCATTCATACGCACAAAATTTTTAAAAAGAAAAGTGCTCTCATATGCACCACGTGTACACCTTTTTTGTAACCAATCTCTTACTACGTTTATATAACCTTTCAAATCGGTTTGAATCAAATCGTATCGACTCAAAACATACCATGTTTATAGGACAGCCTCAGTCGATTCGCTTTGACTAGATACGCTTTCGAGCCAGATGTTTATACATTAACTTTTGAAGCGAATCGACTGAAGACGATTTGAAAAGTCCGCCATTTGTCAAAAATTATTTAACACATAAATCTATTTTCTTTGCACTTTACACTTTTTTCCGCGTTCTGAAGATTTCTTTTTTAATATATTTTTGGCGTCTAATGAATATCAGCTTGTCTTTTACATAAAATGCACAGAAAAGCTGATTTTCAAACAACTTTGAAAATGTTTACCCGTTAATACACATTTTCGAATTGACTCGAAAATTTAAAACTCATTTGAAAAGCGCTTTGACTCGATGCGTTTAAAATTTTCAAAGCGATTTCAAATTGTGTTTATACGACTGTTTTGAGTCGATGCGAATTGACTCAAACCGATTTAAAGTATCGTATAAACGTAGTAATAGTCGTATAAACAAAATTTCAAATCGCTTTGAAAATTTTAAACGTATCGAGTCAAAGCGCTTTTCAAATGAGTTTCAAATTTTCGAGTCGATTTGAAAATGCGTATAAACGGGTGAAAATTTTAAAAGTGGTTTGAAAATCTAGTTTTCTGTGCGTTTTTATGCAAGTAATCCATTTAGACTGAGTGATATTTACAAAACAACGAGAACAATTGATTTAATGCACCGATAAAGCACGATAGTGGGACCGTATTGCACCGATTATCGTCACAATTTTGTTTTGGCCGATATGCGCCGACAAATCGTCGCACAATGTGCGCCGATAGTGGGACCGCTCAAAATGTAATTGTCACAACTTTTTAATTGTGCACCGATCTGGCACGATAAAAATCGGCGCAGATTGTGCTAGTTGCGCCGATAGTGGGATCCTAGCTTTAGACTATGTAACATTTTTATTTTGTACATATTTTAAATATGAATTTATTTTGCTTTTTAAAATTAAAAAAAAAGGTGTAGTAAATAGTGAAGCTTTCTGGGTTAGGTTTGTAAGATCCCAACATTTATATTGCCAAAAATCGTGCATAAGACCTTTATCTTGCTGTTATAAAGTAGTTGTAAATCTGATAGGAAATCCGTTGCAAAGACTTAAGTGAAAAAAATAAAACATTCACAAAATAAAATCTTTGCTAAGATAATCAATGCGAAAATAAGGCAGTAGAATATATTTGAATGCATACTAGATCCCACTACAGACAGGGAAATATATGTTAATATTAGAAAATTACTGAGAAACACAGTATGGAGGCCGTAAGTCTCAGCTTTAAGGGCCTAGTCTTTAAGACGATTTCTTAATTAATTAAGTAAAAAACTGTTCATAATATTTATAAATTAATAATTATAAATTGTATGTATGAAGAGATAAATTAAAATAAAATATCAGAGTAAGTATTTAGTCCCTTCTCTTATCGTATAAAATTCTCACTTATTGCCCTGCAGTGTAATTGTTATTTTGTTTTTATTTAAACTTTTCTTAAAAGTTCCTGACGCTGTGTTTCGTCGGTTTGGCTTGCCGCCAACCGTTTTCAGCCAGTTGGCCAGTTGCATGTCAATGCCAGTTGGAATGTTTTGCAGAGAAATTGAGGCCAAGTTGTTGTAATTAAAAAGAGGCACAATACATTCATTTAAGTGTAAAACAATAAAACCACATTTTTAATATTTCACTTTGCAATGCGTTTCGCGCATACTTTGATCACGATATATATAGTATATAATCGCAATAATGCACTTTTATGGGATTTTTTGTGCTCTTCCTTTTCAATAATTCTGCTTTATCAACACTGAACATAAGCAGAGAACCTTCCTTATATTGTAAATTACAGTCGTTGCATAACTTTGTTTGCACTTTCAGCAATTCATTGCAATTTTCATTACCCATTTCCACGCACAAAGTTGTGATTTTCAAATTTACCGCCAACAACGATTTGAGCACTCCACATCGTTACTTTTAACTGATGTCTGAATGATTTGGCGGTTTTTCACTCACACCACGCCACTTCAAAGAACTTTTATTGTCTCGTTTCTATTCTTTTGCTTTGAGATAGTTTTGATTTTTTGTTGATTTGTATTGAACGCGATTGCGTGTCTGTCTGTTTCGCTGATTTCTGCCGGCCAAGCTGTGCCCTATTGCCTGCTAAGCAACTGCCAGGTAAATAAAAGTGTTCGACGTCTTTATCGCTGTTTTATATGACATTATTGAGTGTACCAACAAAGTCAACACTTGCATACAACAGCAGCAACAGTTCGATAGTCCGACGGGCATCCGCACGGACACCGGCCGAACACACAGTTACTAACTAAGAGAGTAATTAAGAGACGCTTCGGGCTTGCAGGTTCACTCAAAGAGAGAAGTTTGCAAAAGTGATCTTAAAGTTGCGCTTTGCTTACGTTAATAAATCGTTTAGCCGTCGTGTGCACGAAAGCGTCTACCTTTCGCCGGCCCGCAAGGAGTTCACAATATCTTAATGAAGAGAGAAAAGAGAAAAGGGAAAGGGACGAGAACTTATACTGGTCCAAGCTATCACTGCTGAAACACTTTAAAGCGTTCAAAGGGTCGTACAACCTAAAAGATTATATAGATCAGACTAAAATCACTTTGAGAATAGTAGAAGTGATCCTGGCAGGGCACTGCAAACTGACCAAACACCTTACCGAAATCGGCATATTCTCGGCCGACGCATGCAGTTTCTTCATGGAGTACGAAGAAACCTCAATACATAATCTAATGCAATGTACATCAATAATACTCGCTCGAAACCCAGTTCCTGAGAATGAACTGCAACTTCTTGAAAAAAGCAGTCAAGTTTGCTTTTAAAAGAGATAGGGTTAAGCAATGAGTTGTAGACCCTTGAAATGGGACATCATAGATTTTGGGGTAGCAGTCTGGTACTGCTCCAATCAATTATTATTATTAAGGTTCTGGCTTGGTAAGGTTCAAATTTTCAGTTAGATCAACAATCATTTATTTTTGAGCGTATAAGCTTAACTACTACTGATGTTTGCTGTGACTATTTAAACTCTGAATCATACGATATCTCTCAATAGACATTATACACTGCCTAATAGGTGTAAGTCGATATGTATGTGTGTGTGTATAGAGTTTCGATTATACCCAGCAATCAACTTTGTTTGGAAGAAATAGTTGTAAAAGTATAACCTAATATATGTATGTTCATTGTATCATAGTACATACTTATAGATACTCGTATATAATATACAAATTGTCATATATATTGTCGCTTTTCTCTTATTCCTGTAAATTTTTAGTTTGGGAAAAACGGAAAATTTACTAACGAGATCTTGAGTACATAATTTAAAAAGAAAAACTAAATTGTTTGTTGAATAAAAATTATTCATAATTGTTGAAAACAAAGTTTTCAAAATAAATTTCGAAAATGTTTCTTTACCTTTCTATTAAATATTGGAAAATTCTTGGAAAAGTCAGTTTTTAATTCCTTATGATTTTCAAGTTAAAATGCTTATAAAATATTCTGAAATATTACTGGAATTGAACAATCCTTTATAAAACGATTTCCTTAACCCTTAAATGCCCAAGAACCCCGATTTTGTTCAAAAAAATATATGTTGTGTAAAATGGTCATATAAATACGGTTTCCTCATTGAGTTTTTCGAAAAAAATATTTTTAAAGAAGTTATTTGTAAAAAAGTGGTTGTATCTTAAAAGATACACTCGGCATTCAGCATACTTTTCAGTTCAGCACCCAAAAATACAAAATTTCGTTAAAACCTTTTATAAAAATTTGTAAACTATTTTTTTTTTAAAACTTAAGTATTTTATTGGAAAAATATATAAAAAAATATTTTTTTAGAAGTTATTTGAAAAAAAATGGTTGTATCTTCAAAGATACACTGGGCATTCCACGCAGTCAAACAAAAAGTATAACGTACCGAAAAAGTCAATTAAAAAATATACGGCAATGCCCAGTGTATCTTTAAAGATACAACCACTATATTCAATCTGGTGCATCAGCCGATGTACGGAATCGGTTCAAATATCAAGCAAAATATCGTTAGTAAATATATTTTCGACAAAGTATGAATTTTTATGGGGCTCGAAGGCCTACCTGTGCCCAGATTTTACTTTTCAAAAACTTGACTTTATTTAATTTTCCAAATTTATATTTTTTTTACTTTGTGATACGATATCTTTTTTAAATGTGACCAATTCTGAAATTTCTTTTTTCCATTGAAGTGCACAGATTTTCTGATTACAACGACATACTTTTCGTAGCTTTCGGACAGGTAATAGTGAAGCTAGGGTCTTTTGAATGGTTGTATCTTTAAAGATACAGTGGGCATTTAAGGGTTAATATTTACGATGTGAAATTTTTGCAAATAAGAAACAAATGCTCATAAAAATTTCGTTAGAGCTACCGAATATTGATTTTTGGCCGAAGTCGAAGAAAATCAGTTTCTATTATCGTCGAAGAGCAAAGCATTGAACATAAAAATCTGCGTGCTAGCGGGAAGATGGAGACAAGGGAATAGAAAAATCACACACTCTCTCCTTTCCCACTAATCGCTGAAGGGCCACAGTTGTGCTTGCACTGCATTTATTTCAAACATTAAAGAATGCTACATCTATTATTTATTTGAAGACCGGCGCTTAGTTCAGACGATCTAGAGAGAGTTGCATGATAAATTATATATAATTTTAAAGATTTTGAGGTCTATTATTTGACAGACATGCTATTATTCTAAGAATGGGCTTTTCTAGACGGTTTAAGAATTGCACAATATTGAATGATACACCATTTTGAAAGTTTCACCATGAATTTTTAGGCATAAGTTCTCGAAGATTGTTTGAAAATGTTCTAAATTATTAGAGTTCTTAATTTCGAAAGTTTTGTATTGGGTTACACCTAATTCTGTTTTTACACGGCCTTTTTTTACACGGTTTTGATTTAACACGGTTTGAAAATAAACAAATTTTAAATTTTTTTACATGATTTTATTCCATTTAACACGATCCAAAATCTTTTGGGCTTAAATTTTTTTTGGTTAAATTTAATTTTTGCGAAATATGTTCATATCCCAAATTTAGGGTAATTCCCTTTTAGTTGCTGTCAAATTTATTTGTGACAGCAACTAGAATGTGTTAATATTTTCTGAACTATCCATGCAATCAGACGTGTTTGCTAAAGGAATTTTTTATAGGAAAATTTGATTTTCCAACGTTACATTAAATTTAATTTTAACGCGGCTCATAACAGAGTTCACTGTTAAAAATGTAGATTCCGAACGAGCAAGAGAAAGTCCAGTTCAAAATTATTCCAGCGATGATAGTGATTTTATACCCATTCGATGCAAGCGAATGCGAGTAACTGATGATGACAGCAATTAAATTATCATTTTAATAAATAAATTTTTTTTTTTACCTTAAAAATTTAATAACCTATTCATTTTGTTAACAACATAGCTGTTATACATAATCGTTTTTAGTTCCTGAACTTGTCATACATTTTTTACATTACTTTTAAGCTTAGAGTGCATATCTTTTTTATAAGCTTTATATTAACTTCAAATCAGGTATGTATGTCGTCAAATCTAGTAATCAATTTTTCACCCACTTCCCGACTACTTAGAGATCTGAAACTTTGCATACATGCCTAATCTAGAGCCCAATACATGAATCAATAAATTTTATGGGCGTAGGACAAGGGGCGTGGCACTTTTTTATAAACTCCAGATTTGTGTAGAACTTTAGAACTACACATCACACATCAATGAAACTCGGTAGGAACTTACTGCATATTGATATCCTTCTACTGAGAAAATAAGGGGGGCACTGGATAAGGGGGCGTGGGACCCCCATACAAACAAAATTTTTGATCTCGATTAGCTTTGGAACTAAAGGTCGTGCAGCATTGAAATTTCGTATGCAGTCGCCTCTTGGATGTGTCGTCCCACTGGTAAAATTTTATGGGCGTAGGATAAGGGGGCGTGGCACCCCCCATATAAACTAAATTTTTGATCTCGATTTGCTTTGGAACTAAAGGTCGTGCAGCATTGAAATTTCGTACGCAGTCGCCTCTTGGATGTGTCGTCCCATTGGTAAAATTTTATGGGCGTAGGATAAGGGGGCGTGGCACCCCCCATACAAACAAAATTTTTGATCTCGATTAGCTTTGGAACTAAAGGTCGTGCAGCATTGAAATTTCGTATGCAGTCGCCTCTTGGATGTGTCGTCCCACTGGTAAAATTTATGGGCGTAGGATAAGGGGGCGTGGCACCCCCCATATAAACCAAATTTTTGATCTCGATTTGCTTTGGAACTAAAGGTCGTGCAGCATTGAAATTTCGTACGCAGTCGCCTCTTGGATGTGTCGTCCCATTGGTAAAATTTTATGGGCGTAGGATAAGGGGGCGTGGCACCCCCCATACAAACAAAATTTTTGATCTCGATTAGCTTTGGAACTAAAGGTCGTGCAGCATTGAAATTTCGTATGCAGTCGCCTCTTGGATGTGTCGTCCCACTGGTAATTTTATTGGCGTAGGACAAGGGGCGTGGCACTTTTCAAGCAACTACACACTTGGGCTTCAGTCTATAATTATAGGTACACCACACATCAATGAAAAACGATAGGAACTTACTTGCCGCGCCCTGCTGGCAAAATAGCAACAACTCACCGCGTCACAAATATGCCACGAATATTAGGGTCGATCACAGCCGTATTATTTGTTAAATTGAGGATATGACATCTGACGATAGGAAACACTGTGAATACCCTAAATATTGTGTACTGCTCTGCAAGTTTTAAATTCTTTTTGTGAAAAATTTCAGAGCTCTAAAATTGAATTTATGGAAGACTAAAAAGTAGAAAATAAAATTATATAAAAAAAAACTTTTTAAAAATAAGCTTTAATTTATTTAATGTACTAAAAAGTAGAAAATAAATTGTTTTTAAGTCACCTGTATCTTACTATCAATGAAAGCTTGTGCGCTCAATATCCAAATTCAACATATCTTTCATTACTAGAATCTATTTGCAAAAAATTATTTAAATAAAATATTGTGGTAACTGTTTGACAAATATTGAACACATGAGCGCCCCAAGCTTTTATGGATAGTAAGATACAGGTGACTTAAAAACAATTTATTTTCTACTTTTTAGTACATTAAATAAATTAAAGCTTATTTTTAAAAAGTTTTTTTTTATATAATTTTATTTTTTCTTTAATAACTATGCTTGTGTAAAAACACATTATATATGTGATTTAATAAAATAAACCTGAATAGTTGTTCTTAAAAAATCCTTGTTTTTCACTAATTTCAATAGGTTTTAGAGATAAGGAACCAATCACCTATTTTGCATACGATCAATGTTTTTTTTACACGGTTTTTTTTACACGGATTTTCCTGGAACCAATTACCGTGTAAAAACAGAATTAGGTGTATTTCTTTTCGAGATAAAGCCTGCTGAATAGATTTGGAAAACTTTGGCAACAATATTAAGTAAATTTTTTTTTAAATTTAATTTAGCTATGTCATAGGGCACACCCGATAATCGGGAGTTATTACTAGTGTTTTCTTAAACGAAGTTACGCAAAATATTAATACTCTCATATATTATTCGCCCGAAAGTTTGGCCGGAGCCAAAACCGAAGAGTCAACTTTAGTTGAAGCCGAATATTCAATAGGTGTTTAAAGTGAATTTTGTATGGAAATATACTTTTTACTATTTTCTATACTTTTTATAAAATTTACCATGCGCTCGAAAATACCATTGAACGTAAGCTCTTTAGCAAACGCCTTAAGATGACATGTTTAAAATTGTTTGTTGGGTAGTTCGTTCGTGTCTGCTTCTTGTTGATATTTGTATTCTGTGGGGGAATTTTGTATGCTGTCAGATGTGGACTTTGCATGTGGCATACTCTATCGTTGTATTCGCTGTGCCGTTCAGCGGGTGGACTTTACCTCCGGAGCTTCCACGCTGTCGTCACTACGCTGCCGGCTGCTGGATTTATTAATTACTCACGCTGAGAGTGTTAACTTCGATTGTTGTAATTGTAAGTGCAATTGTTCTGTCGTGTGTGTGTGTGCTTTATTTTATGCTGAAATCGGCTGCTGCCCTCGAACGCCGCGCGTTTGCGCCGGCAGGTTGCTGCATTGCAACGCGTAAATCAAGTTATTCCAAATACTTGGCGCTCTTTTCTATACGCAAAGACAATTATTCGTGCGTGTTGCCACCTGGCGATGCTCTTGACAACTCGACTGTCGGTGTCGTTGTGCTGTGGGTCCGGTCCAATGCTTTGAGAAAATGCAGAACTTTTTGCGGTGTCTCAAACAAAAGACATTAAACATGCAATTCGCGTGTCAATTCGGCAATTATGATTTAATAATAATTTCAGTGCCTTTGCATACGTATTGTAATTATTTATTTAAACATTTATGCTAACAAGCAATTTCAATTGAAATGCACATTTTACTAGTGGTAACATACCTCAAGCGCTTGTGAAGATTCACATATATTGTAGGGATCATATTGCTTAAAATAAAACAGAATATTGCTTAAGCAAGGAAACTAAACTACTAAAACTAAAATATTTGTATCATAAAATGTACTCGAATGGTCAATTGAGACATTGAATAGAAAAACATAGTTCTGAGAAACACCGACTTCGTTTATCATCATAACTTCGTTAGTAGTAATCCCGATTTTTTTTAATTGTTTGAGGCATTTGACCTTTGAATCGAATAATTTAGCTTTTTCATGATTTTACATCTGCTGGATGCACTTTGCTTTTTTGAGAAATGCGAGTGAAATCAACTGCTGAATATATTCGGCGAACTATTTTAACTCTTGAAATGACAGTTTGAGTAAATTTTCGACACTCTTTAAAAAATGAACTGAAATCACCAAAAGAGGAAATGAAACGATCCACTTAAAGTTCCTCGGACACATTTTTTTTTATAGACTTTCAAACACAAAAATATGCTCAGATGTACATTTATATTTTGTCTTTCCGACTTATTTCATACAATTGTTAACAAAAATATGCAAACTACATGAGTCATGAAATAAAACTATACCGCACCGCGTGAAACCAAAGAGTATGTTATATCAACATGCTCTTTGGTTAAACCCTCTGATAGCTTTTATGCTATAATTTTACATTAATCCCACTCTAGAATCAACCATTTCCCAAACCATTAACTTGACACATCTGTTCCACAGTGTCATTCAAATGGACTTTGAATGGCCTTTTACAAATAAGCAACTGGAATAGCGTTTATCTCAGAGTGTTTTTGGCGTCGATAAAGTGTTTGTAACCGATCGGATGCGGTTACAAAATTAATGTTTATATTTCCTTACATTGTGATACCAAAAGGTACCGAAGATTTTACTGGAACCGAATATGTATAAAGGAAGCTTAATTTTTACATTTGATTTTGCAATGGTTTGGGTTTAACGCAAAGTTATGGAACTATATAATTTGGTCGTCACTTAGAGTCTCGATATGTTCGTAAAATGTACATACGCGCCACTCCGTCAGTTTGCTGAATGTTGAAGTGTGTGCTTGTTCATTATGATCAGGGTTGCTATTCGTACCACACTAGTTTTGCTTGTTAGATTGCCCATGCACAACGTTTTAAAATATGCAGCGATATGGAAGAGAATAGTATATGAATATGTAGAAGGTTTCACTGTATTAAGGCAAAATTATCGAATAACAGTTGTGGCGTTAATTTAAAAAGAAGCTAAACTTTCGAAGACATCGCATATACCGTCATTTAATGACTGGTACGTAATGTTAATTAAAAATTTAATTATTTAAAAACTGATTATTTTAAATGCTTGAATAAGCAATTTACATTTTTTCTTCTTTACATTACCTTTAAAAGCAAATATGAATATAAAACAATTTAATTTAAACATCGCGTCTTAGATCACAGTTTTCTATCTTCGGCGTGGAACTTTTTATAACTATTGCTATTATACATAGGTACATTAAAATGCTCAAATAAAATTGTATTACAGTAAAATGATTTTTCGTTGTACTCTCGAAAAAGAAATGGTTAATCACAAGTGCGCTAGGTATCTAAGCAGGGGGGTGGGCTCACGACTAGTAAATTCTTGCCAATATTGCACGCTCTGTATAGCACGATTTATGGTGGCTAGTTCTGTTTTAATAGCTATAAGGTAATTGGTTACAGGAGGGAGAATTTCAGCAGGAAATTTCCTCCGCATATTAGCGTGCAGTAGCTCTTCGATATTGTTAACAAATTAGTGTAATCACTTTTAATCGCTCAACGAGAACTTATTGATTTATGTGGTGAAATATGACGGCGCAATAAGTGACTGTCAAATGTTTGCAATGTTATACAATTGTAGCACAAAGATACGAGTATATTGTATAACATTTGAAAAGATGTTGAAAATTTGCAACAGAATAAAGTTACTATGTATAATTTTTGTTACAAACAAATGATTTACTGGAACGTGTAACGAAATTTATAAGTTAAATGCCAAATAATACATCAAAGGTTTTCTGCGCACACGCTTTCATTTTCTACAATCTCCCAGTTAGCATACATTAACTACTCGTTTGTACTTTATTTACTGTAAAATACAGACTTCATCGAAGCGGTAATTAGTATGCAAAGAAGGCATCACTGCTGACTGACGATCGCCCGAGTAATTAAAAAGCATGGCCGCATCAGGTAATTTGAAAAATCCCCCAATGGAAATGCAAAATCCCCATCTCCCTTTACATATGTACATACGTACTCGTACTGTTACCTTTATTTGGAAGAGTTCTAATATAAATTTTTTAAAAGTGGGTTTTTAAATATACGATTCGATTGTTAGAAGGCCTTTGTTGCGCACCGCGACCGCCGAATGAATCTTATGTGCTGGATACGATTTGATAGGGTGCGTTTACCCGGATCTGGCGCGAAATTTTTGCTAATGATCCTGAAAAAATTTGTCTACTTCTGCTTTTAAATTTGAAAATTTCTGCTTAGATAGATCTCACGAAAAGCTACACTTAAGATCAAGATGTTTCTTCTTAGTTATTTCGTCTTAGTTATTGAAAACTAAACTAGCTTGGATGTATAATGTTTCAGATTTTGATGAAACTGCAGCTCAAAATCGAGGCAATATTTTGACTGAAATAAAGAAATTTATACCTCGCAAACATTTATATATCTATTGGAATTTTTCTTATTTTATCATCAATGGCATACTTAGCCATTTGTCGTAGAAGAAAAATAAACAGTTTAAAGTTAGCGAAATCGATCGTAGTCAAGACTTATAAATAACATTAACATAAAGGCAATTTTTTGCAGTGAATGAGTGAATTATTCCATTTTTAAAATAGAACAAAGAAATTAATTGTATGAACAAATTCAAATTTAAAATCTTCGAAAAAATTCATGTTTTGGTATTTAAGTTTTTCTGTAGAAATTCCTTTTCGATTTCAGGGCATCATGGGGATCATGTACCCAATCCAGGCCGGAGCTGTGTTTAATGTCAACAAAGATACTAAACAGCCTGGAATAGTCGTCGGTTTGACGAACAATTCTCAAAATTGTTCCGATTGAATGTGAAGTGTTTTGTAAAAAACTATAGACTACTTAAACAAGCCAAATTTTTATTTGTCTTAATTGTTTATTTATCAAAAACTTAATATGCAGGCATATTTTGGGTGTATATGATCCGACGAAGATTACCTACAACCTTTGTAGGGTTATAAACTTGCTTCAGCACTTATATGAAGCTATTTAGTAAAGGGGAATTCTCTAATAGCGAAAATCTATTGCAGCATTCGGTGCAATCAATTTGTTTACTTATGTAATATAGCAAACAATTGCTGCTGAACCTCTTCAAATTAAAGAGATTTACTTTCTGAGGGGGGTTTTCTTGTTTGACGAAAGATTTTGAGTATTTATTCGTAGAATTTTTATATTTACATTTAGCAATGCTTAAGTTTATACTCGCATGCAATTAAAGTAATGAGGAAGTAGTGTAACATTTTTGTGATGAATGTGAACGCATTCACTTTCCCTGAACTTTAAATCCATGCGTCTAATTGAGCTGGTAATTATCAGTTATAGTCTAAGCAGGCGTGCCATTTATTGAACTTTAATTGATTTTTACCTTGCACCTCAAATTGACGCTCAGACCACAGTAATGCAACATCATTGCGGTTTCAAAGCGCCCTTGTCGAATCAACTGTCGCAATTTCACAGAGAGCGTTGCCAGTTGACATTAACAATAACTGTACTACTAACTTTAAGCTAGATTTCTATAAACCAGGGTTCGTAGGGTGCTCGCTATTCAATTTCGCCTGCGAGCGATTCCAGCTGAGCAAGTTTTATGTATAAAAGGAACGATTAAATTCTATAAAGTTCGAAAACATAACAAGCTTGGGATAGGAGTATAGTCTCCTAATCACCGCTTCTATTGCGACGGATCTCTATATTCTCGACTGGTAGATATTGAAGATTACTCCCTCTCGTCCCACAAACTAGCGAAAAAAGTCATCAACAAGTGCACTTAATGACGCATTGAAAGCTTCATAACAGGCTTTGTTACTTCAGACGATATTTCCGACGACGTCGCTTGTGTAAAGCTGAATTACTCAATCACTATTTAATATTAGATGCAGTGGTTTCCATTTAAAAGTAATTCATCAAATCGACGCCACTTACGAAAAAACTTTGTATTTAATTTGCCTTTTGAAAGTGGCTAATTTCGCTAGTGTTTACAAATATGCAGAATGATATTTTAATCACTGCTAAAAAACTTTTTTTGAAATATTGTCATGTGGAGAAAGTATAAATCAGTCTATTCATCCAAATTTTTGATTCTATTGTATGTGCAAAGTTTCTTGATTTTTTGCTTGTATTTTAAATATACTTAGCGAACTTTATTCTGAAGTTAAACTATTTTTCGTTTAAATTTTTAAATGTTCGATTTTTCGAACATCGATATAAAGACGATGGCATTTTTTCCGTGGAAGAAATGACATGGACTTTATTTTAAAGCGACGTCCAAATGATGTTTAAAGTTACTACGCTCGAATCGAGCAGTACATAACTTTTTTAATACCCAACAATATTTAGTTTTTCATCAAATTGTATTGCTTATAAAAAAATATTAAAATAGATTTTTCAACTTGTCAGTTGCCGCCCTATTTTGGCGATCCAATGACAATTGCATATCAAAAAGTGTCAATTGGTAAAAACAAAGTTTCAATTAGGACTTGTATGACTCTTGCCAAAATAGTGCTACTAGAAATTATAGCAAAGTTTAGTTATATTTTCAATATATACAAGCTTTTTTAACAACATTTGCAAGTTGATAAGCTTAGAAACTCCTAAATTTACAATGCATACCAGCGCAATAGATTCCGCTGCCAGCAGTAGCCAAAATTAGCAAGGCACTCCAAAGGAAGTGTCTACCCTTGAGCATATTCTCGCTTCCTCTTCCGCTTCAAACACTTGACACACACACACACACACACGAACAAAGCCTTTATCACTGCTTTATATAAATAGTGAATAGGTGTAGATGTATTCACACTGCTCTGAGCCGTCGTAGCCTTTCGAATACGCTTTTTAGTTCCGACCGATTTTCAAATTACCGCTTTTCTCTACGTGAAACAACTCGAGAAAATGTCAACGCATGCCGATTTCCCTGCCGCCAAGCAGAGGAAACGCAAGTGCCGGTAATATTTTCCAAAAATTTCAAAATTTCCCTGCGGATTTTCGACTTTCGTTCCCGTCGCTCGTAGTTGAAAAGCATTCGCGTGGTTCGAATTATGCCGTGCCACTAATTAAGCGAAACCGTTACGTGTTGAGCGAGTGTTGCCTCTTGGTGAGTGTTTTGTCAAGTGAAATTGACTTGGCTTGTATTATTGAATTTTATACTACGAAAATTATCTGGCTGTTAATGTATCAGTTAAGATAGGCAGCATTTTTTCATACATATACTATTTTTTCGTACATATACTAGCTGTCGGTGGCGCTTTTGTTGTTGTTGTTTTTGTTGTATCTGTTGTCGCACTGATAAGTGCTCTACTAGAGGCAGGCGGGCTTTCCACAATCATTTATTGGAGTGACCGTATGGTCGAAGGAGGGGCAATAAATTCCAACCAAGTATTAGTAGCAGACCGTGTGAGGCTTAAAAGAATGTGTGTGTGCTCTTTTGATAAAAATTTGGACAGCACCGTAAAGTCGAGTGGCATTAGTTTGAGCGTTGTCGCCATAAAGTTGATTCGACTTTGATTTTTCAAGATTTTATTTCCGATTTTCACGCGCTACAGTCAGCACATTTGTACCTTGAATAGTAGCAACTGAATAATATATGCCGAGAAGACGAATATAGTGTATACCAATTTTTTTTATTTAATACATATATGGCGGAACAGCCCTTGCAATCGAGGCTAAAGCGCCAGTTAGTGATGACGAATCGTATTTATTCGTATCGTAAACAAAACCTACCTTACCCGAGCTCTATACATGCGTTCGCTCTTGACGTATTTATTCGGATCGTAACGCAGAAATTCTCATAGAAATAGGTCTCTCTCAGACATTTACGATACGAATAAATACGATTCATCATCACTAACTGGCACTTAAGGCCTAGCTTGCGTCTTCGCGAGCACGTTGGCAACTCATAGAGAAAGCTGGACCAAAGACTCGTTTGGGGACTGTAGCGTCAAATAGTTTTCTCTTAAGGAACTTTCAAATTAGTTATAATCTCTGACTGAAAGCTTACGTCTTGTAGTACATTAATTACATTACCTCTAAAACATACCTCATGCTAGCATTTTTGCGTCCTCACAGTGAGGAATTTTCGTATCCTTGCTCACTCAAAACGCTTTTATTTCTTTGATACAGTAAAAAAAATGTTAGGATAATTACTATAAAAAGGCATCCGGTATCCCACAGCATTTTTACGCTTAAGGTGCACATTTCTCGTTTGCTCGCACCAGCATGTAATCCCAGTCCTCGGAACATAGTCCATATATTTACTTGGCTTGGGAAATGTTGGCGATTTGATAAATTCTATTAAGAAACTAAGTAGCTATAAGTTGCACCAAACGGTTATGTTTGTACTTTTAAAATACTACTCTTAAAATATATACTAAGCGTACTGCACTCATAATAAAATTTAAAATGGTGCCAAAGTTTGGTCTACCCTGACAAATTGAAGGCTCACAAATTAAGAGATGCGAGTAGTATTAAAGTAAACGTTATCAAGACAAGGAGCCAAGTGGGAGCACAAATTTGCAAATATACATACATACATACATACTTGCATACCAATATATGTACATATGTATATACCCAGCAGGAAACATTTATCATTTTCAAATGTTACGTTCTATTAATATGTAATAAAACAAGTAAGGAAGTATCAGTCGGGTTTCACCGACAGAGTAATACCCTACACCATGTTCCCAAGTGGGGTGATAATTCACTGAAATTGTGGGTGCATTTGATTTACAACCTACATAGTGGGCGGACCACGCCCATTTTTGGCAGACTACAAGATATACCTAATAGGACTATACATGCCAAATATTGATGCTCTGGCGAGTGTACAACAGATGTTATCGGCATATTTATTTTACTGCCCCCATGGTGGGCGGACCACGCCCATTTCTGGAGAATTAAAAGATATTCCTACCAGGAACGAAGTAACCAAATCTGGACTCTCTGGTGTATATATTATGGAAAGAAGATTTTTTGTTTATCGCCTATATAGTGGGCGGACCACGCCCATTTTCTTGTATGGCATCTAAGACCTATATATCAACTTGGGAACCGAATTTCATTCATTTATATTCGTAACTAGTCAATTGGTAACCATTTTACCGAAAAAATTTTGCCGGCTATATAGTGGGCGGATCACGCCCATTTTTTCCTGAGATATAGAAGACCTACCTCTTAACTTGAATACCAAGTATTAATCTTTTCCATGAGTAATTACACAAATTATAGCCATTTTACCGAAAAAAACCCGAGGTAGTGGGACTTACAGGCCCATTGTGGGCGTGTCCTTTAACCGATTTGACTAATTTTAACACTTTACCTAACCCGAGCTTCACTGTAACTGTGTACCAAATTTGGTCCAAATCGGAAAACTCCTTCTTTCTTTTTTTTGCATACACGCAGACGGACAGACGGACAGACAGACGGACAGACGGACAACCGGAAATGAAAAGAGAAAGTGTTTCTGATCATTTCTATATACTTATGTCTATACCTAGGAAGGCTCCTTTAATGCGTTACAATTTTGGCACAAAGTTATTATACCCTATTACCATAGGTGTAGGGTATAAAAACCATATAGCAACTTTAGCTGGCTGAAAGTAATTTTAAATTAATTGATAGGTATAAACGTGCCTCACTTTTATCTGGCTACAAAAAACCAATTTATAGCTACGCAACTCCAATCTAGCTTTAAAACAGTTCGCTCTTGGCTGACTACAAATGGGTTTATAAGTAGTTAGTTTTTAGCTAGTTGACTTCTAATGCAGAAGTAGTCACACTGACTACTTTTGCGGCCATCGCCATGTTAAAATAGTTAGTTGAGCTCAAAGGAAATATCCAAGGAAAAGTCAGTCCTAGTTGATTCGAAAGTACTTTTAAGTTACATTTCGGTTAGCTTCATTTCCTGCTGGGTATGCACATAAGCATGTATGTACGTGTATTCAAGATCTGCGTGCTATGACGTTATTGAAAAAGGGGTAAATACCGGCGATGAAGCCGTCATAACATTCAATGCAAGTGTACTTACATACATATAGTATACATATATAAAATATCAATATATATACACAAACATATTTATATTGCCAGTATATTTATGACAACCAAAGAAAGTACATTTAAATTTAAAAAAAATCGGCAGTAAGGGATTAAACGGTTTAACGACCACGGTAGCAATATATGACAACTGTAGCGATATAACGGAAATACCTGTAGGGACCGGGGAAGGTATTATGGTTTTAGCCGTGGTAGAATTTACCACATTGAAGTGGCTACTCAGTTGGCTAGTCAAGTGCAAGGGCATTGGCTGTTATATTACGATATTGCACATTATTATAACTAAGCGTGTGTGTACTAGGGATGCCAATGCCGGGCTAAACAGATTCCCAAATCCAGACAGTAGAAATTAGTAATCCTACAATTTTTCAGAAATCGTTTGGGAGACCCGTTGCTTTGACTCCCATCTGGTAGCTGAAAACTATACCTTCAAAGTTGACAATGAGTTTAGCTATTTTCACACCGTCATTACCACAACAAGCGAGGTCAGCTTGGAGATTAAGTGGAGAATATCTCTTGCCAATAGGTGCTACTAGGGGCTCGGTAAAAAATTGAGAATCTCTCGCTCAACAAAACTAACGCTCCAAAAATGTCCATCATCCCCTTATTGCTTTATGGCGCGTATAAAAACAAATTCTCTTTTTATACCCTACACCTATGGTAATTGGATATAATAACTCTGTGCGAAAATTGTAACGCTTTTGATATAAAGGAGCCGTCCTAGGTATAGACATACATAAGTATATAGAATTTATATATGTATATACAATATAATATGTCTAATTACTCATTGAAAAGAATAATACTTGGTATTCAAGTTAGGGGTCAGTCTCCTATGTCATACAAAAAAATGTTCGTGGTCCGCCCACTATACATCGGGAAATCCTCATATCTTTCGTAATATGTCCATCAGATCGCCAATATTTGGTTACTTCATTGCTGGTAAGGACACATTTAAATTCTACGAAAATGGGCATGGTCCGTCCACCATGGAGGCGGTAAATTAAAAAACCGATCATTTCGGTCGTTCATCCACCAGATTATCAATATTAGACATAGGTATATAGTCTTATTAGGAATATCTTTCAGTTTGTCAATAATGTGCGTGGTCCGCCCACTACATAGGAGTTACATACATAGTTTAAAACGCCCACTATTTCAGTTATTTAAGTGGATTATCCACCACCTGGGGACTTGGTGTAGGGTATTACTCTGTCGGTGAAACCCGACTGATGCTTCCATACTGGTTCTTAAATGGCTTTTTTGTTGTTGACTTATTTCTTTTATTTAAAATTTTCTTATTTAAAAGTTTATTTTATAACCTACAAGTGGGGCCACCTGTCGTGTGTGCCTGTGTACACGACAGCTAGTAAAACAATTAGCAACAATTAAAGGCAAAGCAAAGTAAAAAATAAAAAAGCTTATAAAAAAAAGAAAAATTTTCAAACTTGCGGAGCTGGGATTCGAATCTTTGACCTACCGAATTACTGTATGCAAGCGCGCGGTTCTACCCACTGGGCTACACAACGAACTAATTTCATTCACCTAAAGTCGTAGAACACAGAAAGTGGACAGGCTGCAGACACTTTTTAGTCAGTCTGCGTTTTATATATAAGATTATTATGGTTGTTTTTCTTACGATTCTTAACTAAATCCTATCAAACTTTGTGGTTGCTGTTCATAAAGCAAATTTATTGATTGTTTCGTTTGAGTGTAGTTGCATGTATGTATGTTAGCCATTGACGCATGGCACGTCTGGTGTGCTCGTCAAGTGTGCTCACTTCACACTATAATTAACTTGTTTTCAAAAAACCAAACCAATATCACTGACTTTACAATAACTTATCATATTTTAAATATCACCAGTAATTGATCGTTTTATACGCAGGTTTTTAAGCGATTAGTTACTATTCAAGCAATTTTGGTAGAGCTTATTTTTAAAAGAAGGCCATTAAATAGATTTTAGATACGGCTTTCCTTATATTTAATCTCATATATAGAAAGTTAAGGGTTGCATTTATGTACTCATTAATAAACCATTTCCGGCGTTAGCGAAAAATAGCTGAATATAATTCAAATTCACCATACGGAAGTGTAGTTTAATAAAAGCATGCTGAAAATGTACACAGTCACACATACTATATGCATGGCCCTACTCTTATGGCCACTCTAACCTATTGAACGTTTTGGTCTCTCCAGACGCTCTTATTTGCGCGCGACTTCTCCTATTCATTGTTCCAAATATTTATAGTGCTTCTTCCACTTGGTCCCTTCAATGGAGATTCGGTCTCCCGCCAATGGGAAAACCCGAACTCTTTTAGATAACTTTTAAGCCTAAACAGGCATTTTTTCGATGAGAAATCTGAAGTTATGAATGATGTCAAAGGTCATGAAAAACTTAAAAAATTAAAAATTTAATTTTTAACGAAGATGGATTGGCTCCAAAAGTTAAAAATTGTTTATACTGTATCGTGTGGGGTATCGGTTGAAAGGACTAATTTCAATAATTCTAAAAATATATTCTTCAAAATTGTAGGTGAATTGGATGTACAGAAAAATTAGCTCGCTCAAAAAATGACAGTCCCCTTCCGATCTCCTCGGTTTCTCAAGCTAAGATGTCGATCAAATCAAGTTAGTAGGTACTTAGCTTTATATTAAGGAAAAACTGCAACTTTTTTTTTAAATTCATAGTAAGCATCGCCGTGGCTCAGCCGATAAGTGCTCGGTTGCCAATGTGTTGAGTCGCTGCTTCAAATCTTAACAACCTCATAACATCTAATAAAAAAAGCAGTCAAGTGCGAGTCGGGCTCGCTCACTGAGGGTTCCGTACCAGAAATACCCTTTTTAGCGGTCGAATTTAGTTTCTCTTTGCCCGTCTGGCCACACAATTTTCGACATTTTGGCCTACATCTTCGAAACCAATTCACCTAAAAATATAAAAACAAACATTTTTGGAATCCACGGGCGTAGCCCTTTCTAACGAGACCCCACAACATGTAAACAACAAAAATTTTTCGCTACGGAAATTTTTTACTATGGTAATCTTAAATACAATTAAAAAAAATAGAAAAACAAATAAATCGAAAAAAGCTACAGTTTTCCAGTAATCTATGACTAAAGACCTACTAACCCTGATTTTATCAAAATTTTAGCTTAAGAAATGTTGAATGCCAGGGGGGTATGGTCATTTCTTCGACATTTTGTGCTATATCTTCGAAACCACTTAACAGAAAATTATAAAAAAAAATCTTTGGAATCCATGGACGTAGCCCTTTCTAATGATACCCCACTCGATATAAACAACAAAAATTTTTTTCTGCGGGGGGTCATCTTAAATTAAAAAAAAATCAAAAAATAAAAAATTCGAAAAAAGGGGCAGCCATTCAGTCATGCGTGATCCAATACCTAGTAAGCCTGATTTGATCAAAATTTTCGGTTGAGAAATGGCGTGGGAAGATGGAATCATGTGGGGACAGGTCTGTTTTTTCACCTTTTTAACTACATCTTTCTAACCCGTTTACATAAAATTAAAAAAAAATACATTTTGTAATCTATGGATGTAGCCCTTTCTAACGATACTCCACACGATACGATTTAAAAATATTTTTATTTTTTTTTGTCCGACCCGAAAACATTTAAAAATTACAAAAAAATATTTCTAAAAATATTTCTTAACTTTTTATAGTGAAAATGTGTTTAGGTTATTAAGACCTAACATCGTGCCAAATTTCAGGTTTCTACGATTAAAAAAAGGTCGTTTTATATACGCACTCCCAAAACAAAAGTGACCTTATAAGTGTTCCCGTTTTTTCCCTTTTAGGGGAACGGAACCCTAAAAAGAAATTTCGTTTCTTTGCGCGCAGTGCAGACAGCCATGCCCCTTAACTAATCTGATCTCCATAGAAACTGACAATGGTAAAGAAGTCGCTCCTTCAACAATTTCTCTACTATTTGAATGTCAATTCTACCTTCTTTGCAGTTCAAATCGAATTCGAATAAAATCCCCCCAAAACCAAAACCAATCCATAACGAATAACTATGCTGCATATTTTATAAGCGAGTATTCGCAATGAAATGAAAATTGGAAGAATCAAAGTCTTTCAGCAGCAGTTGAACATTACTGAGTATAATATTAAAATTCGTACGCATAAATTAAAAATATGTCTTATTTATTACCTACGTTTTTTACCATTCGTGCGATATCGAACTTTTGTGATTTCTATAAACAAAAATGAAATATAATAAAAACTCTTTAACCCAAAAGAACAAGTTTTTTCATAAAGAATGTCCGAAGTATTTTTTAAGATTATCTTTCAACAAATATTAATTAAAAGTTAATGACTACAAATACGTGATGGACTAAATTAAAGATATTGCTTCAAAATGAAAATTCTCTCATTTACGCCGAATTGATATTAATTGTAAAATTTATTGTACACACAATTCAATCACAAAATCAAGATACCCCGTTTTAATATAAAAAATAAAACACAATACAATTCCAACAGATACCAAAAATACCCTGGGTCGCAAGTCTGTTCCAAGGTATCTACTGCTATATCTTATCAGTGCGCAGTCCAGCGGGAGAATTTAATGCTCGCACACCGGCAGATTGACAGGAAAGAACACATTCAGCTCGATCATGGTGGCTATCACCAGGAAGCCCACATACATTATGCTGCAGGCCACACCAATTTTCCAATCCAAAACGAATTTGTTCGCCACAAACGCTATGAAGAGACCGAACAATGTGGTCAGCAGGAATATCGCCGAATATGTGATGCCAGCCGAGTTCAGAGAGACCCACAGTTCGCCTGGATTGGCGGGCAGAAAGTACGCTTTGATGAGCCATGGTAAGCCCAGGCACAGCAGTATATCGAAAGTGTTCGAGCCGATGGAGTTACTGATGCCCATGGCGCCCTGGCCCTGTTTGGTCACGATAATGCTGGACACGGCCTCGGGCACACTCATGCCGGCGGCGAGTATGGTCAGGCCCATCACCGAGTCAGGTATGGCCAGTGTGTCACCTGTAGAGAGAGGGAGTATTCGAGAAACAAGTTCAAGCCGCAAGTGAACACAAATCAATCTTATTGCTACTCGTACTTCAGCTGATAAGATACTTCAGCTGATCTGATCTCCCTTACGAGTATAGCTTGAAACATGATATACAGCTGAAGTGCTGATTACAAAGTCGACCGGACTTCTGAAAATTACAAATTGTATTCGGAAATTACGCATTGTACATTGCTCTTCGCACCTATAGCTTAAGTGATTTTCATTAAAATTAAAAAATAGAAACTTCCTATAAATTTTAGTAGGGGTAGCGGTTGTTTAGGCTTTTGTATAGACCAATTCACGTAGGTCATGGAATTCAAAGGCTGGGCAGTAATTTTATTGTTGATTAAGACCAGTTCCGTTTTACTGTAGATAAGATTTCTGAAACTATGGCTTGTGAGATAATAAAGTTGATGAGTGGGAGTATAACCTAAAGTAAACTCCGGATTCCGTGTATATATGTATTTATGAAGTTATCTGAATGTGCTTTGTTGTATTGGTGCATACCATTCGATTTATTAATTGCCACTTCATGCAATTAAGATTTCAAAGTTTCCACAAGAAGGTATATTTCGATGTGGGGGCGGTATCTCAGAATGTTTTTATTGGTTATCGCTTGAGCAGTTCACAATTTTAAAGGAGTTTGATGGGGCACCTAACTAAACTACACTTCGATACTTAGGTAAGTCATGCTCACGAATAAATTTGTTTCGATAGTTAATAAGTTAGTTAAAAGCGAGTTAACTGATTATTAAGTTGCCGCTACTTTTATATGAATATGATTTGCTCGTACATGTTATAAGACCCTAAACGTAATTTGCCACCAATTCAGACATTTGAATTAAATATTATTCAAGCACGTTCTGGATTGTACTTTTACACGTGAATTAAAATCATACAAACTCCTTTATCTGCATTTCATTTTCGACATCTTTAATTTGATTTTAAATCAATTGTATTTCTTTCATACTTTCATATTCAGTTCAATCGAAGTCAATTGAAAACGATTCTAGTATCTACACTGAGCGAAAAAATACAAAATCAAACAAAAACAATTTCAATAAAAAACCAATACCAATGAAAGCTACTCACTAAATAGCAAACATTAAATTTAACTTAAAAATTTATTGAATATGAAAATATTCAAAATTAATCGATTTTCGAATTATAAATGAATATGAAATTATTTGAATTTACAAAGCTTCAAAGCTACGCAGATTTTAATGAAATTAGAAATTAGGTTAAAGTGGCGTCCCAAAGTAGACTCACAACTAGATCCATTGTTATACAAGTGGAAAGTTAGTTTCCCAACCATCTGATCTGAGCGTGATATCGTGATATCATTAACATTCTTCTATTACAACTTCGACTTTCGAAAAAGTGTCACAGTGATAAGTTCTTGTATTCTCACCAACAATTGTTATGATATATGCCACTAAATACGAAATGGCGCCAATCCAACTAATGGAGAGAACAAAAGTTATGTATTTCCAGCTGGGACGCTTGCGACTGTCGGGAATCGTCAGCCAAAGTAAAAGAGTAATGGGCCAACGCAGAAGATATTCATACAGACAGCTGCCATTCTGTTGCCAGGGATTGTCGGCATAATCTGGAATAGCACCCTCGAAATAAACGATCCAACTAGTATCTAAAATAGGAGAACCTTACCACTTTCATAGCTGCAGACTGAATTCGAACTGTTGCCCATGTTAGGCAAAGTTTGACATTTTGCCAAGCCATTCAAAGTCTGAAAAGCATCGGCAGCCACAACGCTACACTTGGAGCCGCCATTGTTGTTGCTGCTGAGCATCAGTGGAGTAAATTCGTTCACCTCATGGTAGGGCCGTACAATCCATCTGGGGCGACGATATTTCGAGATGAGCTTACGTGCCTTGCACGCCATTTTGTCGTTGTAGTACATGACTAAAGGAATTTTAAGTGTATGTAGATCTATATAGACTGTGTATTAAATGAAAATAACCAGCTACCGAAGGCGCACAGTGGTAGAAATGTGGACATAATCTGCACCGAAATGCATGGTTGATTCCATCTTTCGTATGAAGCTCAGCCATTGTGCATTGCGTCCTACCTGCTCTTACCCGTTATATAGATAAAGTATCCTACCACCAACAGCAAGGCTTCATACCACATTATCTTATCGTCATAGATCGTGCCAATCAGCGCCAGCACAGCGAGGCAGTACATTAGGCAATCTCGGGTAACAGGCCACCAGTCCAGGCGTATATGCCGAGCCACAAAAATGCCGCAGCAGGCCGGCACCGCCAAAATGTTGAATACTGCCGAGCCCACTATGACGCCCACACCAATGTCACCGCGTGTCACAAACGTGCCCACACAGTTCATGAAGAGCTCTGGGCTGGATGTGGCAGCCGCCATGAAAGTGGCGCCGACAACATCTCTTTGCATTTGGAGCGCTGTCAAAGGAGGAGGGAGAATACAGTTTGCGCCAAAAATACAAAATACAATCTTAAATTGTAAACCGTGCTAACACTTACTTCCGCATATCTGCTCAATGGCGGGCATAAAATAATCATCGCAAATGGCCGCCAGCAGCCAGAAGCAGTAGAGCGCCGTTAAAATGTGCAGTATGATCCAACCATGACGACGTTCCTCGCGCGTGAAGCCATCGGAGGGGAACTCTAAAATGGCCGGTGATGTGCAGTTTGGTGTGATGCTGTAAGCGGCAGGGGTAAGTTCGGTGGTGCTGTTGGTTCTAGAAAAGTTTAGTCGCCTACTTCCATTTGCAATGGATGAAACTAAAAGGTTGTTATGTTAATTTCTTAATGACAGAAAACAAAATTCGTATACATATAAAATAAAGTACTAAGAATCGAAAAATTTTGCTATAGTTCATATATCTGTATAGTTCGCAGGACGTCCAGAAGGAAAACCAATATTGGTTTAGTATACAAAATTGAGCTAAACAAATGCAACAGCAGCAATTAAGGGGACAAGAAGAAAAGACATATTATAATTTTAATTATCTAGGCAACTTTTCGAGCACCTACTGTGTTTCTGTCCCTACATCTCTAAATCCCGCTTAACTAACTAAGGAGCCTCATGGCTTGTTGGGCTGGAGGAGACCTCAAAGCTGGGAGTCTCTACTCACTCTACTGAAGTTCTCTACTAACTTTCGTATTCTAAGAAACTACTACTTCCTGGAGTCAGAAGGCTCTATGTGCGGGTACGTAGCCGCACTGGCTGGCTAGCTTAAACTGACAAGTTTGAATGCAAATTTATTTTTTTGTGTTTGTGACGACTTTTTCAAATTTTGTTCTGCAATTTATTTTTGGCTACGTTCAAGATACTGCGGATAACTATCCGGACATAGTTTTTGGATTCCAAATTGATATTCGAGGCTAAACTACTGTTATTATTTTTATTGTAAGCACTGCAAGCTCTGCATTTTAATTCAAAATGAAAGAAACTACTAAGATCCCTACATGGGCAGTGTATAGGTGAAAACCCCACGTGATAAAACAATTGGCCTTTTGGCCTAAGTGATGTCCTTGAGACGACCACTTAACCTACCTACCTACCTAAGATCCCTACATATTTTACGAAATAGAAGGAAAGCTCAAATTACACATGCAAAATATGTATGCTCATATATGTATGTATGTTATTATGGCCAGGAGATCTACAAATTTAGTTCAGCTATTGTATAACTACTATACTGGAGTTACAGTCTGAATTAATTGCCACATCAATTGTTACTCTTGCATAAGGAGAAAATGTTTTTTCATAAAAAAACAAAAATTTATAATTTGACAAAATACAGACACGTGACTCTTACTGGGAAAACAGCTGTCAGGAATATAATAATTGCCTTTGGAAATGATCGTTTTTGATTACCTCTATAACTTAATCGATAGTTAAAAGACTATATTTTATACAAACAATCTCAATCCATTTTATGAAGTATTTCTTTTAGTAAAATACATTTAGGAATCAGGCAGATTTCATTAAAAAAATGCACTTGTCAGTAAAAAGGACAATTGCCTGTCTGCGTGCTGGTAAATTGTCCAACTCCGACAAAATTTACCTTCCATTTCATTATTCGATCTCCAAATTTGAAATATGCATACATATGAGCCGTTTATTTTAAAAGTGGGGTAAGTCCCATTTCTGTTATTGCGAGATATTCAAATGTTTACATTTCACTCTCAGTGTCAATACTAAGAAGAGCTAAAACTTACATCTCCCAAATACTAGAATCTCAATTTTTTTTTGCTATAAATTTTTTACATATAATAATAACAAGTTTTATCTATAACTGTCATTATCTACATTTTTGTAAAAAATGGACTTGCCCGACTTTCAAAATAAATGGCTCATATGTCAAAAACGTTTTCAAATATAACTCAGCGTATTTAAAGTTAACTTGTATAACTCGTGTTCAATATAACCGAAAAAGTTTTCTTTTATGACGCAGTAAAAAGAAATAATTTCCCTTCCTTGATTACCGCTGTTATCACATTTTACAGTATCACTACGAAACGATCATTACGCACGACACCATGTGACGGGATATTTGATTCGATGAGGTGTTCATAACTGCCAAAACAAATGACTGATATGTGTTATATATGTATGCATATATATATGTACATATACAGGCATGCGGGTATATTCCTACCGTCTAAAACAGAAACAAATCGACTGATCTCTTCAAAGGTCAGAAAGGGTTTTAATTATGTCTTGAATGCTGTGTTTATCAGAGCTACTGTAACCAAGTCCTCTTAGATTAATATCAGATATCATGCTTAGTCAATACTAATAGAAATATCAATTCGGATTCTATACAATGCTACGACAGCCTATTACAGTGGACCAGCTGCTTTTCGAGTGAAATAGACTTGAACATGTATATGTACTATGTGTTAAGTTAGTTTCTTAATTTTTTTAGGAAATTATTTCACAAAAATGTATGTACATATAAAATATGCTGTATATTTGAATTCTAGATAAATTGCTTGAGAGCACGTTACGATTTGTTTATGTCTTTAATTTTAATAGTTACTAACAAGTTGATGTTTTCTGCACTGTAATCAAAACAAAGAATGTACATTTTATGGGAATTATTAAACCTAGTTTGATTGTAGCGCAGTGGTATTATGTGAAATTGTCGTAATTTCTAGTGCTACAAATTGGAGTAGAGTTGAAAACTGTAACTTTATGTTTTTTAAAATTTATATAGATTCTTAAGTAATTATACAACGTTCTTTTACAAACATTGAGATTTTTGTCATAAAACAAAAATATTCTTTTTTAATTTCACAATGCCTTTATGGCCTTGCTAACAAGAAACCTCCGAACGGAGGAGCGTGGCGATTTGAAAATTGGCACAAATAATCCTTAGATAAGAACTTCATAATTCAAATATGGAAAGAAAATTTCGAACAACATGAAAATGTTCGGGGACAAACGGGTTAATATGCGCTAGAGGGTAAATGGCTTCACTGAACACCATCTCATTCACTTTAGAACTGATTTTTAGTTCCAACATACTACAAAGACACCCCAATACACCCTTATTGACTCAAAGAAATTTGGAAAATTTTACGTTACATTATATTATATTAGATTAGATTACATTACAGGATATTAAATTAAATTAAGTTACATTACATTATACTAAAGTCTTAAACCCCATATCAATTTATTCCAATTAAACAATTTTGTTCAGTATGTTTTTAATTTTTTGTGATGAACAGTTTTTAAAATTATGCTGCAGCTCATATTTGGTTTTTTAATTAACTCACAGTTTTTGATTTCCTTGTCAATCTCCAATTGCGCTGCCACTAAAAGTTTCGTATAAAATACCAAAATCACACCGATAAATACGGAAGTACGAAATAAAAATGCCAACTTCGAGCGATTTTTCTGCACTCTGACGTACTTAGTCCGTTCATTTGATGCTACCGAGGCAATTTTTTTCATTCTTTAGATACCGAAAGTAATTCTGCCGACGAATCTGTGAACTTTAAAGCAGAATATTGACCGCTGCGATGCGGCGCCTACGTTTCCACGGTTTGAAAGTGTTTCACGGCCTGAACGAAACCTTTTATAGTTGGACTGGTTCTGGTTGCAGTGTTTGGCAATCTATATTTAAGTATTGTAAATACAAGCATGTGGCAGCCTGCATGCTCCCCTCAGAGAATGACGAGGGTCTCTTGAGATAATTGATGATAAGGTGGAAAAGACTGCAAGTGGAAAGTTTTATGCTTGTGAAGAAAATAAATAGACGTGAACGGAGATTTTTGAAAAAAAAGCAAGTTGCTTTGATAAGGTAAATGAAAATTCCTGCGAAAACATGATTTTAATCACACCGATTTTATTTTGGGAGAAGGTCGAAGCCGAATTGTTGTTTTTTTCAACCAAAGCCGAATGGGGCTGAAATCCCAACAGAGGTTGGAAAAAAAAGTGTTTAATGTATTTTATGCGGACCGTCTGAAAGGGTTCCATTCAAGGATTCCAAAAATTTTTTTTTTCAAATTTATAGGTAAATAGATTATAAAGATATAACTGGAAACGAGAAACAAACATTTTTTCATTTCGCTTGGTGTGCGTTGGAAAAAATCAAAATTGAATTTGCAACGTGCTTTATCTTAATAATCTTTAAAATTATATAATTATATGTTGCCCTTCTTGCCTTAGTTAAATATAAAAGCTTTTCCGCGTCAACGTTCATAATTTCAAATAAAAGAAATCGTCAACCAAAAAGAATTAAAAAGACATCGATTTTGTTCCGATGTATTTGGTGTGGGTTGCGCCACAAGAAACAATCTACTGTTGTTTCATCAAACAAAATAAAACTAGTTATGTATGTAAACAAAATGGGGGAAGGGGTTTCAGCAAACTGCTACTGAAAATTCACCTTTCTTGAGAAAAAGACGCGAAAAGTCGAATTGTAATATGAACAATGCCCTTAAATAACACTGCTACACTAGGGTGTAGCCTTGTTCAGAATGTTATCATTTTTTTCGAATTTCACATTCATTCCCAAAATAGTGACTTAGCCCTAAAACAATTTCATCGCTATGTGATACTTTAGAGTCAAGTGAGGATTACTCGGTATACGGTAATTCGATACGTATTAGAGCTGTCCATTCTGAAATGTTTTTGTAATCCCGATATTTTCGGGAACCAATATCTAAACTCCGGAAACCCGAAATTTTGGGAATCGGGATATTTCAAACACATTAATTTGTTTTCGTTCCGAATGCAATCCAAAAATTCCAATTAAACTTAATTTACAACACAAGTATATAAGGGTATTATAATGAAAGTGATTATATATTAATTGAAATAAATCACTAATACAATTTAAGTATATGAGAGACAAGCGAATTGTTCGGTAGACAACGACCTCCCTCACACATTCTCGCCCCTCTTTTAACCCTGCAAATTTTTCCAAGACTACTTACCAGTAATAATGAATTCTAAAGAATAGATCTAGATCTACAATAAATCTTTTCAAACTATTTTCTTCAAGTCCCTCTCTAATAGTACCACCTTAAATTTGATTTTACTATCTGATTTTAAAACCATGTCTGTCTGTTATCTTCTTTGGCTGCGACGCTGATGATCTGCCAAATTGCAATAAAATTTTGTAATGTGTATTATGTTAAAAATGTAATTCCGAAATACCAGGACCTTTTCTGTAGCCGACCTTTTGGGACTAAACATAATCCGGGATCCATGCATTATACATCCCGATTGGCAGGCTTATTACTGATACATCAAGTCGGTATGTACTTGGACTGCCTTATCAACCGCGCTGTACCAGTAAGCAGCGTCTCTGATGTCCATCTCTCTGTAAAGCTGCTCTGCTGTTTGTGAACCTCATTGCCAACCCTGTTAACAGCACAGAGTATCATTGATAACGTTTCAATTGCTGAAGAAATGTCAATTTGTTTACGCCACTAACGGGCGCAAACAAAACACAATCAAAAAGTAGGCATTTGTACGCAGCATTTGATAATTGTTAATCTCCCATTGCAGCAGAAGATTAGAGCTTAACATTAAGATTGTGTACTTTTTCGATAAATATTTAAGCTGAGAGCAATGACGCTAATTGCAAAATATTATGACATCAGCAGAGGCACTCGAGCCTGTTCTGCGCCTGCGATAAAGGCTTCCCTACTTACCACCACTCGCCCATTGCGAAAGTTGCAGCTGATAATAATTGCCGGCCATCTTAGCGCTGTCTCAACAAATATACGTAATACATTAATTTACGATTTGCATCGGACCTTCAATATCAAGTCGCTTGACTTATCAAAAATAATTCGCATGTGAGTGCTTTTAGTTGTCTGTCTTTTGTTTCGGCTTGTTTTTCTGTCAAATGGAGAAACTAAAGAAAATGCTATCTGCTCAAGTGTTTAAGGCGACTCTTAATATTAGCTTATGATTTGACAGCGCCAGATTTAGTTATGGCTTGTAACTGAGAGCGTTTCCAGGCTTATTGGTACCCAGAGCGGTAAATTAAATTGTTCACCCTCTGTCAACAACCGTAGAACTTGACATTCTCTACAGTAGAGTGTATGTATATATATTTGCACAGTTTCGTGGAATCGAAAATCTTGTGTCTACAGGGTTATATTTACTTAGATGGAATCGGAAAAGTACGGGATTTTTAGAATTCCGTACCTTAAAGAGAAACGGAACCTTTATAAGGTAACTCTTGAATTCATTCCATATGCACATATGTAACATACCCTTTTTCCTACAAGAGTCACTTTATATAGTCTCATTGTTCACTAGTTGACTTGAATAGTCTGATTCGGACTCATACCATCCAAACAAAGAAAGAGAACTTGTTTCCAAATTGTTTCTTTGTGCGGCGCCAGCTCTCGCAAATGAGCTGTTATTTTTGAAAGTGGAATAAGTCCACTTTCTGTTATTGCGAGATATTTCATTGTTTACATTTCACTCTCAGTATCAATACTATTAAGAGGTATAACTTCCATCTCCCAAATACTAGAATCAAACATTTTTTTTACTATAAATTGTTTACCCCAAGAAAGATCATATAAAGTTTTATCTATAACTGCCATTATCTACATTTTTGTAAAAAAAATGGACTTATTCCACTTTGAAAAATAACAGCTCAAATATTGGAAACTTTCCGAGAGTATCCCGTTGAGATACCGTTACTGGTTCTACTGTGAAACTAACACACACAAGTTACTGCGAGGAAGCGATACCTCTTAGCCTCCGTTACTGTCTTTAGATGGAGTTATTGATCATCAGTAGCTGGCATATTCTATTCGAGAGATTATAGGTACGAAACTTAACAAATTCCGAAATATTTAAACTTTTAATGGAACTACGAGACTGAAATATGTAGATTCCACCCTCTCATTCAAACACCTTTATCCCCTTTGCCATTCTAATTTTATTGGAAAAGCCGTAATAAAACCAAACCCATCTGCAACATTTGAATACAAATTATATTTTTTTTAGTGGTTTAAGGCTTTTAGGGGCTTTTTATACTCTACACATATGGTAACAGGGTACAATAACTTTGTGCGAAAATTGTTACGCAATAAAAGCGCTGTCCTGGGCATAGACGTAAAATGATCAGAATCACTTCTGCCTTGATTTCCGGTTGTCCGTCTTTCCTTGGTAACAGAATTATTTTGTGAGTTTTATTTTTCTGCTCACGAATAAAAATTATTTTCTGATTTTTATTTTTCTACTCAATCGAAAAAATCAACTTCTGATTTTTATTTTTCTGCTCAAGAATAAAAATTATTTTCTGATTTTTATTTTTCTACTCAATCGAAAAAATCAACTTTTGATTTTTATTTTTCTGCTCAAGAATAAAAATTATTTTCTGATTTTTATTTTTCTGCTCAAGAATAACAGTTATTTTTGATTTATATTTTTCTGCTCAGGAAGAGAAATCATTGCTTGAAATGAAAAACTCAAAACGGCTTTGAAATGGAAGCGGAATGCAAAGCTGCAAGCTGCTAAATAGCGCGAATAATTGTAACAAAGTGATTAGAATAGTAAATCTGTTTATTTGATAAATAGTTTTATTTTACGTTACATGCATTGGCCTTTTTGTGCATTTTTCTTGACTTGACACAATCCATTGAACGACTTGAGCTAGTGACCACAGATATGGATATATATGACGTTTGTCGTTCCAATAATCCATTATTTGAACTTTTAAGTCGACCGGTTTTGGTGCATAGCTCTCAATTTCGATTATAGCTTATTTCAATTCCTCATCTTGGGGCTCGCCGCCGGACTCTTTATCTGATATACAAACCTCAATCGAGTTTAAAGGACACCCAAGTAAGGAAGTTGAGCTTTGGGATTGGGTATCGGATGCGGTAGTCGTCGCCAACGCGGATCGGGGCGAAGATCTTGCAGAGCACTTTCCTCACGAACACTCCAAGTGAAGCTGCATCAGTCTGCGATATCACCCATGCTTCAGCGCCATAAAGCAATACGGGGATGATCAGCGTCTTATAGAGTGTCAGTTTTGTTTACCTAGGCCATAGTAGCACCACCATCAACGGATGTCAAGCAGATGACCCAGCAGGCACCACGTGGAGGCTGTGTGTCAACTAGGCTATGGAGTAGCAAGGATCGCTCTGCTTAACCCCAATCGGAAAGCGATCAGAAGCTTTACCCTGCACTTCCAAAACCCATGCCGTGCCGTAAACACAAAGTGGAAAATACATGTAGTGTTGAAGCTTGCAGTTGAATTGCATTCCGCTTCCATTTCAAAGCCGTTTTGAGTTTTTCATTTCAAGCATTGATTTTTATTCCTGAGCAGAAAAATATAAATCAAAAATAACTGTTATTCTTGAGCAGAAAAATAAAAATCAGAAAATAATTTTTATTCTTGAGCAGAAAAATAAAAATCAAAAGTTGATTTTTTCGATTGAGTAGAAAAATAAAAATCAGAAAATAATTTTTATTCTTGAGCAGAAAAATAAAAATCAAAAGTTGATTTTTTCAATTGAGGAGAAAAATAAAAATTAGAAAATAATTTGTATTCTTGAGCAGAAAAATAAAAATCAAAAGTTGATTTTTTCGTTTGAGTAGAAAAATAAAAATCAGAAAATAATTTTTATTCGTGAGCAAAAAATAAAACTCAATGCATAACGATTATTTTTGATTTTTATGAGTAATGCTCAAGAAATAAAAATCTTTAGTGGGTCCGATAGAGCATGCAACCAGTAACATATTGGTGTAGGTACTTCATTCTGCTCTGCGGCATTTAGAACATGTTGATTTTTTTCATTGAATTTTGAAAAATAATCGTTATTTTCGGTCCCTGCTTAAAACTCATTAAACGGAATGATATTCGGTATTCAAACGAAGATGTGGACCCCTACTTCGTACGAAAATCGGCCTTACATACACTTCGAAGAACTGGGCGTGGTCTGTTCACTATATAGGCGGTAAACGGAATACCCCCCTTAACTTCCATAATATATACACCAGATAATCCATATTTGGTAACATCATTGCTGGTGGGAATACCTTCTAACTCTAAAAATGGGCGTGGTCTGCCCACCATGTGGGCGGTAAATTAAATATACCGATAAAATGTATTATACACCAACCACAGCTTCAATATTTGGGATAAATAGTCCTAGTAGGATGGATTACCATATAGTTTGTCGGAAATGGATGTGTAGGCGGCATATTTTATACTCCCCGAATATCATTTCTTTCAGTGGACCTAGGCTAGGTGTATTATTCTTTCGGGTTAACCCGACTGATGCTTTCTTACTTGTTTTTATTTACAATCCGGTTAACAAACAAGCAGTCATAGTGCCGCAACCTTCATAGATTTGCATATTGATGGTATGAATTGGTCAACTACATAGTACTTGGAACCCAAATCATAGTCCAATCGTGGGGGCGAACTTTCAGATAGTTTCAGCAACATATTAATTAAACAATATTTAAGACTTTTAAACAAGGAGTGTAATTAGTTAAAAAAACTAATGCTCCTAACATTGAGGTAAATTCATAACACCGAAAACATTCATCTCAAGCATACACTCAAATATGAGATAGAATATATATGCAGCAAAGCAAATCTTACCCACACCGGGACCCGATGTGAAATGCGTCAACATAAGGCCAAAATAAAGAACAACATTTGTACCGAGCAAGAGGAGGGTCACATATAGCAAACCCGAGGAGTTAATAACAATGCCAGTTTGACCTTCGTCAAGGAAAAATGCTGATTTTATGAACCAAGGAACACCGAGACATACTAATATGTTGAAGGTATTGGAACCTATGCAACTGCAAAATGACATAGAACCATAACCTGCAATAACAGATGGATATATAATATTAATATAACGAAACATTGCTTAACATGCGGGGCAGTCCAATATAATTACCTTTGCGAGTAACAACGATACTGCTTATGGCCTCTGGTATGCTGGTGCCAGCAGCAATGACGGTAATGCCCATAATGGAATCCGGTATAGCAAAATTATATCCTTCAAGAAAAAAGGAATGCAAATTTTAAAAACGCTCAATCAGGTTAAATCTGTACTCGATGCGATTACCAATAATTGTTATCATCCAAGAGGCCACGTATGAGAATATAGACATCCAAAGAGTGCACATAAACAAAGTAGCTACGTACCATTCACGCAACGCTTTGCGCCGACAATCCGGTATAGTTATGAACAGTAGCAACTGCAAGGGCCAAGAAGTAATCCAATAAAATTTGTTAATGCAATTGTCCTCTTTCGGATATGTTGTGAAGTTGTAAACATTTTTCTCAGTATCCAAATTTGGGTCAATATCCATGTATCCTACTAAATCTGGAATATCTCCGGTGATCTCAAAACAAGGAAGACAGGGGGTTTCGCCAGCTGTAAGCAGAGGTAGAGGTATGCTATGTAATTTTTTATGATGAAGCGATGGCGCGTGCATACTTCGACAATGCTCTTGCATGGGACGATCCCAATATAGGTTGACCAAATACAACCCGTACAGAACAACAAGTAACAAGCTACCTTGCCACATAATTATACCACTCTTAAGCTCCCAAGCAAGAACGGCGACTGATATTGTATTCCATATCGTATCTCTAGTAAGGGGCCACCAGTCCAAAGAGAAAACCTATACATGCAAATACTGTTAGTACGTTTCGGCATATATCTACCTTACTTCGAGTAGCACGTACATTACCCGCTACTACACAACCAAGAGCCGTAATCGCAAACAAATTGACTACGGCCGAGCCCAAAATGGTGCCAATACCAATATCACCCTCGGACACAAAGGTAGCAATCACATGAACTGAGAATTCTGGCAGTGAAGTGGCTCCGGCCATAAATGTAGCACCTGCCATATCATAGGTCATGTGGAGTTCTGCAAAGTACACAATTTCATTTCATGAAGATCCTTCAAAACACACAAACTTCAATCCTACTGTAACAGAGGCGTTCCACCGAGGGCACAAAATACTCATGGCTCACAACGACCATAGCTAAAAAGGAGTATAGGGAAACAACGCCCGCTATTGCGACGTATCCATAGCGTGGCGGATGATTTGTTGTCAGAATGTCTGGGAACTGCCAAATCGACGGCACGGTACAATTAGCTTCGTACGCTACGGATTAGTACACGTATTATAACTGGTTTATTTACGATTTTGAAGTTAATGCAAGTAAACTTACTATCGTTCCGGTAATTTTCCATCGTGTCAGATCTCAAAAGTATTCCGTACGCGTTTAGACATTTGAAAATTTTTGAAGTAAATTTGCTTTGTATTTGACCGAAAAAAGTGAAAGGAATGACATCGATGAAATCATTTCACGTTTTCATATATGCCAGGGTGCGTACAATCATAGTGTAATAATATCATAATTATTACACTATGCGTACAATTTCAATTTTGAACGTTAACTGTTTAAACGCATAAAATTCCGCCTAACTTGAAAGGCAAAATCTTGCACTTTCGCTCGCCCGCGGGCTACTTAATACGATATACGTTTTACAATATTTTTTCATACTTATTAAGTAACTAGCAGACTACCCGATTTGTTCGCGATGAATTAGAATTTAAATACAATTGCTGAAATCTTTCAATTTGAATAAATTTTGTTAGATTGGTAGATTGAATGACAGTAGTTATAGTTTTTTATTTTAATTAAGCGACTCCCAGTAAACAACATTTTTGTTTTTCGCCGGGATCGTACACAAAAAGATTGTTCGGACGTCCATCACGGGAACATCCGACGAAAAATTCCCCATAGGCAAAACAGGCCAGGTCGAAAAATGACCACTCCCCAACAACCGTTCACCAATCAATGGTTTCTCGTTTGGCCAGAGAACGTAGATGTATAGTATGTAAGTATGTTTCTACGATGGTAGTGGGTGTCTTAATCAAGCGATTTGAATTTGGGCTGGAAATTTCAAACATAGACATAAGAATACTTCAATTGACAAATCGATTATCTCCAATAACTTAATTTGATTAAATTTTTATTTTAAACAAATAAGGAAGCATCAGTCGGGTTTCACCGACAGAGTCATACCCAACACAAAATAACCGAATAATTGTATAGCCCACTGAAAGAAATGAAATTTCTCGGATTTCTCGTTCACCGCCTATGTAGTGGGTGGACCACGCCTACATTGTTATTGCATGTAAAGCTGATATTTCAACTTGGGAACCAAGTTTCATTCATTAAAATTCACAACTAGTCAATTGAGATCCAGTCAATTATCGCAATACGACTAATGCCCGTAATTTCAACGAATAGATAACTACGTAGGTAACTAACTAGTAGATATCTTTACCTATCCGGTAAAATCGGTTTGGTAATTTCAAGGTTTTTTTTACCTACGTGTTTGAACACAAGAGATAAAAAAGAAATATGGCAATATTGTTGTTTACTTTCTTTCAAATGTCAAAAATATTAATTCAAAAATTTGTTTGTTTTGTGTAAATGTTTGAAAAAAAAATTTAAAACAGTTAAGCTTCTACACAAAAATGTCGCTTAAAGTAAATAAAAGAAGTCCTAACTAGTTTTAAGATAATTTGGCGAATCTTTTTTCAAAATTTACCAAAATGTTGACAAAATTTGGTTACATTTTAAAGATCTGAAAAAATTATAGTTTTTATAACGTGGCAGATATTTGTTTTCCTTGATTTAATTCGCTCCAATACCATTCTTGCACTTTTTTTGGAAAGTCTAAATCTTTTCGAGAATTCGGAATCGTTCCACAACACAAAATGATCGGGTCTCTCTCTAAAAGTGTGTGGAACTCTTTGAGAATGCATTCTTATGAAATATCGTAAACGTTTTAGCTCTGATAGTTCAGAATCCATTGTTTTTTTTATTTCTTCCACAGATATTTTTTATTTTCCTTAAATTGTTGATCACTTTCGCAAAGCAAATTTGACACTTTGAACAAAATTATTATTTTTATTTTTTACCTAACAGAATACCCAACTGAAATCGTTGGTGTAGGATACACTGCACTTATCTAACCGATAATGCTTACCTACGAGTTAAAATTACCCAATTTTATTTACACGACAGATATCTAAGCACTAATAGGTATCTATTCCTTGAAATTACGGGCATAAGGCCAACTCTAAGAACGAGCATTGAACATGACTCAATTGCAATCTTTATTTGTTTATTACAAACTAAGATAACAATCAATCAAATAATTTTTATAATTTGACTATAACAATGATATTATGATATGAAAATATATTGATAATGTCTTAAAATAAGGTCCAAGCACTCAGCTCCAAACATGATATCTTCTTCATGAATTCACTTTATATTTTTCAAGGTTTATGTTTATCAAAGTGTTTGAAATTTATTGTCAAAAGCAAAAAACTTTGACTAAAATTCTTATTTTGAAGTGTTGTATGTTTTCGAAGAGATTTATCTAATATGAATTCATATTACAGATCGGGTGAGATAACTCTCATATGTTTCCCTAGTGCCGGTATTATGAATTGTCAACTCTTTTACAGATAACTATACAGATGGAGTAAATTGTACACCAGCGGCGATTCTTGAATTCCCCAACGTACTTAGGGGCTACCCGCCCCAATATGACCATGCCGTGATAGGAGCTGTGCTCTCCATATATTTGTTTCTAGCGTTGGCCATTGTGTGCGATGATTTCTTCGTGCCCGCGGTGGAACGTTTCTGCTACAGTATGCACTGAATGCAACGTAATCTGCCAAACATTTAGTCAATTCTATACGTTGCAGAACTCAACATGAGCTATGATATCGCGGGTGCAACTTTTATGGCTGCAGCCACTTCAGCACCAGAATTCTTCATTCAAACCGTTGGCACGTTCATTACCAAGGGTGATATGGGTGTGGGCACCATTTTGGGCTCTTCGGTCTTTAATACGCTGGCGATACCCGCTGTTTGTGGTATATTTTCTGGTGTGGTATGTTATTTCGGCATTTCGAAACGGTTTCATCTTCTTAAACAAAGCAATTCAATGTAGACTATCTCCTTGGACTGGTGGCCCCTAACGAGAGATACGATATGGTATATTATAGCCGTCAGCACTCTTACAGCAGCGCTTAGCGATGGTATCATTCAGTGGCAAGAAGCCCTGATACTTGTCACCCTTTATGTGTTTAATTTGTCCAACCTTATCTGGGATCGGAACATACAACATTTCGTGCGAAGTACGCAATTGCCCAATCGCCATTCTTTTTCCCATGCAAAACTAATAATAGCATAATTTTATATTGAAGGGGGCCAGAAACCTTGCCTACCTTGCTTTGTACTCAAAGGCGAGGTACTAGATTTGGAAGGGACCATGGATGAGGATCCACAAGAAGGCAGCGAGGAAGACATTTTCAAGTTGTGCACCTATCCGAGAGAAGAAAGCTGTTTTGGCAAATTTATGTGGATTGTTTCATGGCCCATACAATTACTGTTCCTAGTTTCTATACCCGACTGTCGCCGTCTATCGACAAGGGAATGGTATTGGAGTAGTTTGACAATGGGTGTCTTTTGGATATCCATACTCTCGTATTTGATCTCTTGGACGATGTCGATTGTTGGTAAGCTTGCGTGGCATGTGAAATACATACAATAGGTAAAAATTTGGCTTTTTTTATTCTAATTTTTAAAGGCTTTCAACTCTTTATACCGGATGCCATTATGGGCATAACGTTTCTTGCTTTCGGGACCAGCATACCTGAAGCCATTGGCAGCCTGGTAGTTGTTCGCAAAGGTCCCGAATTGGTCTTGCTTTCCAGTGCTCGGTTTGTGATCCTTTTTATTTTGCAGGTTACGGTTCCATGTTCATCTGTAATTGCATAAGTTCCAACACCTTTGATATACTCATATGTCTAAGCGTTCCATGGTTAATCAAGGCCTTATTTTTCCCTGAGAAAGGCGAAGTTGGCGTTCATCTTAACTCGGCTGGTTTATACATTGTCGCGGGATCTCTGCTCGCCACCTCCCTCGTCCTATACCTTAGCTTTATGTTTACACATTTCACGATGACCCGCACTGTAGGCTGGGTTTGTATGGTTGCATATGCAATTTATTTAGTATTCGCTTCTGCCGTTGAGATGAACGTCTTCAGTCATGTGACTTTACCAATGTGTATGGATGATTTAAATGGATGATTTAAAATAGCATTTGCGTTATGTTTGAATTATAATTTGAATACACAATTGATTGTTCGAAAATCGTTTGCATTACTTTTTATATGACATCGGACTAGTAGTCATTGTTAGACCAGTGTTATTCGGTTAATCGAATACTAAAATAAAGCGGATATAAAATTATTTGAATATTACCATTCGTTTAGATCAGGGGTGGCGAAAATTTGTATGTCCGCGTGCCAAGAACTTCAAATAGTATTTCTCGCGTTGCTGGCGTGCCAGACAGTTTATGCTCAAAACTTTCTATAGAGATCAGGTATTCCATTCGTATGAAGGAGTCATCGGACATCACTGTTTATTAGTAAAAACTAACCCATCACTAGCATAAATACCCCTCACAAAGTTTGCCATCTCTATCTGAACAGCTGACAAAGTTACATTTGATTTTGTGTTTTCGCGCTTCGTTGCCGAATTTTCAGGTCGGTAACGTAAGAAGTTTGTGGTGTACATATATCATTATTTCAATCTAAAGTGTATTAGTATTACTTGAATACTAATTATTGTGTAAATAAAAGTGTTTTATGTGAAAATAAAACACTGAAATTAGGAGTAAAAAAATAAAAAGAAAAAAAAGTGACACCAGGTTGGACTCGTCTTTTTTTCATGGGGCACATTCGTCAATATAACTTCACAGGTACCAAAAATCGAAATCGAGTTGAGGCTTTCAAGACCCTCGAACCTGGCTTAAACCTCCCGTAACCACACAAACTTAATATTAGGGTCGATCTCAGCACTTTAAACTTTATATATAAAAAAAATTTAGAAAAAAAATTTTACAATAACTACCTTTTTTTGAAGCTCTTAAACATGATTTTTTTATATTTTTTTAATGCAAAATATAATAAAAACGTGTTATGTAACCAAAAACATGTCTTATCTAGTCTAAACAAGATTCTGTATTACCTTATGATACCTTCAAGTGTGAATGCCGAAAGTGCCCCGCCAAATGCCGAAGCTACCCTGGCATGGGGGCACATTCAGCGAAATGACTTTTTTTACTAATCATGAAAAAAATAATACAAACGGAACTTTTTAAAGTAATTTTAGTATAACATTTTATTGTTAAATAATGAGGTATTGTAACAGTCTAATCGGTTTTTAAATATTTGCATTACCTTCTGAAATATAGGCCTTCAAAAAAAAGTAGACGGAGGCACCCCCCTCTCCCCTACTATGTTCTCGGATGGCTGCAGCTTTCGTACCGGTTGAGACCAACTGGTACTGCAAATCCCTTCTTACGCGAAGCTTGACTCGAGTTCTATGCACAAAATGCAAGTTACGTTCAATAATTGTACCCGCTATGTTTACGGTCTTCGGAGATACGATCTTATAACACCCTTTAATAAACAATTATTAGGTCGTAACTTGTTCCGCCACTTTGAAGCCAGAAATTGAATTTTCCTGAATGGGATCATCCACTCACGTTGCCCAAGATATCTTTTTGAAAAAATAAAGTTCTGTAGGTGAAACAGAAGCATGACCCTGGCTATTCCGAACTATTCTCTCTTATAAGTGAAATAGTCTCTAATTTCTTCTTTTAAATCTTTTAATTTTAATATTAATTAAAGTATGATTAGTTTATTATTTATTGTATTTATTCGGTATGCAAAAGACGAATGTCTTAAATGTCAACAGCCTATAATAAATAAATTGAAATTGAAGTTGCGTCGTTTTACCATCATCCGTCTCTGAGCGTAAAATTGACACTACTACACTACACTGAGCAAAAAAGCAGAAAAGAGCGAGTCGGGCTCGCGCATACGGGGTTCCAGAAATATCCTCTTTGGCGACCGAACTTCTTTGAAATTTTGAGCTATATCTTGGAAACCAATTCACCTAAAATTATAAAAAAAAATATTTTTGGAATCTATGAATCTAGCACTTTCTAACGATATCCTACATGATAACAATAACAAGTTTTTTAAAAGGGGGTTTTTTAAATTTAACAAGTAAGGAAGTATCAGTCGGGTTTCACCGACAGAGTAATACCCTACACCATGTTCCCAAGGGGGGTGATAATTCACTGAAATTGTGGGTGCATTTGATTTACAACCTACATAGTGGGCGAACCACGCACATTTCTGGAGAATTGAAAGGCATTCCTACCAGGAACGAAATAACCAAATCTGGACGCTCTGGTGTATATATTAGAGGTCTGCATGAATGCATTTGAAAGAGCGACCAAGACATTCATTCGGGTTTGAATCTTTCGCTCGCATGTGCACTTATTTCCAAACACGTGTTGAATAAGCACATATGCCTTAAGAGTAAATGAGATAGCAAAACAATTGAGTAAATTGTAAGCGCAAGCACATTACTCACAAGCAGTGTACCCACTATTCAAATGTTTTGGTAAACAGAGTGCAATGCAGTGGGTGCACCGAGTATTTAAGGGGCTATACACAATTAAGAGGCTGAGCTTATTATTAAAGAATTTCTGATGGAAAGACGTTTTAGTGTATTAATTATAATTTCTACGCATATTGTGGTCATTTTAAACATTATTTGCCGAAGAAAAGACTTTCGGACGATGCATTACTAACCGGCGCACAGCAGCGGCTTCGCCAAAATTCTCCAGCTTACCATTCACTGCACCCACTTTACCCACTTCACTCACTATACAATTGCGTTGCTTTGTTATATTCGTTTTGTTTGTTTTGACTGTAGCAAATAGAGCAAGATAACAAATGCTGCTCTTACTCTCTTTGAAAATAATGGCACGAGTGGGTATTTGTCTTGGTATTGAGAGGTTTTGTGAGTGTTTCACCCATTCAAATGTTTCACTCGTGCGCCGAGTGCAATGAAATGGGTAACCGTAGTGCACAGGTAAACCAAATGCATTCATGCAGACCTCTAGTATATATTATGGAAGTTAAGAGGATTTTTCGTTTATCGCCCATATAGTGGGCGGACCACGCCCATTTTCTTGTATGGCATCTAAGACGTAACTTGGGAACCGAATTTCATTCATTTATATTCGTAACTAGTCAATTGGGAGCCATTTTACCGGCAAAATTTTACCGCCTATATAGTGGGCGGACCACGACCATTTTTTCGTATGACATAGATGACCGACCCTTTAACTTGAATACCATGTACTATCCTTTTGAATGAGTAATTAGACAAATTATAGCAATTTAATCGAAAAAAACCCGAGGTAGTGGGACTTACGGCCCCATTGGGGGCGTGTCCTTCTACCGATTTAACTCATTTTACCACTTTACCTAACCCGAGGTTCACTGTGGCTGTGTACCAAATTTGGTCGAAATCGGACAACTCCTTCTTTCTTTTTTTCCGGACACGCAGACAGACGGACAGACAGACAGACGGACAGACGGACAACCGGAAATCAAAAGAGAAAGTGATTCTGATCATTTCTATATACTTATGTCTATACCTAGGACCGCTCCTTTAATGCGTTACAATTTTGGCACAAAGTTATTATACCCTATTACCATAGATGTAGGGTATAAAAATACCCCGCAAAGTGAACCTAAAATAGAAAAGTAATATTTCGAAAATGTTTGCAACATTCCAGTAATGCGTGATGAAATACCGTGGAACTCTGAATTTATAAAAAATTAAGCTTTAGAAATGGAATGAGCCGATGGGATCATGGGTAAAAGGTCAGTTTAGAATCTGGTATTAATTATTGTGCGTTCGCAGATAATATTGAAGACTGCTCCATTTTTGTTTTAAAGACATTTAACTGCTTGATGCCATCGAAGATGCATATATGTAGACATTTTATTGTGCTGGGTCTGAATTGTCAATATTTTAGTAGTGTGCAAACTTTTGGAATTCAACTGGATAATTGACGACTTCATCTGGATCGGCAATTGAGTTGATCGACTTAAATTCATGCGATTGCTCAGCGATTTGATTTTGAATTTTTACGTTCAAATCGTCCAGGTCCTTATTTTTCGCTGCCAAAATTGCTCGTTCACTCAGCCAAATATGGTTTTTGTAAATTGGTTATTGGCAGGGTCAAGCGCAATTTTTCCTTTGCCAATGTCTAACATTTGCTTGGAAAAAACTTCCACCGATTCGTCATTTTGTAACATATTCGCTGTTAATTTGAGAGTTTTCACGTATTTATACAAATGAACTGGGTTCGATGAAAAGCAAAAAATGGTCGACCCTTGTTCTGACAATTACGAACACAACAACAACAAAAATCATCAAAATCGGTCGAGCCGTTCTCAAGTGATGATCTTTCATACATGCGGCAATTGATTTTTATTTATATAGATTACAATTCCTTAACAGTAAAATGTTCCTTTCAGTTTATGCAGTCATCATTTGTATTAAATGATGGCATGCAATTGTTATTTAATGCCAAACGATCGATAAACATTATCATTCATATTAAAATAATACATTTATTTCAATTTTCATAGATTGTTGTTTTTTTATTATTATGTCTAACTACATTTTAATTATGATGTAGCTTAAACGAGCACTTATTTTAAATAATATACATACAATTAAGAATGTTTGTGTGTAATTTTGTGCTAATATGATAAAAATCAAGACAAAACATCTTAAATTGGTGTTGATAACTTTTCAAAGACACTGACATCTTGTTGTAGTTAAAGTTCTAAGAAAGAATTTATTTAGGTTTAATTTTATCAAAATTGTAAACGCTTGAGTTTATTTACATGCATATCCTTAGCAGAGAGATAATAAAAGTAAGGTTCAGTAGAGAGAATTAGAGGGGCGAACAGCAGGAAAAACAACAAATTGAATGTATCGGGAAATCCAAAGCATGCTCAAAATGCTTTGGAAAATCTTTGAACTTAAAAAATACTGAAACTATAGCGAATTCAACAATATTTTGTACAGATTCATTCAAGTTACAAAAAATTGGACAATTCCGTTCTTCCCATTTCACGATCGTCCACAGGTTGGCAGATTGACCCGGAAGAAGACGTTCAGTTCTATTAATGAGGCGAATACCAGAAATACAAGATACATGACCAGGCACGCTGTGCCCACTTTGCGATCCAGTTTGAATTTGTTGAAGGAAAATGTTATGTAGAGTAGAAAGAGCGTAGAGAGCAGCGTTATGGCTGAATACTCCAGGCCGGCCGAATTTATGCCCACGTAATTCTGGCCCGGTTGTATTGGAAAGAATACGGCTTTGATGAGCCATGGAACGCCCAGGCAAAGTAGTATATCGAATGTGTTCGATCCGATGGAATTGCAAATACCCATGGAACCATGGCCTGTGAGGGAAGAGCGGTATATGAAAGTGAATCTGATAAAGAGCGTAGAAGCGTAGAAAGTGGTGCTTACCTCGCTTGGCTACAATCACGCTGGAAACAGCCTCGGGCACACTTGTACCGGCGGCCAAGAATGTGATTCCCATAACTGAGTCTGGGATTTTCAGTGTGTCACCTAAATGATAGACGTTGCAAGTATTAGCCACAATGTATGCACATTAGGGTGCCACATGTTTCATTAAAGACATGTATGCTCCAAAATATAAAGCTTGGTTCATTTTATGATGATTACGAAGATTTTTCGGTGACCGGTTTGGAAGAAGCTCTAAAATTCTAGATTTTTAATGGCATATTTTACTTGTTATACTTTTGCACAAATAAACAACACACACAATCAAACTAACTAACTATACTAACTTGCGAAAAACTCCTGACAGGCAGATAACCCGATTTTTAAAGAGTTTTTTTCAAAGAAGTTCAACTCTTGGCCGGCTATCGTTAGAGCTCAATATTTTGGAAACCATCATCAAATAAACCAGGGATTATTTTTAGGAACATAGTACATACAATTACATACGTAACATACATATGAGATTGTTGCATATGGTACACTCACCAATGATTGTTATCATCCAGGCAACCACGTATGACAACGAGCCAATCCACACAATGCACATCACAAAGGTCAGAGGAAAAATTTTATTGTTCTTGGTCTTCTTACAATCCGGTATGGCTATGCGGAAGAGCAGATGTATGGGCCAAATTATGAGCCACGTGAACTGCGCAAAGCAACTCTTGTCCTTCGGATAGTGTAGCAGCAAATAGCGTTCCTCCTCCTCTTCGCCTTCAGCAACGATTCCTTCACCACCTCCAGCTGCTGATAGGGGCGCCGGTATTGCTGGCGTTTCCGCCTCTAAGTTCTCCGTAGCTATCGCTGCGGGAGAGCAGGCTATCGGGGGCATGTGCGACTGCGGCATTGTGATTGGTGTCAACTGTAAGGCGGTACTGGCGATGTTGCTGGGCGGTGACGCCGTTGGCTGTAATTTCGGTGGTTCATTGTTGACACCACCATTTAGCTGTATGGTGGACATGTTGTGGCAAATGCGATTTTCAACAATTTCTACGAGACAGGGGTGGAAGTTCAGAAATTCACAATTGTGGTGTATTTAAATAACATGTCCAATTGAAATGGTATTCTTTAATGGAATTGAGGTATTATGTAATGTGTGTTAGAGTATATTAATGTGATTAGTATATAAGAAAATGTTAGTTTGCATTAACAAGACACAAACTATAAAATCGTAACACATTTTTTATTATAAGAAAAATAATAATTACTATTTCAATAAAAGAATAAAACACTAGCTGTCTGGGATATTGACTCGCATTTTAATAACTTTATGCACATAGTTTAAAATAAACTAACTAAAATTAGTTTAATTCCGTTCGAATTTTTTAGGTGAGTAAAAGAATTACTTTTATAAACGAGTATATAATGTATATAAATGCTCTGTAGATAAGTGCTCGGTCTCTGATGCGTGGAGTCGCTGGTTCTATTCCCTGCCGACTCATACCATATTATAAAAAAGAAATTTCGTTTCTGTTGCGAGTTGTTGGCAATTTTCCGAGAGTCTTCTTTGCAATGAAAATAATAGGTTCCCGTGCAGAATCGGCTATAGTTAATTTGTGCTTAAAATAGAATGAAAGCGAGAAGAACACGAATGCCAGGAAACTAGGCATTGGGCATATTAATAATGCCTATTTAGAATAAAGATTTCACCATTTAGAACAGCTACAATTTCTGGGATAGGAATTGTGACCCAAAACTAATTCAGAGAGAACCTTTTTGATTTTAAGTTATCTTTTACGTGATGCAATGTAGAGTTAGCTAGATACTCGCCTAGAGTCAAATAAAATATTTGCTAAACTTAGTGAATTCCCGTTGAATGCTTTATAATAAAACAAACAACAGCACTGTTGGTTGTTCAATCATAATTAACTGCGAATTACTTTGCCATTTATGTATAAAGTAGATATGTTTCATTGTTGTTGCTGCGTGCCTTGCAATAATAATTTGCATTTGCAGCTTTGCAAGGCCATTTGCACCTAATCGTGAATTCCGCTAATATTGTTTTTTTTTGCGTTCACAACTCGACAACTCTAGTTAATTTTTCAAGCAAATTCTCATACCCAATCGAATACATTATATACATACATACATATATAGAAAGGATTTAGTGCACGGAAGAAAAATGTGAAAGGAAAAGCATGAAGAAAATGTTCAATATCAACCTGGATCCTTTTCATTACTACTCTTTGTTTGTATGCTGCAATTGGAGGAGCGACTTCGAGTGCGAGCCTGTTTCACGCCACCTGTTCGTGTGAGTGTAATAAGTGTAAGTTGTGTAGTGCATCGCGTGTATGTGTTTGCATGTATATATTGAATGGGTGTGTGTAATTGGAATGCCATGCGAAACTTACCTTTGGCGCACTTCTGAAAGGTTTTATCAAAATACATAACCGCCAAGTAGACCGCATATAGCGACACCAAAATCAGCGCCTCATACCATTCCACGCGTTCGTCGTGCATCACACAAATCAGAATGGCAACCGTAATGCCGTACGCTATGCTATCCCTGGTCAGCGGCCACCAATCGAGCGGTATTGTCTGCGCGGCCGATAAACAACGTTAAGATAGCACTTAAGTAGCATTAGTCGCAAAGTACACTCACCATTCCCGCACCGATGCCACAGCATGCCGCCACCGCCAATATGTTGAATACCGCTGAACCAACAATGGTGCCCACACCGATGTCACCCTCTGTGATGAACGTGCCTATGACATTCACGAACAGCTCTGGCGCAGATGTCGCTGCCGCCATGAATGTGGCACCGGCCACATCATTTGACATATTTAACGCTATATTGTATGTATGGATATCAGATAGAAAATTAAAAATCCGTATTTACTTGTGGCGTTGAATCCAGCTTGGTACCTGAACATATCTTTTCCACAGCGGGCACAAAGTACTCATCACACACTACCGCTAATGCTAGAAATAAATATAAACTCGCTATCACATGAAGTACTACAGCTCCGGACTGTCGTTGCACCTCCGTGAACAGATCTTTGGGAAAATCATCGATGGCGGGTTGTGTGCAATTAATATCTGAAACGAACGGTACATGTACATTACTTTATATTTCCAAGACTATTTCCATCGTGATTTCCGAATTCATACTTGAGCGAAATTATCTATCAGCTATGATTTTTGGATAACACTGTTGCAATTTTGTATGACATACATATAAGGCAGATATATAAACATGGGAACGAAATTTTATCAGTTTAAATTCATAAATAGTCAATTGAGTGCAGTTTCCCGTAAAAAAAATTTTACGCCGATATAGTGGACCATTTTTTCGTGGGACATAGAAGATCGACCCCTTAACTTTAATACCATGAATAATTCTTTTTCATGAGTAATTAGACAAATTATAGCCATTTTTCCGAAAAAATCCAAGGTACATACAGGTGGGACCTACAGGCCTATAGTGGGCGTGTCCTTCATCCGATTTGGCTAAGCTCGGAACTTGAACTAGTGACTAGACGGACAGATGGGCAACCGAAAATCAACACAGAAGGTGATTCATTTCTATATACTTATGTCTATACCTAGCAAATTCGTTTCTTTGCATGCGGCTTCGTCTCCCGTGAGTTATGTAGTTGGCAACTGTCAGAGAGTGTAAATTAACTAGCTAAATGTCTATTCGGATACAGCTTTAGAATAAATATGTAGCTTCCTTTAATTTGTGTTTGAAGTAAAACAAGGACACACAAGTTAATGCGAGAAGGCTGGACCTAAGCCGCGTTCACGGGCTGTTGCGACAATTATTTACATATTTTTTATAGCAGATATAACTGCACACCTTTACAGTTATTTATTATTATACATTATTCCATTTACACTTTCATGCTTTTGTTAATCCCATATCTCACAAGTTAATGGGCTACACATTTCTTTTATAGCCGCTTCCGTGGACAAATTTTTGGACTACATATCGCAGAATGTACGATTTTGGTACGAAGTCGTCATAAGGACATGGCTCCTGCTACTGAAAAAAATGCATGTGTGATCTCTCATGCAATCCAAAATAAATCATTTCAAATGCATATTAATAGTTTCTTTTTGTGAATTTTGAAGCAGCTGTCAACGAAATCTCTTTTTAGTGCAGTGGAAGCACTTCAGCAAGATATAGAAAGACAGGTATCATTTCAGTTAAGACCACTGTTTCAAAAAGATTTCGCGTTGCATATATGTATAATAGATTTATTTAATTGATAAAAGTCGGTAGGGTCAACTATCATTGTTTACCTGTTTTCCCGCTTCAATTCATTACTCTGTGTATTTATAATTTAGAAGCATGCATTTTTGATAAGCACGCAAACAACAACAACACGAAATGACAATGGCAACAATGAAGGCAATAATTAGCGGCATCATAAAGCTGAAACTGCGCCTAGTGCGATGCTTTATCACCGCAAATTTGCAAACAAGTGGGATTGCTCGGAGGAGGGACTGGGAACGGAGGCTGTGTGCGTTGACGGCGACATTTGAATGTACATAATTAAACAATTTGCAGTTTTTTAATTGATTTCAAGTGCAGTGCAACAACAACAACAATAATACCAACAACAAAATATGTGAATCCAAAACGGAAACGACAAAAACGCTTTGGCTGGCTATCAACGTTAATAAATCGACGAGGCAGCGGCAAAGATAAACATCTTTGGAAATGCGGTGAGGATCATTTGTAATTGTTTATTACTACTGCAGCAATGGTAATGAGTTGCATAGCTGAAGATTTGAAGCGATACCAACAGCGAGCGGGTGATGGCAGGCACGTGCGTGCTGAATTAGCGGTAATTTATACAAGTGCGCCTCCCTTTGAGGGTTTACGACTATTTTTAGATGGCCCCGTTTAGAAGCCGCAATAAAATTCCCACTTAAGTGCTTAAATTGATACCATTGAATGATCACATTTTTCCATACAGCATCTAATTTCGGAGCATATGAAACGCCCTGTACCAATTGAATTCTCTCACATTTTTAAATGGCTGAATTAACAGTAAATACCGCTACTGATCTTCCGTTAAAGCTATACACATGCATGTACTCATATAATGCCTGGATCCAGTACGATTTCGGGATCCCGGTGACAAAAATTTGTAGAAATCGATTTAGCCATGTCCGCTGTCTGTCACTTTTCACGAAATGGACATAGCTCAGAAACAATATGTACTTTCATAGATATTTCAATGAAACTTGGTAAGAATGTTTGTTTAACTTATCCAGCAATGAATGATTTATTCAGGAGTATTGCCACGCTCACAATTCGCGATTATTTTTCAAACAACTACAACAACAAGCTACTGGAGCTAGATGAGCTGAATCAGGACATTTTTAATCCAGATTTAAACCGGTGAATAAACACGCCTACCGCATTATTTCAACATAATTGCCTTAATTCTGGAACAACTTGAAATTCAAAATTTTCCTTGCTCAATTTTCACTATTTCAATTCATAATATGAATACAGCTTCCTAATTTCTAAATTTGCAACGGATTCATGGGTACTACGTCGGTACAATTGACTTACTGCCCCACCCACTTTTCATATAAATTATATATGTATTTCATCAGTTGAAATATCTTCAATTCGCACAATATATTAAAAAATCCATCCAACAATTTGACACTTTCGAAACACCTCAATAATATCTTCAGAAAGGGACGTGGTTCGAAAGCTGATTTTTAGCGATCATCAAACTATCTTTTCTCCCTTGCTAACATAACAAAAAATTGCAATAAATTTCTCAGTGTCAGCTATCAATTTTGAAATGATGTGGACAAAGACAAGATTTCACTTAGGTAAAAGCTAACAAGTTATTTGCTTTGATAGCCTAAGTTTATGACTCGAGAAAATACCGAGAGTATGGAGGCTTCTTTCATTCGTAAGAAATTTTCCATGCTAAATTGTCGTAGAACATTTTCCTCCTGTTTTTAACCTTTCATTTTTTTTTAGAAATATTCAGATGCGAAAGAAAGTGTAAATTAAAGCTGAATATTTGGGTATATTTTATGAACTTTTCCCAGAAGCTTTGGATATTTTTCCACACATCTTTTTAATATATCAATGAACATCGTAGTAGCTCAGTGCTCAACCTCTGTTGCTTTTCAATTCATTCGGCAACTGCTCTAGAATAAATTTGTAGGTTCTGTTAACTTATATTAAAATAAAACGAACAAATAAATTGTTTGCAAGTCACCTGCATCTTACTATCTGTCCCAGGAGTTGGTGTATTTGATGTGATTTAATGATCTACATATCTATGTAATATTATTTGTAGGGGCCTAAATCAGGTATAAATCTAGGTCATTACACATTTCGTATTATATAAATACGGCAAGATTATATAAAATGCGTTTAAAGAGCTCTTGGCCCGTCTGTCCCTACGTGCTTCTTCTTCTGTCTGTGCTCTGATTGGCTATTGTAGTTTCGCTAATAACTTTGTTAAAGTAAAAATTTAAATTTTTTGTATGATTGATTCATGTATTGTTAGCGTGTTTACGCATGTATGCAAAGCTTCAGATCTCTAAGTAGTCGGGAAGTGGGTGAAAAATTGATTACTAGATTTTACTACAAGTTAACAAAGAAACCTGAAGGCAAGTAAATATAAAGCTTATAAAATGAACAGGGAAAAATTTATCATTTTTGGGAAAATTTTTTTTAAAAATAGCAAGGTTGTTCATTTAAGCATATGTATAAGTTTACACATTGCTTAAATTTATGCATTTACGAAGTGTGTTATTTGAACGCACCTGGAAAATAATTTCAAAATGTCAAAAAAGCTATGGTCAGACGGGCAAGAAGAAGCGATACTGCTCAACCAAAACGAAGCAAAGGACAGGCGGGCAATGAGAATGCTCGGCAGGATTGCATTCGTCGCCGTCCAAGTTTACAAACATCGTTTGCACATCGAAATCAGCATCGAAACTTATCACATTTGTGCAAATGAGCTTTCATAAAAATTTAAAAAAAAAAACATCAAGTTTTTCAGGCTTTTGCGCGTTTGAATGAATGCTCCTTATATATTTTCAAATGGAGCTATTTTTGTGCCGAACTAAAGGTGGAAACAGTTTTTTTTATAGAAAGTACATTTTGCTAGCCGAATGTTTGCATATTGCTTAGAAAAAGTCTTTATTTTAGGAGATTGACAGTAAGATTTTCTGTGTGGCATTCAACCTCGCAGTTGGCTTTGTGAGTGATTTCCGGATTTCCGGCTGCGTTTGTTCAAGTGTCATTTTCTCAGCAGCTCAATTTAAAACTGATTTGTACTTTTTTGCAATAAAGCGAAAACAGCAGATGTGTTCGAGGCTTTTGTTTTTTGAGTACAGAATTATGCAAAAATATCTATCGCTTCCGTCCAATTATTGTCGGATTTTAGTTGCTAAGGTTTTATTATGGTAATCATTGTTGTGAAAAGTTGTCGAATAATGCGCTTGGAAATTTATGTAGAGGCGTAGGGGCTCATTAACTGCCAACTCAAATCGCCATTCTGGGTGTATTAAGGGATTAAGCAAGAAGAAATTATTAAGATTCATCAGGTCTATTACAATTGTTAGCAGTGCTGCACTGCATTTCACAACTAATAGCTAAGAAATTATAAAAAAAACGATTTTGCTTCAATACTTTAAGCTTAAAGCCTCTTTCACTCCGGACGTAACGTATCTTTTTGTAACTTTACGTAATCGTAGAAATTTGGCTGTTTACTTGAAAACGTAAAAGTATTGCAGATTAGTTTCATGTACAAAATAAGACTGCTGTTAATTTTTTTTAGGAGATATTTCACATTATTTATAAAATTTATGACATAGATTTATCTTAATTTTCAGATCGATCTATTGTGTACTACTGTTACGAAAAATGTTTGCCATTAATAAACCGCTATTTTTATTAAACTAAAATCGAAGAGCAGTGGCAGCACTTTTAGTAACATAGCAATCAGCTGACACGTTTTAGTGTAAATGTTTCAGAGAAACCTGATAAATTAGATTTTCTCCAATACGTTCCTTTACTTGCATAGTCTGACGGAACCTTTATTTTTAGTAAACTAAAACGGTGGGTACCACACGCGTAAATGGTTTGCTGTCAGCTACGCTGTCCGACAAAGTCAACAACTTTCCGCAATAACAAGATTTTAACTTTTGATACTGGCGAAGGATTAAAGAATTCTTTTTAATTGGGCCAAAGTATCATATTTTGGAAAATAGGTTCTGAAAGCTAAATTAAAAAAACTACTGTAAATTTAAGTTAAATCGAAATTTTATATATCAGGACCCATAGTGCAATTTTTCGATTCCATTTTTACTGAAGCATTTCAGCCCGTTATCTCAACGATGTCTAATAAAAGCAGATTCTTTGAAAATTTCACTCAGCAAAAAATTAAGGGGAATGGATTAGTTCTGATTCACAGAAGCCAATGTTCAAATATTTACCCTATTCCGTAATATCGTCATTTAAGTCAGAGAGATTAAAAAAGGTAATTTTGCTTCATAGTATGTCCCGTACCAAAATATTAGTGCAAACTTGTGTGGTCTCTCTAAATGAACTTCCATACAAAATTCGACAGTTCGATTGTAATTGAAAACTTATTAAATCTATTGAAATTATTCTTACAAAAATTTCACAAAAATCTTTTGCTGATTGAACAAATAATAATAAAAAAAAATTTTACTGTTAAACAAGTCCTTTTTCATGTTTGCCTCTTGCCCCCTCTGCCATTTGCATATTTCCTATCGACCACGATAATAACGAGGATACAGAAATTTATTGAATAATAAATGGTAGATTTATGGATATCCATTTTGTTCTTTCTTGTCGAAATTCCAAATATAAAGGCATTTGCCTTTGTATACAAAACATACGTCGTATATGCATTGATGTTATTCAGCTGCGTTTTTATTATAATGCAGTTGAGTGCCACTAATTTGAAAGAATTTAACGTTTTATTTCTATTTTTACACACGTTTACATTGGCGTTCTAGTACAATTTTAGTACAAGATTGTTAAAATTCGGTAATCTCATAGGGGGCAGCACAATCCCAAAGAGTGTCGCAAGTCACACACAATAGTGCATGGAATTTTCTCATGAATGCTTATAATTCAGATACAGATATTGTATCTTTGAATCGCGTGCGTTGTTCGTCTCGCGCCATTTGCCCACAGAAGGATGTGAAGGGAGGAGCATGACATCAATCACAGTAAATTAAGTTCACTTTAATTTAATCAGCGCATTCACACTCGCACACACCACTGCTTTATTGTCGCACATCAAGATTAAGATAGAAGAAGACTTGAGCGCGACAATTCATCTGCACGCAAGCATCCGCAGTCTCTGAACAATCTCGGCGTAGCTCGGCGCACAGTGATTCGCCACATAGACAAAGTTCAAAAAACGCATAGTGTCAAAACCAAATAAATTTGGTGTAATTTCAACTAAGAAAACCTCAACATCTTTTGAGGAAAAAATTACTAACGTGGATGCAAGAGTTGCTCAAAGACGACAATTTGTTCACAAAAATGTTGCAACATGCGATTATATTGTTTTAATACGTTGAGAAATAATAGTCGAGAAGTAATATTTTTGCAGAATCTGCGAAAAGTTTAAAATAGCAAAAACTGATCATTCACACATTGGTTGGCAGATAAAATCTAGAAAACCCGTTAAAATGTGTTCCTGAACTTTTTCCGCTATCCCTTTATGAGAATATGCAAAAAGATTATCCTACTAATTTTTAGAACTAAAACTGATTTCTTCACATTAAAATTAGTAGGAATGCGACTGTGCTGGAAAATTAATCAAAATCTGCTTGCCAAATATGGCGAAAATTTTAATTTTAAGCCGACTTAAATCCGACTTCGGATTTGAGTTCAGCGTGTTCATTGCATGAGATCAAACCACTGTGCGACGAGTTCGTGTGACCGAATTCAGTTGCTCAACTTGTCGACTTGTACTGCTCCTGTAGGGCTTCCAATGCGAAATATCACACTGTATCTTTGTGTGTCTGCCAGATACATTTGAGTAGTGTGTATTGAATCTTGCCTGCATAATTTACAGCTACTAACTATTCCACAGTTGTTGTTTTTGTCGTTTGTCATTTTCGTTATTCTTTTCTTTTCCCATTTACTATCACAATGAGTTCTTTAATGTGATCAAGCCTTCTTTGTGCTGTGATCAAGCCAACGAACACACAATTGCACGGTTCGATGCGACTAAGGCGAACGCTCGCCATATCTTCAGGCCACTACAATTTAGTCGTGGCATTTAACTTTAAGAATATCCGCCACATTATACACAGATAGATAGACAGGCAGACAGTCTTTGTGTAAATAGATATAGGTAGGGGCTGCCAATCCCGATTGGTTTAAAGAATCTCGGACATTTCCGCATTAAAAATTCCGATCGGGACGTTTAGTATTCTCCTTGGTTCATAAACGGTTTACAAAGTGTGGACAAAGACTCGAGTGTCGGCACACAATAAAGTTTCTGTTGAAATGCAATTCACATTGAATTAAGAGATGAAATTGATTACTTTCATTTATTTTAGAGAAAGCCATACACTTAAAACTATCCCAGTCAATAAGTTTTTAATGTATTATTGCACAATAAGTTGAAACTATCACGGAATAGTTGTCGATTGCTGTATTGAAAACAACGAGATTAAGTGCACAACAAGAGTAATCGGAATTTTTGCTCACATGGGCATAGTCGAAGATGAGTAGTAATAATCACATCGGGAATGGAATACAACTTATATTCCAATGGCAAGGAATTGTAATTGGTAGTTTCTTTTAATTTTATAAGAAAAAAAATTTTACAAGTTTTGAAATTTAGAAATACATTACTTGAAAGTGTAATCAGAAATTAAAATTTGCATCTGAACATATTTTATTCCATTGCCGGCAAATATTTTCATATTTGAAAAAATTTTGAATTCCTTAAAGAAATTAAAAATGGACTCTTTGTACAGTACTAGTCAATGACTTTTGTTGGATATAAATTCGATTGGATTCCTTTTTCAATTCGTTCAATTGAAAATGTTTTGAATAAAAAATGCAATGGACTTGAGCAATTGTTTCAGGCACTTTACGAGAAATCGAATATGATGATTCATGATTTCAGTTCCTTGTAATCGAATTGAAACTGTCATTCATTTCATTACTAAAAATTGGCAGAAAACATTAGTAGTAGTTACCCACTCCTGGAATAGAAACGGAATAAAATTTTAATTAGCCCAACTCTGGCTGCGCATACACCTCTTTAGTGACTTTGAATGTGAATTTAAAATATTTAAATAACTTAATGTTTGAAGTGGAAGCGTGTTTGGTGAACTCTGCGAATGACAAGATTCAAACCCTGGGCCCATGGTTCAGTAGGTAGGTGAAGACACCACGGAGGGCTGCATTGGCGAGTTCGCATTCTTCTTTCACTTGCTTTTCTACAACAATCGCGTCGTTTTATTGTTGATGTACACTGTCCCTAGCAGTTGTTTAATTATTGTACATATTTGTGATTTTTGCAGTTTCATTTCATCTTATTTGTTGAGTTAGTTTTTTCAATTTGTTTATTTTCAACTGTTCTAATTCTTTGAGGCTTTATTCGAGTGATAAATTAAACCAGTCAGTAATCATGATATCATTGTGCTGCATTAATACAAACGTTCAGGCTCTTCACGTTTCTCATTTCTCGTTTCACTTCACACTTTATAGCTTTTAAATTTTTCGGTTTTGCTTTTATTTGGTCTGCGATTTTCATTCAAATGTTGATGTTTTCATTATCTGCTTCATTTCACTTGGTTCCATTGCACTGCTTTTAATTGTTCACTCTGTTCCGTTGTGTTTCTCGCTTGGCTTTAGTCACGCATACGCCGTGTCGTCCGCCGACCGCCGTCGGCCGATTTGTTTATTTGGCTCGTATTTCCCTCGCAAAACTATAAACATTTGCTATGATACAGTTGCTCATTTCACTGTTTATCTGTTTTCGTCATTGTGTTGCCTTTCTTATGCTGTTTTACTTGCAGCTGGTTTGAATTGCTTATGGAAACGCGATATCGAGAATGTAGTTGCATTTGCCAATAAAAGAAGTAGTTCACAGGCGCCAAGTTTGTCTGGGAAATCTAGCAGAATGACGGGTCACAGAGATTTTATATGGAGAATGATTACGGAATTCTCAGTAACTGTAATGGCTGACGAAATTTCTTCTTAATTAATTCTGACGGCTTTATTCCAATAGCTTCAAATGCAACAGACAAGCTACAAACCAAGTTAACTAAGGCTTGAACGAACAGGCAGTATGAGAGTATAATGAGAGTGTTCAACAGGATCTGTGGCATTGTCAGCTCGAAGTGTAGGAAATTTAATTCGGCAATTGAGACAACCATTATGCCGAAGAGCTAAGAATATGCCCAAAATGGTACCTTGTGCGGTACAAGAGAGAAATTCATCAACAAAAAGCTTAAAATTGCTCATGGGAATCTTTTCTATCAAAACTTTTATAACTGGTTTATCAAGCGTTCATCAACGTTCATAACACACCAGCCTTTTCTTATGGCCGAATAGCACAAAAAGTTATGCCGTTTTTTTGATGAAAATAAAAGTGGTCAATTTGTTGCATTGAATTATCGATGTAGAAGTTGCATAACATATAATTTATTGTTAAATATTTAATCCTAATCTAACTGAATCCAGAAAAAAACCAAAGGGCAATATCATATATCATGTCGGTCAGACGAAATTGTTTTGATGCATCCACGGCATCGGCATGTAAAACTTTAGAAAATTGTAGAACAACTGAAAGAATAAAACAGCTCAGTTTTCAAATAAACTAGCAGAGGTCCCTAAATTATCGATCATATACTGGGAATTCTCGAAAACACTCTTTTAGTTTTCGATATTTTCTACACAAGCACTTTTGCCAAATTTGATTTCATGTGTATCAATTTACTAAGGACTAAATTTTCAAACGATAGCTTAGAAATAACTGTATGCATGTATGTATATAAATTTTGTCTTCTAAAAATTTATATTTTTCCAATGTATAAATTTTTTATCACATAGAAAAATAGCAACTGAATCGAATAAAATTGCAACTATTATGGTAGAACAGTGCTGTTAGATTTTATTTGATACAAAATATTAAATTGTGACATTTGAATAAACACAATATAGCTATTATTACCAAAAGTTCAAAAACTACAAATTTATAATTTTCATTTATTATAGTACTATGCGCACGTCATCAATTTTATATTATTAAGTATAGAAAAATTTCTTTGAACATACTCATAAGAAAGACAAGAATTAAATAGAAACGATTTTTTGTATGACACAGTAAGCCTTAAGAAATTCAGTTAACAATACAATAAATTTTGGTTATTTCAAATCTGCAAATCGATTGTTTGAAAGAAAAGGATATTTGTCAGTGGTGTATTAGCGTATTTAGTTATGCTGTTATTCAAAGTTAATTTGAATGAAATCTTTTGGAACTTCTGCAACTGTTACAAAATTAATAAGTAATTTTCTTCACAATTCGTATGCATATTTTTAAGTAATTCACTTGATTATAATAGAAATGCGTTGGCTCAAGTATCTCCCTGTCGATAAGGATAAAGCCTTCAGCACATAAGTTATGTAGCTTGACCCAGAAGAAATTTTAAACTGACATTCAAATAAATTGAAGCAATTGTGAAGAAGCTAGTTGTTATTTGCTTTGTCGTGCTTTCAAGTGCTTTTATTGAGCATAAACAGCGAGTCGGAATACCGAACTGAATCTCACTTATTATTAGTAAAAACCAAGGAGACACCAATACACAGCATTATGGAGTACGAAATTTAATTTAATGTGCTGCTCAGAAAATTCTCTTTCTTGTTTCTTACAAAAGTCGGATTGTTATTGTAAATCTGTACTATTTCTTTATCTGCGCAATTATTTAACATACATATATGTATAAAGGAAACACATATTTCAATTGAGTATTACTCATACGCAGCGGGGCACTTTAGTTCGGCGGGACCACGCTTCAATGCAGAGCGAAATTGAAACATCACAAAAGCGCATACACAAATCCACTGGAATTGTTTCGTTTTTCACTTTTTAATTGGTCAATTAGACGAAGAAAAGTATAAGGTGACCATAGAATGCTGCAGAAGCGCACAATTTTGTATTTCACTCATGTACAAAAATTGTAATTGAGATATGTATACAATAAATTTAAACAAAATTGTGATTTTCCTTTAAATGCAACTGAATATCTGACGTATTTTAATTAGGCATATCGAGCGATGTATTATATTCAAACTTATTTAGTTTGAGCTCGTGCCGTAGTTAGGCAATGCCGTACCAGATGTGCTGCTCAGGCCCCAATGGTCCTCCATTGTGCTGCGTTGCTGGTGGCCACCGTTAGACTGCGTCAATCGAATAACTCAATCTAGCTTACTATCCGTGCGCCGCAGAGCCGCGTTTACCGTAAATCGTTAGCCGTAAGCCGTACGCCGTGATCCGCAACCCGTGATCCAAGATCTGCGACCGGTGATCTCTCACTGAGTGACTGGCAAGAAAGGCACCAACTAAACGCGTACGACAACGAAATTCTTGCATGAGCTACGCGTATGCTGGTCTACTACGAGTATAGCTACAGCCACAGCCACAGATACAAACACAAATACATTGAATACAGTTGCAAGCGCACAGGCCCTCAATTGACTTTACGACTGTGAAGAGGCTATCTTACAGACAGCGGCAATTGCGTGCCGCTTTAAGGAATAATGGAAATGCCGCCGCACTTGCCAGCTCCGACACCTTTCCCTTGCGTCGCGTATCGGTTCCTTTCGTTGTTGTTTCAATGCTGTAGTCGAGCTCTCGAGCTCCCGAGTTTTTCCGACGTTAGCCTATTTTCTTTGCCGGCGCACGATTTTTGACTGTCCGCCTCGCAGTGTTGGCTGCATCGCTGAAGCCGAGCTTACGCCTGTGATGTATACTATAGGTATATGACTGCACATATGCATGTACATATATGTGTGTCTACACACCCACTCACCTATGCTTGCATGTATCTACATACATACACACGTAGATACTTATTCAATCACTGCTGTATCGCATGGATCGCGATCTGTTTTCTGTTCTATTTTTATGCACTACACCGAGTGAGTGCATAGTGGATTTGTGCGTATGTATGTAACGATCAGAAGCCGACGTAGTAGATATAGAAAAGTATATTGAAACCATCAGAAATGAAATCTGTCGTTCACAGGCAGTTATTGGATTCATTTTCGCCAATAGTTAACTGTTCACCTGTCTGTCACTTTCGTAAATTGGTTTAACTAATCAAGTTATTTGAATGAAATATGAATTCTAGGTTGCCCAAAGCAGTACTCAATATCAAGACCCATTCCTACCTGAATAATGACACGCACAAAGTTCACGATTACACTTATAAAGATAAGTTTAAGTATCTTTTTTTTTTTTTTTTTTTGTCGGAATATGAAAAACCTACCAGCACGCAGACAAGTGTTTGTCCATTGTACTGGTAAGTTTAAGTATCAGTCTAGTCAAATTCGAAATCAGTCCAATTTCCAATCGGTGGCTAAATGTGACAAAATCATTCATTACATCCTCATTTAATTCTCAATACATACAAAATATATAGTCTTACCTTTGCTGCTCATTTTAATAATTTCAATTTAATAAATATATGCATAGCTCATTTCATTGAAACTAAATGGCAAACTCTTTTGCATATTAAAATACACATATTTACAGAAAAATCTTCTTTAGGAAGGTCTACAATTTTCTTTAATTCTAAATAATTTATTCATTCATCTTGATTGTGGATGACTTGTTGGCATCTTTTATCAAAATTCTGACTAATTCTTCGACACAGTCCCTCCCGAATTCGATTTAATGTTTAAATCGGTCGCATTGTTGTATGGATTTGGTTTGCATGTAGCTACTAAGTAACAATCTTTTCGCAATAGATTAAAAATCACGAATGAAGATTTATCATGAAAGCCATATTACATCAATCGCGCTTCAAATTCCCTCCAACCCATACCAATCGTTTCTGTGTATGGTTTTCGCTTGGTAGTGATTTCAAGCAGTGCTCTAATATTTACATTATGTTTACTTTAAAATTCTGTGTCTGATGGTAGAGTTGGAAACTGGCATGACTTTTTGTTATCTTGTTTCAGGATAAGCAACGAATTTGTGGCAAATAGCTTAAGGATCTTGCCATCCGCCTTTCTCAAGTGCTTGGTTTGCAGTCTCTTCCTTAATTATCATCGACATTGGCATATGCTGTCCTTATCTTTGTATTCACTTTCTCATAAGTGCCTCCGATGATTTGGAGTAGTTAGCGGCTTGTTTTTAATATTACGCGCTTAATTTTTCAGGATATTAGTTTATAAAATGTTATTCATTGCTTCAGTAGGCGTAAACGCCTTCTTCACTTAGCGCACCAAGAATACTCTGCTCTCAATTTCAATTATTTTTATTTATGTAACAAAACTCGTTTATTTTGATTGCAATAAGATGCGACCTTCTTTTGCGATCGCGGGTGCAATGCATTGCTAATAGTCGGTTAGGCCGACTCTGATTTTGTACTTAATTTCTTTTTATTTGCATACAAAAACACATCAACAAATTCATTCAATTCCATTTTATTTCATTTGTTCGTTCGCTTGATCAACGTTCGCAAGCAAAAATGTAACAAGTGCATTGGCGGGGGTGCTGGAGAAAAATGCGCGACGTACATATGTAGTTGGGAGAAGGCAGGAGAGGAAGTGGAAACAATTGTTTAAAAGAAATACACAGCGCACAACAAACACAAATGATAGTAGTCAGAAATAAGCAACATCGAGAATGCTTTGTAGTTGCAGCACCATGTTCGTCATTATCGTTTCGAAACACATTTTACTGACATTGCGCCATCCACACGTTCACGTACAATATCTATATGCTCGTAAACCCGCACAGAACTTTCCGTCCGTTCAACCATCCACCGGTGGTTGTTGTTAGCCACGTCCCCCTTTAAAAGCACACTCCCACCTACCGGCAGTCAGTCTGTTAACTTTAATACCTTACTTACAGTATGGCCATAGCGCCATAGCCGTGTTTGCGACTAGGATTCAGGGGTTCTACTATTCTAATAATTATAATTAATAATTGATTGGCGCAACAGCCCGTGTGGGCTTAGGGCTAGCTTTCTCTCATTAACTTGTGTCATATTTTTCACAAATTAACGGGACCTACATTAACCGAATGCGAAAGGGTTGAGAAGCTTTTCATGGCAAAGAATATTCTCGGAGAATTGCCAATTCATCGCGAGAAGTGGCGCCGCGCAAAGAAACAATTTGAAAACAAATTCTCTTTGTATTAGATGTTATGTGCCGGACTGAGATTTGAACATCAACGATCAAGCACTTAGTCCACTGAGCTACCGCGGGGCTCAATTTCTACTATTCTACTACTAAATTGTGAAAAATTAGAAGCGTTCCTTACCTAACTTAACATAACTTTCCAAATACTCCGTACAATGGAATTTGAAAAGTCGTCGCCGACTACGTTAAAGGTGCGTATATTAAAGGTACCCTGAAACGAAATCCATAAGCTGCTACAGAATTGAGCTGGCCTACTGATCATACAAATTATCTCGTAGTTCTACTATGTCTGGAACTGTTACGAAACGGACAGCTATACCATGCACCGACTTCTAATAGTCTCTGCTTTCAGGACTTCAAAGCGCTTATAGAGTCATACAGCGTGAAGTGCTAATCGGAATGTGTGATATAATTGACGCGTCAGCATACAGCTCTAAGCTCGTTCTAATAAGATAGTCGTTGTCAACCCGAATCTGGCCATAGATCTTGCGAAGAATTTTTCTCTCGTTCACCCCAAGAGCTGCTTCGTTTTCCTTCGTTTCACTACCAGACCCAGTTTTTCAGCTTCTCCTTCTATCGATGTCCTCTTGCAGGGACACTGAATTCAGACATGGCGGAGTATATGTGATCTCGTATAAGGCTATCGTATGTAGCCTTGCCGTCCAGTTCATGGGTCTTTTTCAGGATTTGGCGCAGCGTAAAATTCTGGCAATCGAGCTCGAATGATGTGTGGCGAAGTCTCCTATTTTATGGATAGAACAGAGAACACTAATATTCCAATGTGGAAACTGGTAGCATGGAGGCTGAACTTTCGACATACGGCTCATGGTTCGTTCGGGTTAGGTAGTCATCCTAACCGCAAACATCCTGCTCGTCTTGAGGAAGTATAGAATTTCGATAATTTCTAAATTGTGTGAGCCTGACAGGAAGTGAACCTGGCACTCCTAGCAACAGAGACCTACACACATCCTCTGAGCCACTGCGTACCATTAGCTGCATTAATTAGGGCGGATCAGTGATTCGCTTACTCATTCGCCGTTCTCTTTCGTTCTGTGTTGGCGACACGGGCTTGGGGCTGGGTCAACTGTCCACACGAGCTTGACTCTCTGTTTACTTCCGCCAGAATGGCGTGCCGTGCACTAAATTGTTTTCAAATTTCATTTTCATTATTCGCCTTGATTTGTTTTATGCTCTTTCATTCACGGGGCTATGTTTTGCGTACGCTTTATACATTTACTTTCAATTAATTTATCGGCATTATTTTTAACTTAGTGAATAGCATGCATACATTCTATTATCGTATTCAATGTATCAATCGACTTCTATTTCTTTATTCTTGAATTTATACTACCTACTATAATCATTTAATACTTGTTTCTGTAAAACCTCCTACAAGAAAATTTCAAGAAATCGAGGAGTAGATGATTCCGATCATTTCAATATACTAATGTCTACAGCTAAGACTCTTTCTTTAAGGCGTTACAATTTTAGCACAATATTTATATCGCCTGTTCTGCAATCCGATTTCGCGTAGAAACGGAATAGTATTCGAAGGAGAATTGCCAACTTCGATTTTAACTACTATTACAATGATTCTAGTTTCAAATCAGATTTTAAGATTGAAGAACAGATGCAAATATACGCTTTTACTTACCATACGTGTAAGTCTACAAATTACAAGCGATAAAATTAATATGATAAATATCTTCGCAACGATGTTTTCTTGAAAGTGGCTGAAACTACTGCATAACAAGAGACAATTTTTTACTAATAAATTAATAAACTAATAAATTGTCTCCGGCATAACTATACATAATACAATATGTGTCTGTCTGTACTGATCCTCAAGGGAATGTGGAAATTTCGATATAGAGATTCAACTTTTCTTAAAATTCACAATTAAACAGTTAGTTCTAGCCGTGATTTATTTCGAGAACTACATGCCGTGGAAATTGCCAATATTGAACAACAGAGAACTGCAGATTCGTCTATACGAGTATTTCCCATTTTTTGATGTGGGAGTGAACATTTCCGTAGCTGATGAATGCCGAATCTTAACGTGTTTCGCCACTACGGTTTGCTTCAGTTACATTTCTATTATTTTCAATTTAAGATAAACACGAACGTTTCGCAACAGCGACAATTTTCGTTAATCTACTCAGAAGTGAATTCGTGAATCCACTTTCAAATTGAAATAAATTCGCAGCAAAAGCGAAAAGGCAAAGAGCCGAATACACTTTCGAATCGCTCCCGCTGTAGGGACGTCATCAAGATCTTGTCGATTGAAAAATTTATTAAGTGAGCGACTTGTAAAGCGACCACATTCCGTGCTCATACGGCTCAAGTGTTGGCTCCCAAGGCTATCCCAACGGCCGCAATCAGCGGCCAGCGGGATTTGTGCAACACATCGAAATGCCTATACTCCTATACATCTAGCAAAACACACAAACACATTGTCAAGAATTCTCCCACACACACACACACATGCATATATATATGCATATACGTACTATATGGAGATCTGTATGCATGCGGGTAGGTGGATAGATGCGACACTTGAGAAATCTGAACTCGCCGTAACAATAGATTTCGAAATGTTTCTTCGCTCGTACCAGCTTCAAACTTTTTATTGTATTCAAATCAAAGTTTAAACTGTGAAAAGTGATTGCACGAAAATACATGCTCATCGCTCTACTGCTAACAATGAGCGCATATGACAGTGTGGAAAATGTAAAAAGTAACTAAAAATTGCTGCAACTTAATAGAGCCTACGTGAATTCTACAGCTTTCGCAAATTATAACTTTGGTCTCCTTCTATCGCAGAAGACAAATTACATTTATATACACACATCTATTAGAAGTGTACCAATTTTAATAAGAATTCGCTTGGAACTACATATGACGCGCCCAGAGCAAAAACGACTTTTATACCTGCACAGCGCATGTGCGCAATGAGGCGAAAATTGACACTCGAAGCGTTTTTGCTCTGTGCGCGTCATATTAGGATTGAGCCAGATTTTCGCAATCGTGTCCGCGATCACGAAAGTTTCACATACACATCGTCAAATTAATCCGGCACATCCCTACTCGTTGTTTTTATGTCCTCCTTTTAAATAACGCTTGACTAGCACAGAATATCATAAAGCTTAAGAAATGAAAATGAGAAGTACTGCACTGAGACACCCCGTATTTTGTACAGATACGCTCGGACACACTTTTTGAGCCTAAATTGAAAAACAAGTGTTTAAATTGAATTGGAAGAGAAAAGGGGAGGCGAAGTGCAGGAAACACGTCTTAGATAGACACCGATTTCCAGCAGTGGGTGTGTGTGCGTGCGAGTGTATATGTGAGTATTACAAAATCATAGTAAAACAAGTAAGGAAGCATCAGTCGGGTTTCCCCGACAGAGTAATACCCTACACCAAGTAACTGAGTGGGCGGACCACGCCCATTTTTGTCAAACTAAAAGGTATTCCTTATAGAACTGTATATAGGAACTATTGATACTCTGGAGGGACTACAACATAAATTAGCGATATATGTATATTATTTACCGCCTTCATGGTGGGCGGATTTTTTTAAATTTAAATTTATTTACCAGCAATAAAGTTGCCAAATATGAACGTTCTTGTATATATGTATGTATATTATGGAAGTTATGCGGATTTTCAGCTTACCGCCTATATAATGGGCGTGTAGGGCCGATATTTGATATTAAGAACCAAATTTTATTCGTTTAAATTCATAAATAGTTAATTGAGAGCAATTTTACCGGCCACGCCCATTTTTTCGTGAGACATAGAAGACCTACCTCTTAACTTGAATACCAAGTATAATTCTTTTTCATGAGTAATTAGTCAAATTATAGCCATTTTACCAAAAAAAATCCGAGGTAGTGGGACTTACAGGCCCGTTGTGGGCGTTTCCTTCGACCGATTTTGCTAATCTCGGAGCTTGAAGTAGTGGACGGTTCACTACGACTGTGTGGCAAATTTGGTCCAAATCGGACCACTCCTTCTTTCTCTCCTGCGCCAACGGACAGCCAGACAGACAGACAGACAACCGGAAATCAACACAGAAAGTGATTCTAAGCATTTCTATATACTTAAGTCCATACCTAGGACGGCTCCTTTAATGCGTTACAATTTTCGCACAGAGTTATTACCCTATTACCATAGGTGTAGGGTATAAAGAGGAAAAAATAAAAGAGCTTCAGCAGAAAATCACAGACTCATTCGAATGAGTGAGTCTGCCCTGTGAGCCTTTTTAAAGCGTTTCAATTTTAACACAACCTTAATACACATGTATATCCTACTACCATTAGTGTTGGGTATGAACCTTTTTGCATACAATCCACTTTCATCATTATAATTGCAATACAATAGAGAGTTCGCTCAAAACATTTTCTATTTAACCAAAAATTTACAGAATTTTATGTATTTAGTTTGTTGTTTCGCTCAAACTGAATTTTACAACTAAATATAAACTTTACCTTAAATGGAAAGATTAATTTCAACAAAATAATCAATCTCTATTGCTGCTGCGGTTTAGTGGCTGCGTGTGCTATTTACAATAAACATGAAATTTGTGTGCAACGTTGCAAAAATATAACAAAATGTCAAATTAGTCATTACTTAAAATATAGATGATTTTATTTATTTTTCTATAAAGAAAAATTTAATTACTTTGGAGTTGAAAGCAATGCATTCAGACTCTGTCTCCTTTTGCTACCACGGTTCTCCTTCCACTGCTCTCAACTTGTTGCTTTGTTTTTATATTCCATCAAACTTCTCCTATAAGTTCTTCTTATGCCGTAGCTACTATTTTTAAATGCCCTGTTGAAAGTTCAGTGGCTGTTGTTGCTTCTTGACTTCCTCCTGCATTGCGAGTGCCTTCTTCTTGTACTTGTCCGCCTCCGTTTCGTTCTTCTCCGTGCCATCGCCGCGCGCATACATCTGACTAAGGTTGGCACATGCGTACATATTCTGCAGTTCACAGGCCTTGTAAGCATATTCGAATGCCTTTTTCATATCCCTCTGCACAACGAAGTCGCTTTCCTTGGCCGCTTTGGCATTGGCCGTGTTGGGCACATTTTCTTCAGCTTTCTTTTGCACACCAGAAATATGCATGCCCGACAAGTAGAAGCAAGCGAGAGCATTGTTCATGTCACAGCTCTTTGTTAAGAATTCCAAGCCCTGGAAGCAGATTACAATAGAAAATTAACACGCTTTCCAAACACGTTAAAATCAAGATACATATTAGAAATCAAATAAAAGCACATTCAAACCATTTAAAATCCTATTGGTTGTAACCCAAAGATAGCATGCTTAATTTGCCGTAGCATTGTAGTAACATTAAATAGCTCGGAAATATTTACGCTCGTTGGTATATATTGCGCGTCTGGCTCTTAAAAATTTAAAGTAGATAATTGTAAAAACAATTAAAAAACGGACTTTCAACTCCGCTAATAATTTACTTGACACGCTTATCTCTCCTCCTGTGCAAGTTTATAAGCCAAAGATTTCAAAAAAATATTTTAAAATAGAAAAAATCATTTCCTCTACAGCTCGTGTAACCGGCGTAGCTTCCTCGCATTAGTTTGTGTGTGCTCGTACTATTTTAGCACACGATTTTATTCTACAGCCGTGTCCGAAAAGGATTGAGAAGCTATACTTTCATGTCAAAGAATACTCTCAGAGTTGCCAACTAGCTAACTAGCTCGCGAGACGCCGCCGCGTGAAAAGAAACGAAGGGACCGAGCACTTGTAAACTGAGCCACGGCGGCGCTTGCTACTAAAAAAGAGAATTGCATTAAATAGTTGAATTGCATTTTTTGCTTGTGATGCTCTCCCTAATATATACCAGCTTTTAATGCGACGTCACACAGCACTCACGTCATTTACCTTTGACACGTTTCTGTCGATTTCTTTTGGCATTGAGCGTGATACCAGCAGCAGCCCAGAGTGCAGGCAGGAGTCGGCATCATTCAGAGTGCAGCCCTTCTCATAGTAGTTATAGGCGCTGCGTGGGTCGCCCTTGCTGCCGCTTTTGCCTTTGCCCAGAAAACTATAATTGCCGAATTTGTAGCAAGACTTTGCGTAACCGTAGTCATCGCACGTAGACTTGTACACCTTCGCCGCCTTCTCGAAATCCTTCTTGATGCTCTCCAAGTAATCGCCCAGCAGGTGGCAAACTGCAAATAAGTGCAATTTAAAAAAGTGCATCAGTGCTGGTAAAATCATGCGCCGGCCGTGCTCGACTGACTGCATTATTAGAGCTGCCTGCGAAATTATACGGCTAGCGATTTTAGCAAGAGGTTAGTTTTTTTGTCTGCCTGCAAGTCTTTCGGGCTTACCTTCAGGTTTTTTTTCTGAATAGCAGCCGAAGCGATACTCTACACCCAATTTCTCTAAGTACTCCTTCACATCCGACTCCTTCTTCAGATCGTAGGCCATAATAGATTCTGTTTTATTTTTCTTAAAATCTACAAATAAAGTTCACATAACAAAAAATTACTGTCTCTCACGTTCGCAATCACACAGAGTCGCTTTTGGTGGCAATGCTGCCTACGCAATCGCGCAAAAGCCACAGCTGATTTTTTCCTTTCCATTAGTACTTTTCTTCCTTTCCATTAGTACTTTTTACTTTTTCGATTAGTACTGTATTTAGCTCACAACCACCAACCTTTTGCTTTTTACCATTTTAGCAACCGCATTATCGACCCTAAGTGATAATAATTTTAAAGGTAAAAAAATTCGATAACGAAGCGTAAAACCAGAGACAATATATGACAGAGATAGAGCAGTCTTAAAATGGAGACTATTCGGCTGAAAAACATTAGGTACCTTACTCGCTTGAAGCAACTCGCTGATTGTTCCGTGAGCGGCAGAGCGCAGATATAGGCGAGCGCGCTCAGCACAGAAAAACCGAAAGAGGATAAATTTGAATCGAATCGCTCGCTCGTTGCTTGGGTCGGCCGTTACGGCTGAATAGAAATTCTATTTATAGTTTTGAATTGTCACAACAAATGAGAAAGTACATGCATACACACATTGCATGTATTTTTCTTTTTCTTCGTTTTTCAGAATTTTATCTTTTGATAATTTGTATGCCCTGCATTTGTGGCAGAATCATTTTCTTTTTTTCAGCATTTATGGCTTATTACTTTCTTATTATTAACTTGTATGGCTTTTAATTCCTAAGTTTCTGTGTATTTGTATTGAACTTTTCCCCTTTTTTTGGAAAATTTATTCAAAAAATCCAAACAGTTATAATTATAGATATGAATAAATTTTCCAATAATTTATTTCAAAATTCATATCCATTTGCAAAATTTCAAAGTCATTTTGGGCGAATCAGAGACCTGCGATTTTAAATTTATGCAGTACAGCCTAGCAAAAACCATAGTCATATTCATTCAAGTTCTTTCCTACCCGAGATAGAACGAAACAGTGTGTGGCCGAGTTGGTAGAGGCGGTCGTTTACGTATACGAAAGGTGCGCGAGTTCGATCCTCGCTCAGAGAAGTTTTTTATTTCGGCTTTTTTAATTTCAAAGAAAACTGAATGCTGCAAGAGGAAGAACTACTTGCTACATAATTTTGTCGATCACGAATGTTTGTATTTTATTATATTTTAAATTTATATTAATAGTTTATTGAATTTGGTATGTTTTTTTTTTTTACAAATTTTGCATATTACAACTCACTTTGAATAAAAGACAGAGTTTTGACATTTCTTTTATTCAATGGGATCCTAATTGGATATTCCACTTGCTGTTGTTTTCATATTTTGGCTTATTCCATTTCTTTACAAGAAGTGGTAACTAATAACTGCGCTTTTTTGTAAAATCAAACATCATTTATGGTAAATACAAAAAGTTACTGCTTAAAAATTAGTAAAAGAAAATTTTAATTGAATTATTGATAGATAGATTAATCAGATAAAATATAAATATAGAGAACTTGAATGAATATGAGTATGGTTATAAAAACCTGAAAAACTTGAAGAAAAAGAAAAATACATGCATATGTGTGTATGCATGTATGTACTTTCTCATTTGTTGTGACAATTCAAAACTATAAATAGAATTTCTACGCAGCCGTCACGGCGACCCAAGCAACGAGCGAGCGATTCGAATTTATCCTCTTTCGGTTTTTCTGTGCTGAGCGCGCTCGCCTATATCTGCGCTCTGCCGCTCACGGAACAATCAGCGAGTTGCTTCAAGCGAGTAAGGTACCTAATGTTTTTCAGCCGAATAGTCTCCATTTTAAGACTGCTCTATCTCTGTCATATATTGTCTCTGATTTGACCTATAGTGCAACCCTCAAAATATAAAACACAAATGCTTTGCCCTTTAAAGTATGCATTTTTACGATTTGGGTTATGTCTTTATTTCTATGGCAGAAGTACAATACTATTTGCACGCATTGTCCATTGCTCTCTCTGTACTTAGAATTAATTATTGTTCGAGCTTTCAAAGACTTTTAAAGATATCGTGTCGATTCATTGTTGTGAATTATAAAACAAAATATACTGAAATTCTGTGAAGAGCTAAATGCGAAAAATAATTAAGTGATGATATCAAAGTTGTTTGCGTTGTTTGTTCACTTTCGCTCAATATCGAAATCAACTGAAATTTTAAATTGGTGTTCTACAAGTTTAGTTGTCATGTTTTCAATTTTAAATAAATTCGGGCAAATTGTATTTCACTCTATTTGAATAGCAAACCTATAATTGCAATGTTCCACATTTCGGTGCTCATTTCATAATCGAACTTGGTTCGAGTACGAATGAAATTTTAATCACAATCGAGAGTGAAAATGTTTCGATTTTGGTAGATTTCAATTTCGTGATGGATTTTCAAAATAATTACAAACTACAAAGTGTATTTTCCTGTTGTTTCATTTGTTGTAATTAATTTATTACATTTTAAGTGTTTTCACATATTTAGTATTCTCTAAATAACTTTAATTTTAAATTAACAATTTTCGCTTACATTTCAATGCAATTATCAACAATATTTTTCGTTTGCTCGAATCGAACTTATCTTTATGCTTGAAATGGCTCTTAAGTAATTTTTCCATTTTAAACACTGCAAGGCATTTGCAGAAGTGTGCGGAAGTGGGTCCGGTCCGGAGGAGTGAGTGTGCAATTTCGGGTACTCAATTAAATCATAATTTAACTAATAAATTAATATCATACTTTGCAAGTAGGAAGGTGTGCGTGAGTGAGGGGGTCGCGGGCTCAAATGAAAGCAGTGCTTAAGGATCTTTCGGCTTAAAAGTAACGTCACTTGGTATCGCTTGGCAATAGTCTGCAGCTCACTCGTCGAATTGGCTTGTATAATTCGGATTAGATGCTTGCTTCTGGTTTGTGATTTGTTTTTGCTGTTTATGCTACTTTCAACACTTCCTTGGTAATTTAAATTAAGAATTAAAAATTAATTAAAGCATACAGTTAACAGCGTTGCTTAAGTCAATTCTTCCTTTCCTATTTTCTACATCTGGGCTTTAGCCTTTCCATATTCACTTCGTCGTCTTTGCTTCTAATATAACTAACTGCTTCCTGCTACTCTTCTTGCTGTTTCTATTTGGTTTGGGGTTTTATAGTTTCTGCTGTTGTTGTTGTTGCTTTGTTTCAAAACGTACTCTCTAATGCTATGGCCATGACGTCGACACCCTCAACGTATTTACTTCTTAACCATGGAGATAAGCGCGTCGGTAGACAGAGATTTGGGCCTCTCGATGGGCAGGCCGAGGGCGCGATCCCATATGAGGGAAGCCAGCACGCCCAAAGCACGGGATACACCGAAGAGCACAGTGTAGTAGTTCATCTCCTTCATGCCGTAGTACTGCAACAACACACCGGAGTGGGCATCTACATTGGGCCAGGGGTTCTTCACCTTGCCGGTCTCGGTTAGAATTGGTGGCACAATCTTGTAGATCTTGGAGACCAGTTGGAAGAGATCATCATTGGGCAGATGCTTCAGTGCGAACTCGCGTTGGCAGGTGTATCGTGGATCGGTCTGACGCAGCACAGCGTGACCATAGCCGGGTACGACCTGAAAAGCAATTTTATTTCAATTATAAAGTTCAACGAATCAAAAGCGCACACTGAAGCATGCAAATGAATTAAATTAGTACATACCTGTCCCGATTTGAGGGTCTTCCAGACATAGTCCTTCAGTTGATCCTCAGATGGGTTGGCGCCGAGCTGCTGCTGCAGCTTCCTCAGCCACACCAACACTTCCTGGTTAGCCAGACCGTGCAAGGGACCGGCCAAGCCATCCATACCGGCAGCGAACGAGAGATAGGGGTCGCTCAAAGCAGAGCCAACCAAGTGCACAGTGTGTGCGGACACGTTGCCGCCCTCGTGATCACTATGGATGGTCAGGTAGAGACGCATCAGCTCGGTGAATTTGGGATCATCGTAGCCCAGCATCTTCACAAAGTTCGCCGACCAATCCACATTGGAGTCAATGGATTTGGAGCCCTTGCCCCCGCGGTATGTATTGCAGTAGATGGTGGCGGCCACGACGGGCAACTTCGCAATCAAATCCATGCTATCCTCGTAGACGGCCTCCCAGTACTTGCTCTTGTGCACACCCTCCGAGTAGGCCTTGGCAAACTTGCTGTCGTGATTCAGTGCGGTGACGGCGCACGACAACTGCGACATGGGATGCAGTGTAGTGGGCATGTTGTTCAACATGGTGACAACGTGCTGTGGCAGTGCAGCCCGCTCGGCCCACTCACGGGACAGTGCCTGCACTTGTGCCTTGGTCGGGACCTCACCGGTCAGCAGCAACCAGAAGAGACCTTCAGGCAGGGGCTCATCACCACCGTCAGCCTTGGGTAACACCTTCTGACATTCAGGAATGGAGAGACCACGGAAACGGATGCCTTCATCCGCATCCAGAACGGAGGTTTCACAAACGAGACCTTTAATGCCACGCATACCACCATACATCTAAAATGATAAAGAGAGAGTGGAGCAAGCTTTAGTTTACAAAATAGATATGACAAATTAAAGTAATTCAAGTCAGGGTTGCCAAATCAGCACTTTTCCCGCTTTTTGCTCGAAAATTAAAACGTGGAAAAATGTAACTTAATTCTTAGCGGTTTTAGTGGGTTTTATAATTAATACAAGTGGGGCCACCTGTCGTGTGTGCCTGTATACACGACAGCTAGTAAAACAATTAGCAACAATAAAACGCAAAGCAAAGTAAAAAATTAAAAAATTTTAAAACCTGTGGGATTCGAACTCATGACCTGCCGAGTGCAAGCGCGCGGTTCTACCCACTGGGCTATACAACGAACTAATTTCATTCACCTAAAGTCGTAGAAGACAGAAAGTGGACAGGAAGTAAATTTACAAACACTAAAATTCAACCTTGAAAAATAGTACGTTATAACAGCCAGGAAAACCGTGAAATGGTGGGCCAATTGTAAATCCTTTCAGTGGAAATAACTTTATGCTATTTTTGTGAGATTATTTGTCAGGTTATAAAAACGTGGTGAAATATTTTTAATATAAAATGTGTCTTTTTTATTTCAAAGTCTTCTTAATTGGTCAGTATCAACCAGTTACCGGAGAATGACCTGGCGTAGGGCTTCTTTTCAGGCACCCCTCTCACGCCTTCGCAATCTCCAGTTAGAAACACCAAGACTGCCCTCTCTATTCGAATTGGCACGGCTTCGAGCACAGCACGCCATAACCTAGCCAGCGAAGCCGCTGATTGGGGTGATAAGCGTCTTGTAGAGCGTTCGTTTTGTCAGGCGAGAGAGGACTCTTCTAAATTGCTTATCTAGTCCGTAGCAAGATTTATTCTCTGCTTTATCTCTAAACTGACATCGTTTTCGGTGATAACGACGGTGCCAAGATAAGTAACTCCTTGACAGTTCCGTAGGTATAGTTTCCAATTGCCAACATAGAAGTCACGGCGTCGAGTCACCCTGCTTGTAGAAAACTTATACTTCGCATTGCCCTTGTTCACCGCCTGACCCACTTTAGCCAATTCGACAACGGAGAAAGCAGGCGTACGCCAGGAGATGGACACTTGAGAAGAAAATAATGCCTTGCGAAGCACACCGGCTTGCCGCAGTACACTCTCCATTAGAAAGCTGAAGAGATTGCAAGATAGGAATCACCTTGATTTGTCACGATATCAAAACGTTCGGAGAGTTCATTTTCCATCTATCAACTTTGTGTTTTGCTCAACGGCATCCTACAGAGCTTCACCAGCTTAGCAGGGTGTAGATATTGTCAATGGTAGACTTTCCAGGTCTATAGCCGCTTTGCTAAGGTGCAATCAGCACATTGACGAAAAGCTTAAACCTTTCACACAGTACGCTTTGCAGGAGTTTGTATGCGATTGCACCAAGCTAAAAAAAGTTTTAAGGTAAAAAACTTAGCGTTTCTTTTGCTTTGGTCGATTTTGAAATTCAAAGTTACCAACACTGATTCAAGTAATCCGTCGACAGGTATAATTGATGCGTCACATTACTCTGACTGATTGTTTGGTTTATTTATATAAAAGTTTTGCAATTAAAAAGTGCTGATAAATGAACAACAAAAGGTAATATGAATAATATGAATACTTAATAAAGTGATTTCAATGAGTTTGGATGGTCGCCAAGAAATGTGTTTTTATAAAAAGGTTAGGTTTTTGGAGAATTATAGTTGATTGTATTAGTGACAAGTCAATGATTTTAAATTAATTAGAAAAATCGATTGGCACTTACTTTGCCATAAGGTTCAAACCGTGGTGTCCCCGCAGACTACCAAAAATACTACTAGTACTTCGAACAGTTAGTTGTTTAAAAACTATTGAAAATCGCATTAAATTGAGCAAAAATAATTGATTATCACCGTAGAAATAGTTTCTATATCTTCAATTGCTTCTGACACTAAGGAATTAGCTCTGACTGTAGCCATATGAGAAAAGATATCGTATTATTGTTGTTGTGGTAAACTTAATATATGGTTTTTTTCTATGGCAAACATTTTCAACAAGTTTTATTGAATAAATATGTGGGAGCTGAGGTATAAGTAAAATATTCCTTTAATATAGAATATCGTTTAACGACACTTTTGTATATAAAGTAGATAAATAGCGGACATTTAAAAAAAATGTCATTCCATCATCTGCTAAAATTCAAAATGTATGTATCTTCTAAGGGATTTCCACAGCATTGGATAATTATTTTTATTTTCATTACAAAAGTATACGAAAACTACATTCAGGCTAGTTATTATTATTAAAAATGTCGGTGTACACTAAGTTTTAGTCTTTTTTAGTACTTCAAAGGAATTTAAACATTTTCAGCTATTCGGAAAAGTTTCTTAAATACAGTTTTGAATACAACGAAGCAATTTGCGAAATGTCACAGGTTAGAATACCCTTTACATATTGCAACGAAAGCATTTGCTAGCATTTCGCATTCGGAAGCGAGTGCGAACGCGAGTCGAAGGCGAATTGTTGTATAATCGAGCAAGTGCTAAGCACTTGGTATAACATTTCCTCCACTCTACTCGAAATGTTATTTAATCACTGGCACTCTGCCATTCTGTCCCATCGTCGCGTCACAGTCACGGTGCGAAATACGAATGGCACTTAAACAAAAAAAAAAGCACTTAGAAGCGTTTTGTTAGAGGAAGGGAGAGAGAAATGGACATAGATTGCAACTACAAAAAGTGTAGACTTGATTGAATGAAAATATGTTACGGGTCGATGAGCTTTAAATACTATTGTTAAAAAGACGAAATCTAACGTGTTCTCAATACATTCTCAGTTGCATGCGCTTACTCACCATATCGATTGTGGTCTCACCAACTTTGGTAGCGCCATATTGTTTGCGGAAGTTCTTGACGCGCTCCTGCTCGGCTGGAATCTTGGCGGCGAGTGCATCACGCAAGCCCGACTCCGCGGACATGAAGCGAACATAGGATGCCAGTAGAGCATTTAACCTCTGTAAATAAAAATACGTAAGAATTGTATTACATCTATTATAGCTTGAATTAGAACATTATGACATTTTGTATGTGTTTGAATTGGGGTTGTCAATGCAGAAAGGTTTTTGTAAACCCGGGATCCCGGAACTTTTGGAATCGGAATTTTTCATAGATATTAACTTGTTCGCCTTCCGAGTATAATTAAAAAAATTCCAATTAAAATCAATTTACCAAAATGACTTCGAACTCATCCTCCCTCCCAAAGTTCTGTAATTTTGTCTCGAATTAAAAAAAATCACGTCTGTTTTTCTTCAGCAATCCCGAGATTTTCGTGGCTGAAACTGGCTAAAGACGCTGGGATTGGCGGGCCTAGTCTGACTATGCTGATAAGCTAAAAGCACGCCTCACAAAATGCATATTATAGTATACTATAGTCATTGTGCCGAAAGTGGGGTCACGCTAGCAGAAAATTAATCTCAGATGCTTTGATCGATGTCATTGTCATTGAATTGTACTTCAAACGTGCGTGAAATCTTGTCTAGTCTACAGCCGTTGATAACGACGCACAGACGAGCGCGCGCTAGCCACGGAGAGAGCAGGTGCACACATGGAATAATCGGCGATTCACTAGTTATACATTTGTTCCACTAGTTGCTAATTTTTCTGTGATTACGTGCGCGGTTTCGCTGGCTCGAGCACATCGCCCGAATAAACGACAATACCCAACAAAAAAGATGTTCGATGGCAAGCTTGAGGGCCGTTGCATATGTGCGAGACCGAATCTCTGGCAGAGGGGCCAAGTGGAAGAATCCCTATCTAAGCTAGACTGGAGAAGACGTTCGGAAAGCACGGGTGCCTCGAGAAATCTGGTGCGTGAGGCTGAACCCCTTCAACAAGTTGCAGTGGTCATATAAGTACGAAGTTTATTTTCAAATATTACTGATGGTACGCCAGTTATAGGTGCCAATATTACATACATATATGAAATGCTCTTATGTAGACGACTTAGCATTTAGATACTTCACAGTTCAAATTTTATTAAAAATTTTCAATTACACTTTCTGAGACAAAGCTGCCATGTAACTGCATTTTTCAGTTTGGTGCATGCTATTTCAATACCATAAATGTGTACAAAATAATAAATAAACTAACAGAGAGTTAGCTGGTTCGAAGCCTAGCAGACTCAGATCATCTGAAAAGAGAGAATATGTTACTTAAATTGCTTCTTTGGACGGGCCATCTTTCGCGAAGAACTGGCAGTTCACCAAGAGTATTATTTGTCATGAACATAAAAATTCTCAATAAACAGGCTACAGAATAAATTTGCAGGTCCCGTTAACTTGTGCTACTTAAGCTACTGCAGCACAAAAAAGGCACTCCCATTCTCTTTGGTCTTCCGCAACATGTAATTCTTTACCTATAACCTAAACACTATTTCAGTATCACGACGTTCACTTTCATCAATAAATTTATAACGAACGCAAATCATTTTCCCACAAGTGCCACACCGCAACATCTCAATAAGAGGCGGCGAATCCATTAACGCTTCAAGTCAGTCAGTCAGCGAATGATCAACCGACACATCAAGCCGCCGCAAAAGCCAGCTGCAGTAACAGTCGAAAATGACGGTGGAACGTAACGACAATGTAGAGTACGAGCGAGCGAACGTGCAGATGGACAAGTCGACAGACAGACAAATGGACGGACAGATACCAGCACACTTTTTAATTAATCTATGCCACGCGGAAAAATGAAACGCCTCCGGCTTGATACATTCAGCGGGTTTTTGCGGTCGTTGTCATATTGATCACTTGTGGGTCAACAAATTCGATCAAACGCTGAACTTGAAAGTCAATGGAGCAATAGGTGTTGCACTAATCAGTACTTTTTTACACAAAATGATAACTGCAAGCAATTGTCTGACAATTGTGAACAGTGAGAGAAAGTATAGTTAAATTGAACGTACACGTCCTTATTTCTAATTTAAATATGATGTTGTGTATTTAATAATAATTAATTAATTGACACACACAAGTTAATGCGAGAAAGCTAGGCCTAAGCCTCGTTCGCGGGCGGTTGTGCCAGTTATTTATTTATTTATTTATTTATTTAATTAATTGACTGGCGCAACAGCCCGTGTGGGCGGAGGCCTAGCTTTCTCACATTAACTTGTGTGTGATTGGCATATTTTTCACAAATTAACGGGACCTACATTAACCGAATCCGAACGGGTTGAGAAGCTTTGCATGACAAAGAATGTTTTCGGAGAATTGCCAATTCACCGCGAGAAGTGGCGCCGCGGAAAGAAACAATTCGAAAACAAATTCTCGTTGTATTAGATGTTATGTTCCGGACTCAGATTTGAACCCAGGCCCTCCCCGATCAGCGACCAAGCAGCATTTACTCGCAGCATTTCTGTTAGCGCACTTTGTTTGGATTTATAATTCTCGTTTTCTTTTTCGAAGAGTCGCTCATACAAATAGCGGGCTGTAGATCCCATTCTCTGCCAGTGGTAGCCGATACATCTACCGTGTTGCCGCAACATCGATAGTAGAATTCTCTGAATGTTAACTTTATATTCGTGCACTTTATTTAGATTTGTAATTCTCGTTTTCTTTTTCTTTTTCGACGAGTCGAAAGTAGAATTTCTCTCTCTAATGCTTCTGATTCTGCTGATTAATTTTTAAATTTTTCATTTCAATTCTTCATTTAGATTTAACTATACATACTTAGTCCACTGAGCTACAGCGGCGTTGTGTATTTACCAATATTTAAAACTAAATACGAGTGTATTTTAAAACAGAATACGAAAATACTCTATAAAGCCAATTTAGTATTCGCCTCTTCTCCTGCACGAGTCACCCGCACGCGAGAAATCCCAGTAGATTTGTAAAAATAATGACTTCAAGATTATGGTTAAGAAATAAAGTAAGGTTATTTCTCGTGGAAACCCGGAAATTGTTAATGCGGTTATTTCTTCGATATTTTGACATATATCTTTATAACCCGCTTACCCAAAATTTTTAAAAACATATTTTTGGAATCCTTGGATATTCAAAGAATAATATTTGTACTATGTACCTACATACATACATATATATGTAATGTTGTAATGTTGCTGCTTGTAATGTTGTTCCACTTGACTTAAGTATTTTGTAAATATTTACAGTCCTTACAGCCCTCTTAATAGGCGTATATTAAATTTTTGTTTGAGGGAAACATTTTTGGAATACGAAGATATTCCAATGTATTCATTTCAAATAAAAAGAATACAATTTGGCTATGCTTTTTAGCAGTTTGCTATTAAAAACTTCTCTGAAGGATAAATAGCTCATATATATAGATATAAACTTGGAATTTAAATATCATACTAATATAATTCACAATCGAAGTATATAAAAATGCAACCCTGTCGGACCACATGTGCAGACACGCTACTGAGCAGCGGACAGGTTTTAAATGAATTAATTCGATGTCGGCAACAGACAGACACTTGAACTGAAGACTCAAATTGCAACACACTAACCAATTTAAAACCGGTCTTTGAAAATACGCCAAATTTGCATAGAGACAAAGTGTGCAGATTCATTGATCATCGGAGTGGCGCCCAAATCCGCAAGGTGCTTGTGGAATAGCGGAATCACCGTTGAAATTGTTAAAACTTCTGCAAAGCAAATTATATATATTTTCATTTGCTTTGAAGACTTTCATAATATGCATTAAATGCCTTTTCATACCCCTCACACCTATGGTAGTAGGTGTAAGTCCCACTACCTCAGATTTTTTTCGGTCAAGTGTATAAATTGTTTGCCTGTGCTCAGCAAGTGTCAATGAACATTGGAGTATTACATCCAACATGTTTCTGCCGTTTTTGTTTATTAAAGCTGTTTAGATTCCAAAAGAAAATTAAAATTTATTTTAAGAAGAATAAACTTGAAATTACATGGAAAATGTTTATTCCTAAAAACACTTTGCCATCGAGTTGACGGTGCAACAAAAAATATGTTCACCGACGCCAGGCTAACATCGAATCTAACATTTGAATCTACACGCACATTTCAAAAGTGGGCCAAAAGTATTAATCGTTTTTGATCGCCCATATGTTGCTAGCATATCAGTGTTATATATGTATATAGAATTGTACTATTCCTAAATACATATGTACTCTAAATGTTAGCGGTGTCGTAGATTCAACATCAGATACGGAAGCTTCGCTTTTCAAGGAAATTTGCACAAATAAATTCTTGCTTACCGACAGTGAGGAAAAGCGACTTTCTGCATCTATATACAAATCCCCACCGTCACATAAATTATCATTAAAAAACCCATCAAAAAGTACTTAGACTGTTCAACAAAGTCTGAGATTTATAGTACACAAACACAAAAGCACTTCGCACACTTGAGCCAGTCACTCGGGCAAGCCAGCTTGTTAAAGGCAGACTTTGCCACATTATCGCGCAATTGTACTAAGCGCCTGACCATACATACTAGTATAGGCGAAGGGTGTATGGGCGGAACGGTACGGCGGCAGCAGCCGTGAGGAACACCTATTGACTGTCTCACTGTCGGATTGATCGACGGACGGACTGGCAGTCTTACTCGCTGGCAGCAGTGTGGTCGGAAATCATGAAGCAGTGTAAAACGATCTTCAGTTTCAAATTACATGTATTTTGTTCTTACTAATTGCTAACTTAGTCAAAGGAATTGTAGAAAAGCACTCAATATGTCGTATGCAAAACCACGAGGCGCAAAATGCACGTTTACATACTCGTATGACTTAGCGATTCATTTGTATCGTACGTTATCAGCTGAGTTAACTCAAAGCGTAGACGAGAGCTTAGAGATCTTGGTCCAATGGAGCAGAGGGCTGGAGAGCTAGCGACAGACGCAGACTGTTCAGATTATACAGTGAACATATTAAATTACGTGGCACCGCGCTAGAAACCGGCGGCAACATGAATGAATAAACTGCAAATAAAACAATAATTCATTGCAGTGAACAGTGATGATTAATCACTGAAGGAAGCTGACAGCAAGACCGTGACATTTAGACGTAACTTATAATCAAGTAAATTATTTTATAATATAATTAACATATCCGCATGTAAAAAGTGAGAGTTCAGTATTGCAACTAATTGCAAAAGAGCGTTCCGAAGAAAATGATGTAATCGGTACGATATGGAAAATCACTTTATGCCAACTCTGTTACTTTATTAGCCAACTGCATCACTTTGTCGTGAAGATCACGTTCTGCAGCAGGAAGCATATTCACCCCTATCACTGAATCCATACTAGGTTAGATTTTCGTAGAGTGGTAAAACTGAACATATTCGGAACGTCAACTAGTAGATTGTTTAAATTGAAAACAAGATTTTAAAAACAATAAAAATTCTTTAAAATGCAAGTGAATAATATTATAGAAAGCAATATTTTAAACTGGCATAGCTGATTGCTAGTTTATTGAAGGGGCAAATTTCAATAGACATGTAATTTGAAACATTTGTAAAATAAATTCTCACAACGCAAATTATCAAAATAATACAAAATCACAAATGTTTTCCGTCAGATTCCGAACGACAATTTTTCATTTACGCTAAATAATTGAAAGAAAATACGCAATTTTAAGAAATTTCGAAAATACATACGGAAGCTAAAACAATTTTTTTTCGTTTAATAAAATTATCTTATTTCAACGAAGATAAGGGACAAAAGCAGCAATAGCTTATCGTAAGCGCACATCATCACCGTCACGCTCTCCACTTGGAAGATAAGAAAGGTAAGCCGCGCCAGTGGTAAAATGCACACGCCAACAAATCGGTCTTAGAAACAAAATTCATTATCGTCATCATGTGACACCTTTTGAAATGTTGTTGGTTTCCATTGTTGTTGCTGGTGCTTTTGTTGTTATTGTTGTGATTAGCAAATGGAATAGTTTTGTCAAAATGAACGAGTATGAATGAGGGCAAACGCAAATATATTGTATTGCTTAAAAATAAATGGCCGAAGCAAGGGAGGATAAGATAAAATTCACATAATTAAAATGTTCGAGAGAAAAAAATACTAAACTGTTTACGAAAATGTAGGAGAGGCAGTCATAGCAATAATATGTAATGGAAAAACAGCAAAGGCAAAGTCTTTATTAAATGGAAAGAATTCTTTTTACAAAATTTATATTAACAATAAAAATTCTGTATTGTAAACTTTAAACATATGGGCAATATGTACTTTGTATTTATAGGAAAGCGTAAATTAAAAAGTATACGTACATATGCATGTATCTGAATAATATACTATTGTTACCCAAAGAAATTTACTGAACAGTTGCTGTTATAAATTGCGTGTTAATAAAAGGAATATGCGGAACCTTCAGACTTACAACACGTGATTACATAATATCAGCTGAGAGCAGCAATACTACTCAGTAGTTTAAAATAGCACATACCTACTCATAAAATGTAAACTTTGTCATTCGTATTTTACTTAAACGATGAACATTGAAATGCCAGGTAGAAAAAACTCATCAGTATGTCCAACTGCGATTAAATACGAGTATAGTATACTTGTGCCGTTTGAGATCTAAACAATTCAAAAATATCACGTTTCAACTATATCAGCTTCTGTCGTTTTGTTAACTGAGTTGAACGAACCCAAGTTTTTATGAAATACAAATTTTCTATTGTACTTAAGATATGATATACATACATAAGTAAGCTCATTTCAATTGTTTAGCTGAAACTAGTTGTTAAAGAAAAAATGTGTACGGATGCTTGTAGCGCCTAGAATGAAGCGTGGTGGCGTTTAGCAAGGCCGTAGCCAGAAACATAATTCACGGAGTCATTTTTATGTAGACGTCTCTAAAACTAGCACACAAGTTAGGGCGGTTCGTGGAAACCACTTTAAAACACCTTTCCTGGCCCTATTTCCCATGTGTATAGCAAAGAACTAGTTCATAGTACAAGAGTGCAAACTGATCCTGACTGAGCTATACAATTATACTATAAGTATTAGAATAATATACTAGAATACAGAGTGTTGTGTGGGTTGGATTATTAACAAATATCTGTGGTCAAAAGCAATAACGACTTAAGTCGACTTAAGACGAAATTGAGTTGACGTTACCACTGTATTCCTGACGTTGATGCGCATATTTTGTTCAAACCCCGGTATCTGTACCCATCTCAGAAAAAAAGTTATTTAAAAAAAACACATGCACTTATGTACATGCACTTATGTGCATTTCAAATTTCGAATTGCATTTTCTCGAAACAGTTGTTTTCGACTTAAGTCGTTATTGCATATGACCACAGATATATAGAAGTTAAAAATTAAAACTGCAGTCTGTAGAGCACCGACATGTATCAAGGATGCACTAACCAGTTTTTTTAGCTAAAAACTGTTCACTTTTAAAACCTGAAAAATAATCAAATTTCGTTGCTTTTTCATGCTTTTGATTACTAATCACTAATTAAGTTATCATTTTCAGCATCTTTTCTCACTACGTTACTGGTAAGCTATCTTACAACTCCGTACACTAAGTAAATGAAAATATTCCGCATAATCTTATTCACTGCATTACTTGTAAGCTACTTGAAGCTCCACTTACATATTCGCATACTTTGTAGTACGGCGTGTCACCGAAAAGCAAAAGGCAGCCATTTTTATGAAAAAGTATCAAGGCCTGTTTACGGAATTTTGAGTATCCGGCATGTGGCTGTTCATCGGATACGTATGTAAGTATGTAATAAATGGCACAACTCTAAAGTAAGTGCAAAACAAAATTCTCACAAATGCCGTATTTGCAAAAATTTTACGAGTAATAAATAGTAGCTTTAAATAATGTGCATGTTATTAGTTTGCTAATGCATTTAAATGCATGCATAATAATAAGCCAATAATGTTCATGGCTACACGATATGTGAAATCTGAGATTCCCCAAGAGTTCAATATTAATAATCTTGAGAAAACGTAAGACGAAACTGCACAACAAAACAATTTAGTTAGCTTGTTGTTGCGTGAGGAAATCAATTAGTGTTCGGGAATTAGTGTGAATTGATGCTAATACCGCGGCCGCTCGTGATAAAGATCAGCTTCAATGGCCAAAACATGAGTATCGTAAGAGACACTCCCATTTCGAATACATACATATTACGTACGCCGAAAGAATTTTAATTGTCAAGTAAAATTTTGCCGCAGTAATACTCTCACAACAAGGTTACATAAGAGCACTTCATCACATTAAATAAATTTAGAGTTACACTACAATAATTACAATAAACATACATACATACATATGTGCATGTATACGACCCCATAAATATCCACGTCACGGTCACCACACTTCCAAAAACTTCGAATACAACACATCCTATTTCATTGAGCTGCGTATAAAAACCAGTTTTACGTGAAGTCCAGTCCAAACAAGCACAGCCAAATTTTGATCATGAGACTAATCAGTTTATTTTATTGCTAATTGTGGGCTAATCCATAGGAATTTGCCGAACTTTTACACCTTTTTTTGTACGCCGATGAATTGGTGAAAATAACGTCACACAGCGTTAACAAGCATATCAGGAGCACGACCGCGAATTACGTAAGTAAATAATTACGAAAACGGGTTGGCGCGTAACATCGAAACGCCCGCTATCTTATCATACACTTCAGTGAGATTAAACGCATTCGCCAAGTGAAAAAGTAATCCCTAAATGGTTTTGTTGGCAGGCTCCACCTTCAAAGCGAGCTCCAACTTCGCTGGCATTTTTCAATGCGCGCCAGCTCCAAGTCGCATTGTACTCACGATTTCAAGTTCAATGGCAAATGCGAAAATCTAACGGTAATACATAAATAATAACTTCCTATATGAACACAAACTACTCACGGAGCACGCAAGCATGAATGACATCTTAATTGTGAGTTATTACTAGTCATTTCAAAATGCTAAACAATAAAATATATGGTAAAATCCGCAGATTCACATAGAAATAAAATTCACTGTCAATTAAATATTTTGAATAATTTGTATGCTCATTCCCATTGGCCTAAGTTTTAGATTTCACGAAATCTCTCCAAATCTCATAGACTTATATTTACAATTTGAGAGCATTAAAATGCTGTGCTTAACTAATCTGGCGAATTGTACAGAAATTAGCAAATGTGTACAACTTTTAGCAATACATTTTATTTTGTGTTTTATATTTTTGGTTTTTTTATCGATTCAATTTTCAGCTTATTATTAACCTATCAAACCTATTTTTTGTTTATATTTGCAATCAGCTGTCCACGAAACGAAGATTTTAAAATCTTTTGCTAAAAATCGATTTCGTGCCGGTGGAAATGCGTTCAAGCTAAAAATATTTTACGTGAGAGGGCGCCGCACAAATAAACAATTTTCTTTTTTAAAGATGTTATGAGTCTGTCCAACGTTATTATTTGGATTCTTCTATGATTCAAAATGTATTGCATTGAATTGGATATCCAATATGAATTTACTACAAAGTTTTATTATAAATTAAATGGGGACAAGGATTGAAATCGTTTGGGTACTAAAATTATATTCATCTCAAATCGTTTTTATGTATTCTCTTCTTCAAATTGCAAGCCAATGATTCAGAGAGTGCATGTACTTGCGTATATTTTATGTGTAATCTCTTTAATCGAATTTCGATTTATTTTGCGTGCATTTCAAATATAACTCAAATTTGAATTCTCTGACCTTTATTATAAACTGACCTTTATTATAAACTAGTTTATTTTGAAGTGCCGTGATAAAAAAGGTAAAATCAGTAGCATACTTATCAATAATTTACGAGTAGAATACCCTATTACTTATATTCGGCTTATCAATAATCTAATCTAACATTGCGCGGATAATTCCGGAAATGTGTTAAAAGTTAAAGAAAATTGTGATTATGATTTAATGGTTAATATATCAGTTTTTTGTTAAAGCTTATTCTTTATTATTTGAGCTCATTGTGGCAGGAATAAGACCCGAATCACTCACACATCATGCATTTTTGAAACATTTCTTTTGTGCTTTTCTCGAAACAACTTTTTTCAAAATGGATCTCCAGATGTATCAAGCCGATTTAAATGAAACTGAAACCATATACATACATACATATCTATGTCCTACAATTATCTATCGTCAAGCATGGGCTTTCTTTAATGGATGTTTATATCTTTATTACAAATTTATTAAAAATTTAAAGTAGATGTATTAATTTTATTCAAAAATAAGTTTATAATTCCACCCTTGTTTTCAAATCACTTTTATGTAAATATATTAATAAATATATACTGTCTATTGGACAGTAAAAAAATTGTTTCCTTAAAAGTTGCGCCAGAATAAAATTACTTTGAATGTAGCCCCTTAGAGAAATGAATAGACGCCCATAGTTGCCCAAATTATATGATGCAAATACCCTATTTCGACATAATTTAGCTCAAAACAAAATTTTACTCATAAATTAAGAATACAATAATAACAACAATTAAGAGCACAGTCTGAAATCAACACAGCGTTGCATTCTGGAACATGCGCTTACGCGAAAATACCGCTGAAACAACCAATCAACTCACCAACTACCCACCCACAAATATTTCGACTGAGAGTAATGAAAGGCGGCTTCTGTGCGTCTATTGATTTTTCACAAACGAATATACTTTCCACTCTATGGAAGAATTTGCAAAAGGCAAAGAGCGAATATTTTTTCAACATGGTTACGTAAGCATGACGCATGTATGTATGTATGTAAGATATGTAGGTGTATAAGTATAGAATACATCAACCAGAGAAAGAAGAGACAAATTCTAGAAACAAGAGTGTAGCAGTTCAACAATATTTCGGATACGCTGATTATTGCATGGGGGTGCATTGCAGATTAGGAAACCTTTGGAGTTCGGGACTGAGGGGGTTCACATACATATGTACGTGCTTTCGGAATTCGCATGTACAATTTTGTTTTTCGAATTTTGCACTGAACACTGTTGTTGACAAATTTTTATAATTACATACAGCTGCATATGTGCTTTTAGAATTATCATCATCTTTGGCTCATAAAAATGCTCCATATACAAAAGATACGTGTGCACGGCGTCGGTTAGTATTTTCGCTTGGCACTTGGCCCATTCTTCCCCACACATCTTTGAGTTATTTTTACCCCTGCTGTGAAAATTTATTTGTTTTTCTTTGTGTTTATAGAAAATTTGATTTGTGCTTGCTAAATATTTGATTTTGGTTATTTTTTAAATTTTTATTTGCTTATATAAAATGCATTACATCACATTAGAATATGTTGGGTGGGTGTGGTTAAACTCCTCATCAATTACACAAGCAAATCTTATTCTCTCCCATATGATGCGATTACTTTGAATACTTTGGAGGCTTGTCTCTCTCTCTCTTTTCGGGACTTGCCGCTCAAATCGAGATTGTATTTGCTAAGAAAAAGGAGGCTTGGCACTTACAAGTTCAAAGAGTAGTAATTGATACCTTGTGCATACTTATTATAGATATTTGTTGAAATGTCATGCTGGGATACACACAAGTTTTACAGCTACGACCCCTAATGTATGTATGCAATTAAAATCACCAGAAGGAAAAGATGAAACACGAGTGGAAATTTAGCTTTTAACCATAGATTGTACCTAAAAACTCAAGGATGTACAATTTGTACCCATGTAGGAATATATGTATGTGGATTCACAGATGTTGCTCCCATTTTTGTGAATTCCTTGTACAATTTATACAAATATTAAAATTTAGTATTTTCGATTCTGGTGTTTTGCAAAATGAGCATAAAACATTAGTTTGCCTTTATTTTTACTAAATGAGTAGCATAACAAGCATCTCTATAACTGCTAGCTTACTCGATTTAGATGAAAGCCGCAATGAAAACTCTATGATTTACAAATATTTCGTTTCAGTGCAAATATTAACCAACAATTGCTGACAGTACTGGGATTTCTTACATGTATGGTTTTTCCAGGGCTTAGGTTCTCTATGAACATTTTCTTTGCTTTTTTCCATTCATGTCTTTCTATTTAAGATTTAAATATTTGTACAATATGTATGCATTAAGAGCTGATATCAATCATCAATCATATTCGAAACACAGCCATATGTTTTTCCTTCACATCTCTTCTTTTTGAATTATTAAAGCTCAACGTATCCGGTGGATTATTTTGATTTTCTGTTATTTGTGCATTATGACAAAAATGTACCCATTTAACTCAAGTGTTCGATGGTTCAAGTGTCGATGGTGTACATAACTTTTTAAAATTTAAATGTGGCGCCTTTTTGGTCCAGAGTTCCCTCCAAAGCTATTCTCTTTCTTGGAAGACTTCGACCAAGCTTGTGTGTCATGAAAAAAGTTTTTCATTGTTATGTAATGTTTGGTGAAAGTATGAAAAGCAGTATAAAAATAGCTATTTAAATCAGTGTTATCCTATGGGTATTATGTTACGCAGAAGGTACGATCTTTGATATTTTCGGAATCCTCTTTTCAAAAAGGGTAAAATTGTTAAATTTTAAAGCATATAGCATGATTGAGGATTACGATAAACCTTTTGATAGCCAAAAAAATTAGAGTTATAATTATAGGTGAAGTCGAAATGGGTACGGTACACTCTACTGTTTATTAAAAAAGCCATTTACATATTTTGTATAATCACCAGTTGTTAACTTAATAAGCAAATATAATAATAATAATTGATTGGCGCAACAGCCCGTGTGGGCTGGGGCCTAGCTTTCTTGAATTAACTTGTGTGTGCTTATTATATTTTGCACAAATTAACGGGACCTACAAATAACCGTCTCCGCTAATAAGCAAATATGCTAAACCAAATCTAGAGCTCTGCGCACCAGCCAGTCTGTTTGTCGTTCTGAATAAGTGTTTCCTTACCGTCGGAAAAGCGCAGGAATTCAGTTCTTCCGCTTGTTCTAAACCGATTTGTTAAAGTAGTAATTCTAATTTCCATCACATCTCTCTGAGCACAATCTAACTGGCGTCAGGCATGCAACGCAGGAGAGTTCTGTACCTCAAAAGGGAAAAATTTAACCCCAATAAGATCCGTTTTGCGTCCGTCCGTGTGAATGTAATATACATTTTTTTCGGGGATGAGGTGACCCCAGAATTTTTTTTATTTTTGCATCGCTTTGGGTATTGTTCGAAGGATAACTTTGAATTTTAAAATTTTTCCACCAATTAAAAACCAAATTTTTATCAAGGTTACACTTTATCTATGTATATAAACTATGTATATATATTAGATCGGGATGACTGCGTATTATTGTTTAATATGACTTTTCGATTTCTTATAAAGCATTCGCATTTCTAGGCATTTTTATTTTCGTTATGCCACTGAACTTTGCTTACTACTGAATGGAATCTTTGAGTTGTAGTACAAAAATTGGTTTAGACATTTTGAATATGATGAACAGGAAAGAAAAGCTCTTCACCTTCGTAATCCCATGCAAATTCATTTAAATTTTCTTGTACATACACAGAAACGAGTACAATGTGTCAACACATTTGCTAAAGTAGGCTTGCCTCTTCTGCCTTCCGCACTTTCTCACTCTCCCTCGACCCTTTGTCATTGATACGAGTAGCGCATTACCGAGCCTCTTTTCTGTTCAATTTGTTGTTTTGGTTGTTGCTGTTGGCTGCTTTTCTGGCGGGGTAACACAGTTTATGCCTTAGCCATTCGCTCTTGTCAATATTCCGAGTATTTTGCAAATGCAAGTTTTAAAAATAATTTTTGAATGCATACTAAAAATCGCGCATTTATTATTACGTGACGTCTCTTTTAAAAGGTTGCTAGTAGCATTGCATATAATATAATATGTACATAGTATAAGTTAAGCTCGTTTCCATGCAACTATAGTGGTAAATTTCAAGTGAAATGGAATTGACAAGAGCAGGCGCAATCATAGTACATTTCCATTTAACCGATTAAGAGAGATTGGAAATTCATAATGAAATTTTTTATCTTATCTTGTTGGAATAAAAACAAAATTTATACTTAGCTGTAAAATTGTGCTGAAAACCGTATAAAATTTAAAAAAAAAATAAATAATTGGCACAACAGCCCGTTTGGGCCTAGGCCTAGCTTTCTCGCATTAACTTGTGTGTGTGCTGGTTCTATATTTAAGCGCAAGTTCACGGGACCCACAAATTTTTTCTATAGTATACGAACGGGGTTTCTTTATTTTCTTGGCAAAGTATACTCTCGGAGAGTTGCCAGTAACTTCACGTATAAGCGACCGAGCACTTATTCATTAAGTCACGGTGGCGTCGTGTTCATTTGGATCAGTAATCAGTTTTCATTCATAACACATTAGAGTAACCTCGTAACCTTTCTTGTTAACCGATCAATGGCCGGGAAGATTTCACTACTTCGGTTAAGTTAAAATCCCTTTCAGCTTTCGATTGTCTGCTTCAAGTACATACACACAAAATGTTACTACCTGGGCTACACATCGATGTAATTTTTTGCTGTGGAAGTGTTTCCTTGTGATTTAGAAGCGCCGTTTATGGTATGGAACGTTCTCGGATTAATTTTTGAGTCGGATGTTGAGTTTTCATGGCGTAAACAAATTTTAACTATCCAAATTAATATAAAAGAGTAATATTGTTTGGGCCAACTCATCATACATAGTATATCATAGTAAACCTGCAGCTTTTGGAAATACATATGTACTTGTTTTTCTATTTTTCGTAATTGTCGTAATGTCTTCTAGAATTTTTAATTTTACATATGTACATACATACATACATATGTACATTACATGTACTGCCGTAGGAATTTGAAACTTTGAACTGCTCTCCTGAAAAACTTGAAAAACAGACTTAGGCGGTTATGACTTGCGACCACAGATATTTGTATGTACATATGTACATACATATATCAGTCTGACACCTTTTTGGCAGTTCTTCAGGCCACCAAATTACGAGTCGTTGTTATTACATTATATCTGCAACAACCGCTTTTACATTACGAAAACTTTAACATTCAAGTAGTCTTATAGTATTAAAAAAAATAATTGAAAAAACACGATATTTTCCATAATTAAAACGGAGAAGATAGAAGGGCAACAATATGTTAGGCAACATTCAAAATTCTTTTGAATAACCCAAAGAAGAACTTCAAAGTGCTAGTTGAACGAGCTGGAGAGAAACGAAGGAAAATGCATTTTTTGAGGGTTCAATAAACCCAAAAAAGCGACAAGGCTTTTTTTGAAAAACTAAAACTTCTGGAAATTCCAACTAAAATTCAAATAAAGTAAGGATTAATAGTTCCATGTAGAATATTTCTTTCGAAAAAGTTAATGAAGATTTGCAGACTACATATGTACTAAACATTAGTAACAAAGTGTTTGCATAATTCTTACTATTATGTAATGCTGACAAAGCAAAGACAAATAGCAGGAAAGAGCCAAGAAGCCTGGCTTCCTCGTCGTTTTTGCAAGTTTTCAAACAAGGAAAGTTGTCGCCCCCTCCTTAAAAAACCACTGCGCCGTGTTTCAGAATAAAAGCTAGAGTTTTTATAAAATTTTGTCAAAGCGGGGAGCCCGTACACACACATGCACACGTACACACGCCACGCCGAGCACTAGCAAGCTGTGAGCTATGGTGTCGGCGGTGGCCGGACAGGAAAGGGAAGGGCACTAGCCACTGTGCAGCGGCAATGAACGGTTCAAGATATGGCGCGACGTCTGCTGCAAGGCGCAATCGGTGTCAACGGCGGCGTTGGCACGGCACACACATGCACACATGGTCCCCCTTTCAATACTTAACACTTTTATCCTCTTTTTAACAATTACATATGTGAAAGATATGCTTGCTACAACTTTCGAATTTCTTCAAAATTTTACATACATACTTATGTACACTTTGAATTGCAAGTGCAAGGAAATTAGTTTCGGATTTTAGCACTCACCTGCGCCTCAGGCAATTTACGCGACGAAATGCGGTAAATCGACATTTTTGTAAATTTTCTAAAAGAGAATTATTTTTAGTTACTTTTCGTGGCTAAAACAATAGAATTTGTTACACACTTTGCACGCGGTCGACGATGAACGACTTGTACTAGTAATGCAGTATCCCGTAAGATCTCTCTCGCTCTCTGCCACTGACTGCGAACTGCGAACGTTCCACTCGTAAAACAAGGTACGGCGCACTTGAATTCACCAAGCAGACTGAACACGGAAGAAGTGGCGCCAGGGTTGGGGCTGGGCCAGGGTTGGGCTGGGCCAAAATAAAAACGTACCCAATTTTTCGTACCTTGAGAAAAAAAATTTTTTAGGATAAGTCCGCTTTTACACGATGCGACTCGGCCCCGGCGATTTTTTCGCATTCCGCTTTGAAATCGCGCATAGCTTTTACACGATGCGACTCGCTGGTGTCGAGCATTTTGACACAAGAGTCTGCAGCTGGTTTTATTTCTGTAATTTGTAAACATTTAAAGCACTTATTCCACTCTTTGCTCATTTTCTTCTTTATATTTACTTTTATGCGTAAAGTTCTGTAAATTTTTCAGTTTATTTGCAATACGTATTCACTCGATTTCAAGTTTTAATTTACAGTCGACAGAGCGAAGCGCGAAAACGAATAAAGAGGAACGTCAGAAAATCAGAAAATCGCAGCACAATCGCTGCCCGAGCGATTTTGCGCGTTCCCCTGTCGTTTCACCCCTCTTTCCTACATTCTTCCGTGTCTCCGGGGCCGAGTCGCATCGTGTAAAAGCGGACTAAGATGAGTTATGAGGTAACACTGCACGCAACTAGAACAAAATTACAAAAATATTTTCTGCCCATTATTCATTTTTAAGTTACTACCACAGATTTTGCCTCCTCACTTAAATGGAAGTATTATTATAAATTGTTTACAGATCTAGCTTGAGATAGTTATTTCAATAAAAGCAAGCAGCTATCCGATATATTAAGTATTTTCAATTATTTCCACCGATTGTTAGCATCAGAAAAACATTCTTCTTTGCTGGCAGTACCTTGAATTGCAGCCCTTCCAGAAACTGGAATTTGTTAAAAATGCAAAGGGGTACCATGTTCACGTGAGAGGAAAAGATATAAGATATTTGGAGGCATGAGTATTCATATGCTAAACAGAAACAACTAGTGTTTCATAATCTTGCAGTCGAAGAACAAAATCTCGAGCCGCGCGACAATTTTTCTATCTGGTACGAATTCCACACAGTTCCACCCCATCTAAATTCAATTCCACACAGTTACACCCCATCTTAATACCCGCTAATGGACTCAGGACGCGAACCGGCGAACCGGTATACACCCCCGGTACACGAACCACCTTTTATATTAATTAATTAAATTTGCAAGAAAGTTTTCAATAAATTTGTACTGCAAATATGTCTTTAATCATATTTGTACCGCAAATGCCGCAAATGCACCTGGTCTCGCACTTACTGGAGGTAGTTGGTGTTAATGAAAGTGGTTTACTCAAGTAATCGTCACTCATTCTTTAAAATTTTGTATTATTTGTGGTACGTTTTCAAATAATTAAACACTCGGGAAGTGTCTTATATATAAAACAATTTATAATAAATATTTGTATCCCCATAAAATGCCGATCAGCTGTAAAGTAGGTGCAGTCAGCTGTAAAGTAAGCGCTATCCGCTGTGTCGAATTCCCAACCCACTGCGAACCAATTTTTGAGGTTTGACAGTTGTTGGTCCGAAATGTAAACAAAGGAATTTTTGTGAATGCAACTCTGTAAGGAATTACAAAAACAAAATACATTGCGAATCACACGAACGCTATCAGTGTGAGGGAGGTTTCAAAAAAATGGAAATTTTTGTTCCCTGGACGGACAGTTGGATATCTGGTAGTAATCTGTGACCGTAGCTGCTTAATGTCTCGTTATTCCGTATTTGAAATTTATTTATTTATTTATTATATAGTATCCTAGCACAACAAGATTTTAAATCTTATAAATGACAGTGCTAGTCATAAACATAGTAAATAATTATATGAGTTCATTTAGCTTAATTAAAAATTATACATTAAAGATCGAAGATCGAAGATTGAACATTAAAAATTAAAATCTAGACAATATAAAAAACTACATACTTATATGCTAACAATGGGATTAATTAATTAAATAAATGTGAAATAAACTACAAAAAATTTGAAATTTAAACATTTGACCCGTTTTTAAGCAATATAAAAAGATTAGCTTTAAATTTTAAATGGTTCTGTTGCTGCTGCAAAGTTGCCGGAAGAGAGTTCCAGAGGCGAATTCGCGTGCTCATTTTACAAGATTCGTTTCCTTCTCGCCCCACAGTGTTGATATCTCGACGTGCTCTGAGAAATAAAACGCGTACCCAAAAAAAAAAATGTACACAAATCAGTACGAAAGAACGGTGATTTCCTACCCTGAGTGGCGCTCTGCAGTGGGCGCAATGTGGAGTAGAGTGTGGCATGTGTGGAGCTGTTGGGTTGCCGTTGCTGTTGCACTTTTGGTAACTTGCTTAAGCACATGTAACAACCTTACAACCGGTTCGCGGTACTAACAATGACTCGTACTAAATTACTAAATTGGTACTAACAATGGAACAACAGAACAGCTACAATGTTGCTATCATATCACACTCGTTGGTTTTTATCTCCGAAAATAGTCGAAATTATGATCGCCACGCCAAAATTAACCGCGAATATGAAACCAGAAAAATTCAATTCAAAAATTGTCTACCTCACGTGTTTTGCACTGTAAACAAGCTTCGCTTAACATTGGTGTTGCCACTGGACGGATTTCTGTCAAAATCGGTGAACGGTTGCAGTTTTTCGCACTAAAAAACTACTGTTCCCCATATTAGTACATACTGTTCCCCATATTAGTACATACTATTTAATAGTATTATTAGTACCAATTTTTACATATAGGTTGATACATGTGCTAAAAGCTAATTTCATTGAAAATATGCTAGATAAAATTCGCGCGGTTTTTCTGTTTGAAGTGTACTTAAAACGTAAGTGTATTTTAGCAAGAAAATTCAATTAAAATCGCGCGTTTTTCTAACGTAACGAAAAAGGAAAAATCGCAATTTTCGCCGCAATCCGGAAAATTTCAGGATTTTTCTGCTCTACGTAGTAGATTAAGGGTTAAGGAATGCAGCGAAACGCATCCCGGCAATTTGCGACGCATTTCGGCGAAGACGTAATCCCCCGCCTTACGTAGTTTTCTGCACGCGTTTTTTGCCCATTTTTGTATGCAAAAATTTTGCCGTTATAATTTTGGGATTTTCGCATTTTTCGTTACGTCATTTCATCTGCATTACGTAGCAACGACCAGACGGGCAAGGAAATGTGGAAATTTTACTTTTTAAACTAAAAGTAATAACTAAAAGTGTTGATTGGATGATCCACACGGGCATTTTCCTCTCCGGAAAATCGAGTTCATTGGCAAGAGGAAGAACGGAACGTTTTTCCCGCATGCGAAGTGAATCTTGGTTTTGGTTCTATTCTAGCTGAAGTGGCAGCACTGGTAGAAAGGAACAGGGCAACCGAAATCAACTCTGGTAGCTGTGCGCCGCTGTACTGAAAAGACACAGAACTTTGCATAAGCCACAATTCGTCTGGTTTTCGAATTTGGAGACACAGTTCAAAACATTTCTGTATTATGCTTATAGCTGTTCAAAAGATCGTGAATTAAAATTTTTTGGCTGTTCCAAGCGAGTGCTTTTGAAAATGTGCCAAGGAGCTGACAAATGACTCAATTTTAAGCTTTTGATTTTTCTCAATATCTTCGCAACTTAACCCTTTCGCTATGTTGTATCCATATGGATACACTCATCTTTGTGGGCATCTGACAATCTCCACGCCAAAAAAACAACTTGGTTTTCAACTGATTATGATTTTTCAAGGTCTTAGTAAGCACCTACAATAAAAATATTTAAGTTTTTCTTTAAACTGAGGAAAATATAGCATTTTAAAAAAAGTGCCAAATTTTTTTCATTTTTTTGATGAAAAGCAGTTTTTTAATATAAAAATTACGTGTATACGTGACAATATATTTCTTTAATCGAGCCGAAAGCCCCGGCAGCTAGCGCTCATATTTTTTTAATTATAATAATTTATTATTGTAATTACGATAGTAAATAAATAAATAAATATTTCTTTAAAAACATATCAGATATGTAGAAAAACGTTCATTTTAACATTCTGCATTATTACTTTTTAAATTAATTTAACTGTAAAAGCCTTGCCGATTTTTTAAACTTTCTTTGTATCCATATGGATACAAACGTAAGTTGTGGTTGTAAACGGTGTACGCACAAGACATATGAAATCCTTTTGCGTTTGAGGCTTATATCGTGCAGACGTTTATTATTAGCTCAACTGACATCAACATAACTTTAAAAAATGTCTAGAAAATTAGGAGATCATGAAATTGAACAACTTTTAACTATGTACTTTCGTCTATTTCGATATTTCTCACTTAGAATATGAATCAGACGAATATGACCTGGCTACCAACTTATTAGAAAGCTTTTAATTAGAAGACTTTTTCGAGAAGGTCCGTATGAGATAACTATATAGGATATTGATGGTGCTAATAATGAAGATTCTGGGGAAATTTATATAGTAGATTATGTGACAGTTCAAGAAAGCGCTGTTTTCCGAAGTTCACAGGTGGCATTGCATAAGGCTTACCAATTTCGTTGGAAAAAGTTTTTGGACAACTCCAGAAATTCTCATTAGATCTAAAAAGTGGACTCTGAAAATATTTGACGACTTGATTTATTTAGCAGTATGCAATTCTGGGTTAGAGTACAGAATGAATCACGAAAACAATGGACATAAAAATAACTATATGGACTTACTGAGCTTTCGTAATGATATTGCGAATGGATAATTAGCTCGGTTCAATCAACAGGTATGTTCTCGTAAACGGCACGCCCATCATATTTAAATTAGGATATCCCAATCAGTCGAACGACCTCTTAGAAGAGACGTAAAGTTACACCATCGACTTCTATTTGGTATGACGAAAATTAAAAATGGCCGGAACAGCCGGAACACACCAAGGATAAAGGTAGATGCAAGGATGTAAGGAGCAAACCAGATGCAACTGCTCAAAATGTGATGCTTTCTTGTGCATTCCAAATGGATCAAGAAAATACTTTAGGGAATATCATTATATCTCAAATGAATAAAATTTTTATGTTTTAGTTTTTTCTTCTGTTTCGTATCATTTTTTCTCTTTATTTATTTCAATTTATATGAATTTGAAGTGTATAGTTTTTCATATATATTTTCTTATTTATTGAAAAAGGTGGAATTTTATGTATTTTAACCACAGAAACAAATAAAAACTGAAATATAACAGAAAATAAATTTCTTGCATTTTTCTTTACCATACACGAAATTTGTATCCATATGGATACATTCCAAAAACACATTTAAGCCTCGTTCACATTCGACTTTCCTCGCTTTGCTTGACAGTTTGAGATTCAACAACAAAGCGTGAAAAGTATAAGGCTTGCTACAATGAACGCTTTAACTTTGGATTTTACTGATATAATTGCAGTAGTAGTAGTTATGCTACTAATGTTTGAAATTCGCGAGTGTCTTAATTGAAAACGCAAACGCACGAGACAATGAAACCAACTGCAAGCGCACGAGAAAATGAAAAATATCACAAAAAATTTCAACAACTGATTGTCAAAGCGCAAAAAAGTTGAGAGTTGCCCAACATTTTGCTTCGCATTGCTTCGTTTCGCTTTCCTCGCGTTTTATTTAGCAAGCTTCATATAAAAGCATGTACATATTGAACTTATCTGTCAAAGCGAAATTCTGAAGTAAAGCGAAGCAAAAGTCGAATGTGAGCGAGGCTTTAGGGTGAACATTTTTTTAAATCGAATAGTGATTCATATTCCTATGACCAATAAGAGTAAGAATTGAAAGAATTGGACTTTTAAAGCTACCCGTTAAAAACTTGTAGCGAAAGGGTTAAATTGAATTCCACAAACTATTTCACTGCATACTTTTGGGCAACTTTATTTTACCATTGGTGGAAGGAACATTGGTGTTTCTAAAAAGTCATGAAGGAACATTGTGTTGTCGAAACATGTGTATAGCAATCTTCCAGCAACACAAACATGTGTTAGCCAATCTTCTAGCAACACAAACAATGGGCCAGCTGACTGATAACAGCAATAAGAGCGCTATCAGGTCACAATAGACGATGGCCAGATACCAGAATTGCCAGCAACCTAATAATTGTATGCAATGATAATAATTGTTTTTATTCTGTGTTCTAACATATTTCTTATTAATTTGACATTGAACAAAATTAATAAAATATTTTCAACGTTTTAAAAAATTTGTGTTTTATTTGCAAAAATATTTAGGTAGAATAATTCACATTTGCTGAATGCTGAAAATGTGATGAAATACAATTCATAGGCAGACAGAGTTCTGCTCAAATCCTTTGTAGTTTTTGCAAATTATGCATTTTTCCCATCATAAAACTTTGAATGGCTTAAAAAATTCTTTTTATTCTCAAGGTACGGTTTTTAAAAAAATTTGGTATGTTTTTATTATCGCCCATCCCAACCCTGCGTTCTGCACTGAACACATCTAGCGCACGCAGAATTTCTTTCTCAGTTGCGGAACGTACGTGTCGAGGCATTTTTCAATTTCAACACGTGAAGTATTTTATTCCAGAAACGGAATTATTCAGCAACCCAATAGATTCAAAAGCCGAAGATTGCAGCTACCAGCATCTTATCAAGCAGGCAAGTCGAAATTATAAAAATTTTTCTATTTCAGCCTCAAAGAAATGTTTTATGTGCCATTATGAAATATATGTAATCTGACGCATCGGCGAAATCGGTGCCTGCGCTGCTTCGGGTCTAATATGCTTCGCGATTTTATTGAATTTTCACGGTTTCGCAAAGTAGAAATTTAGAAATTGCCTAACCCAATGATGAGAATGAAATGTAAAATTTGTATACATATTGTGAATAATGAACGAATCAATTTGTCTCAGTACATTATTCTAGTATTTTTCCATGTGAAATGTAAAAGATGATTCGTTACAGCACGAAATTAAGTGGATTGTATTTGCCAATTCCTTCGCTTTAAAATTTTCTTTGTTCGGCAGCTCTGCGCTCAGTCAACTGAAGTGACTGCGTGCCATGTGCGCAGCTGGCCGAGTCTGACGGACGGACGGCGGCAACGTTGGCAACGACAACTATAGGCGATGGTTTGGAAGAGGTTGAGGGGCTAGCAAGCGAGCAGCTATGAAAGCTGTGGTGGTGTGAGGAGCTAGTTGTGAGGCTTGTAAAAGTACATATTAAGGCAGCGTGTTCCAGACGCATCCAGTGGCAAACGTGTCAAGGCGAAAACTTTGTTGCTTGATTCTAATTTTTAAATGTCACATTTTTTCTTTGAAAGTAAATGACAATGCATTGTCAAAATTTAATCTTGTAATATTTTAGGAACATCCTAATCTTACATTGCATACATACATATGTATGTATGTACATATAGCTAGTGTGCCAACCAAGGGCATGCAATGCATATTGTTTTTCCAAAAATTTTTCAACTTTTGTAAATTCTTGATTGTTTTTACATCGAGTATATTTTTCATATTTCATTATTGAATTTTCTAAATTTGATTTGTTAAAAATTTATTCACGTGTGTAATTATCTTTCTTTAAAACAGCACAATAAAATAAGAGACCCCCCAATACAAACTGCAACATTAATTTCCTTAACAATCCCATCTAACTGTATTGAAAAATGCCTTCAGACGCGAAGAAACGTGATGCGCAGCGCAAGAAGGACTCGCGTAATAAGAAGATCCAGCAGGTCTCCACCTCAAAAAAGGGCATCACGAATGGCATGACCAATGGCACCAATGGCCAGCCGGAACGTGAAATGACCGAGGAGGAGAAGCTGTGCGCTAAGCTGGAAGAAGAGGCACGCATCAGTGCGGAAGCGCGCTCTTGCACCGGATCGCTGGCGGTGGATCCACGCTCTCGTGACATAAAGATTGCCAACTTCTCTATTACTTTCTTCGGTGCGGAGTTGCTACAGGATACAATGCTGGAATTGAACTGTGGGCGTCGCTATGGACTTATTGGTATGAATGGTTGTGGCAAGTCATCACTCTTGGCGGTGCTTGGCAATCGTGAGGTGCCCATCCAAGAACACGTCGACATCTTTCATTTGACTCGTGAAATACCTGCTAGTTCCAAGAGCGCGCTGCAGTGTGTCATGGAGGTGGACGAAGAACGCATCAAGTTAGAGAAATTGGCCGAGGAATTGGCTACGAGCGAGGACGATGATGCACAGGAGCAGCTAATGGATGTGTATGAACGTCTGGATGACATGTCTGCCGATCAGGCAGAAGCTAAAGCGGCACGCATTCTGCATGGTTTGGGATTTGACAAGGAAATGCAGCAAAAGCAAGCCAAAGACTTTTCAGGTACATCAAAGCAAGGCATTCCCTTAATTTCTGTTGTAACTTTTTGCATCACTCTCCGCTGCTAGGTGGTTGGCGTATGCGTATCGCTCTAGCGCGTGCACTTTTCGTGAAGCCGCATCTGCTGCTACTGGATGAGCCCACAAATCATTTGGATTTGGATGCTTGCGTGTGGCTTGAGGAGGAACTGAAAACCTACAAACGCATTTTGGTGCTCATTTCGCATTCGCAGGATTTCCTCAATGGCGTCTGCACCAACATCATTCATATGACAAAGAAGCGACTCAAATACTACACCGGCAACTATGAGGCATTTGTGCGAACCCGCATGGAATTGCTGGAGAATCAGACGAAGCAATACAACTGGGAACAGGATCAGATCGCACATATGAAAAACTACATCGCTCGCTTCGGCCACGGCTCCGCCAAGTTGGCGCGCCAAGCACAATCTAAGGAAAAGACCCTAGCCAAAATGGTCGCCCAAGGTCTCACCGAGAAAGTGAGCGATGACAAAACATTGAATTTCTACTTCCCGTCTTGCGGTAAGGTGCCGCCGCCGGTTATTATGGTACAGGTAAGTTTAGATAGGTTCTCGAGTTAGCACTCAAGGATAGCATTTTACAAGTAAAACTTGTGCCATTTTTTATCTTGCTCTACCTTTACAGAATGTCAGTTTCCGTTATAACGACACAACTCCCTTGATTTATAAGAACTTAGAATTTGGTATTGATTTGGACACTCGATTGGCGCTGGTGGGTCCGAACGGTGCGGGCAAGTCAACGCTGCTGAAGCTGCTCTACGGCGATTTGGTGCCCACGTCCGGAATGATACGCAAGAACTCGCATTTGCGTATCGCGCGCTACCATCAGCATTTGCATGAGTTGTTGGACCTGGATGTCAGCCCACTGGATTATATGATGCGCGCCTTCCCCGACGTTAAAGAGAAGGAAGAAATGCGTAAAATTATTGGCCGCTATGGCCTCACAGGACGCCAGCAAGTGTGTCCCATACGCCAACTCTCGGATGGGCAACGTTGCCGGGTGGTGTTCGCCTATCTGGCCTGGCAAGTGCCACATTTGCTGTTGATGGACGAACCTACAAATCACTTGGATATGGAGACGATTGACGCGCTCGCCGACGCAATTAACGATTTTGATGGTGGCATGGTGTTAGTTAGTCACGATTTCCGTTTGATTAATCAGGTACGAAGGCGGCATCAGGAAGTATATTCAAATATAATATTATACGACTTAAATTTTAGGTGGCCGAGGAAATTTGGGTATGCGAAAAAGAAACAGTTACCAAATGGAATGGCAACATTTTGGACTACAAGGATCATCTGAAGAATAAGATCACAAATGAGAATGACCGAAAGAAGAAATAAACGCCAACTGTTGGGAGGATACAAAACTTTGAAATTTGGACTTTGCGAATTTGAAAGAAATATAGAAAAAGAAATATATAAAATATTTAAATATGATATGATAATAGCAAAACTAAACACACTAAACAAATTTCTATTTGATGCGATGTGATTAAGCAGGTATTTTATTAGATACACCTTAAAAAATATTAGATACCTAAAAGTTTATATATTTGGTTCTTGTGCTTATCGTGCACACAAGTATGTATTCGTTTCATTCGAATTTTCGGGCAATATTTCATGTATATTTCGATTTGCTTTGCTCGAACTAAATATATAGCTGTTTACGATTGTGGAATTAAAAATTCCATAACTCCATCTTTACTGCTTTATTAACGTTCTCAAAAGTGTATGGATAGTAAACACTTCTGCGCAATCCATTCTGAAATTTGTAGATCACATTTAAATTATGTCGAAATTGAATCTTTTTTATTTGAAACACACAAAATGTGGGAATTTAATTTCAGCCTGAAACAACAAAACAAAAAACCAAAAAAATTGGAAACACATACATAAATAACAGTTATTGGAAACGGAATAAAGAAAACATTCGTCCAATGACGCATATCAACGTCTTTTATTTAAATTTCTTTAGAATTTGCATTAAAATAAGATAACCTTTATAAGATAGAAAACTACAATTGCACTTCGGATTGCAAGCCAACGTATGTTCGGTTTCATTCGTTCTAAATCGGGTTGCAGAATTGGGATGATTGAATAAGATAATTCTATTTAAAGCAAATGGATTCCACAAACTAAATTTGAATACCGATTCGGATTTAAATTTTCCTTATTAATCAGCGGGTTTATGCATTTTTGATGTATAAACAGGTACGTTCGTAAATGCAACCCAGCGGTTGCACTGCAAAGCAACGCGTTCGTAAAAGCAAAATGGCGCAATACTGTTGCGTGCAACGCGTTCGTTAATGCAACGGCTTGGCACCGCAGTGACAAATTTCTGCAGCTTTCGCAGTCATTATCCTACTGTTGCCGTTTGCAAAACACGAAATGGAAACGTAGAAAATTTATTATAAATGGATCAAAATTTGTTTGCCATCTTGTATAAAGATGGAATATATCATCTGGATAGGTTTTTATTGTTTTAAAGTAATTATTTACTTTCGGGATCGATCTTTTTTTCTTTTTCAGCTAGGTTTTTAGCACGAACCATCTCTCTTTCACTCGTTTTACCCTTTCTTTATTGAAATTCATTAAAAGACTCTAAGTACGTTCGTAAATGCAGTAAATTCGTGCAGTGACAGTAGCAGTGCAGCCAACTTCAGTTCCCACTGCCCGATCAGCTGATTTCGTTTGCAGGTTGGCTGCAGAAACTTTGGTTGCATTAACGAACGCTATTCAGGATGGAATTTTTTGTTAACGCATTAATTGATAGTTGCGAAACTCGAAGTGAGAGTCTTTTAATGAATTTCAATAAAGAAAGAGTAAAACGAGTGAAAAAAGATATATCGTGGTAAAAACCTTGAAAAAGAAAATAAGATATATCCCAAAAGTAAATAATTACTTTAAAACAATAAACACCTATCCAGATAATGTATTCTATCTTTATACATGATAACAAACAAATTTTGATCCAATTATAATAAATTTTCTACGTTTCCATTTCGTGTTCTGCAACCCGCAACAGTAGGATAATGACTGCGAAAACTGCAGAAATTCGTCACTGCGGTGCCAAGCCGTTGCATTAACGAACGCGTTGCACGCAACAGTATTGCGCCATTTTGCTTTTACGAACGCGTTGCTTTGCAGTGCAACCGCTGGGTTGCATTTACGAACGTACCTCAAAACTCTACCCAATTTGAAAAATTTTTTATTTCGGAAAATATAACCTTTCCACTCAAACAATAAGCAATAGCTAACACGTTTTAGGAAATTACAGCAGTGCACTTGGAATGGAATGGGTGTTATTCTAAAATGTTAGGTACGTTCGTAAATGCAGTAAATTCGTGCAGTGACAGTAGCAGTGCAGCCAACTTTAGTTTCAAAAAATCCTGCGTCCGCCTATGGCTCTGTTCTGTATGACGTTTCGAATGTCAAACCGTTGTAAAACGAAAAAAAACAATAGGGATATACACGATCTGGTGCAAATTGCCTTGCAAAGGTGCATATGCAGAATATTTGTGCACTGCATGCAATCACAACAACAAAACATACTGATATGCAAATGCATCACGGTCACTAGTTTCCTATACAAACCCCCTAATGCATAGATGAAAATATTTTTGTTGCGAACTTATGAACATTATTTCTAAAATTCCAAAATCATTGGCTATGGGATCTCCGAAGTTACAATGGCTAACGCACCAAGACGTTCATTTTCATAATATTGACTGTTGTTCGTACCTCGATAGCGGGTTCAGATAGTCCCCATATACATACATACAATACATACTTTTCTTCGTGAGTTGACCTAAAGATCTATCTTTGCATGCTTACTCAAGTCAATCGTTTGATAAATGTTAAAGTTATTCATTATTCACATACCGACATAAAAGATGGCGCACCCGCTATATATCCTATTTATTCAGTTGACTGAAAAAAATTCTATATTTTGGTTTTAAGACTTTTTAAAATCATTTTTACACCTTTCTAAATTTTGTTTGCTTTCTTATTTTATTAAGTCCATTTTACTGACTAAACCAAAATCAGCCCGGCCCTGAAATTTATTGCGTTCAGGCTTTCGCCGCCTCTATTCAGTTATGACTTCCTTTGCACGTGCCACATGCCAATGGGACAGTAAGAGGAGGAGCACTTCAAATGACAAATGCAAACATTTGGAGTTGAACACTGCCATAAACCCGTCATCCTTTATGTACCCTTATAAGCAGTGAAAAAAGTGTTTTCCGTACGACTGCACGCAGACAAACGGACACACGCACAAACGAACACCGCTGCGCAGGCGCGCACGCATGTGCGTTCCGATTTGCGGATTTGTTTACTTTGATATGTATGCATGCATATGAGTATCCTGCCTCTGGCATATCCTGCTAAAGGATAATTTGCAACCCGACACAGAAATGCCGTGACGTCGTCCGCCCCGTGTGTCCGTGTGTGTGCTAAAAAGAAGCCGCCTTCCAAAGCGAATAGGCCGAAATTTGAAAATGCTGTAATTTAGGCAATGGCCCGAAGTGAATTTGGAACATTCAGATTAAAATTTTTCACGTTGGTGAGCGAAACAAAAAGGAAGCAACGCGCACGCGCCGCTGCTGTCTCAAAAAGCAGCTGCTATCGCCACTGGTGCCGATGTTGCTGCCCTGCCAGCCTGTCTCTGCCACTTCCAGTGTGTGGCAGGCTATTTTCATTTTGATGTGGAACAACAAATGAACCTAAATTATATGTATTTATGTTCTTAACTTTATGCCATCGCTTTTTCTTTCAAAGTTAGATTTGCTGTCAAGAACTTTTAAATTTTGTGAACGTCTCAAAGAGATATGTGAACGCTGTATTATTGCACTGAAGACTCATATTCCTAACTTTCATTAATCCAAAAACGTGCTGTTCTCAAATAAGCCCGGAACATTCAAAATTCCTTATCGGTGTGATAAGGATAGATCCTTGAAGGAAATAAGGATCATAAACAGCTTCATACCGCTTAAATCTTACTGTTACACGAAAAACTCTCACAATAGGCCTTCAAGGTCCCGCTGATTGGGAAACTAGATCCCTACTTGAAATACAATCTTATTTATAAGTATAACCAAAGACTAAAACTGATGTCGGATTCGATTTCGTCTCTTCCGATTTTAAAATATTGCTGCCAATATTGGGTCTCTTCGAATTAAGTATTTCTGAAATAAAACCTTTATTTTTTCGAACTTCAAAGTACTTATAAATATTTAGAATTTCGCTTCAGATACCGAGATTCTAACGGGCTCTGATTTCAATTCCATTCGATTACTCTTTATACTACTTTTTCCTATACATACATATGTACTTATATGCATATTATATATATATTTTTCATACATTCAATTTCTTATAGAAAAACCTATCTTTACTAAGTAAGCTCATGTAGCTCTCTCAGCAAAAAGAGCTACAATAAATAAGTGTATGTACTTTAATTGTTTTCGCAGTACCTACTCGCTTTTTTCGAAATTGGTTATATAGGTATATTTCTATATACATATGTGAGATGGCTAAGTTAAGCTAAGCTTAGGCGCTTATTAAACCAGCAGAAGCGCACAAATAGTGCTTAAAGAATTGTCGGGCACTTAAGCTGTACATATTTAAAGAATTTACCCTCTTACAAATTAAAAATTAACAGTTAAAAAATCTTTTCCTTGGAAAGCCTCATAAATGAGAGCGAGGTAGTGAGCATTATTCATATTTTGCCAGCAGGTTTTCAACACCCAATGCTTTTTTATACTCCTTTACACACATGCTCGCACGTTTTTACTATATGTACGTATGTATGCATTTACACCCACTGATGGGCAGCCAACTCGAGTTCCGCAGCGATGCAAGCGAGTTGCATGTTCCTTGACGACTCTTGTGCTTGGTTTTTGCGCAACCCCACCTTCGCTCTCGATAAATTGCTCTATTCACACCAGGGATGTTAATGCCGAAATATTTCTATGTATAATTCCGGGATATCCGAGATTCAATATTTCAATCCCGGGAGCCTGCGATTTTCGGAATCGGAATATTTCATACACATTAACATTAGCCAACATTGTGGGCTAACAACGACCCTTTCTTATAAACTCTAGAGCCAATAAAGTGAGCAGACTAAGCCAATTTTTGGGTTTAGCTTATACACCAAATTCCATTAATTTAAATGCGTAATTATTCAAACGAGATCCGAGATTTAATCGAAAAAGTTTCGAGGTAGGTAGACTTATGTGTCTATTGTGGCAGTGTCCTTAAACTAAGTTAAGGTTAACTGTCACTGTGGACCGAATTTGGTCAAAATCGAACAACTGCTTCTTTTTCTCCTGTGGCCACAGACAGTTGTAAACGCGAAATATGGAGAAAATAAGGATCGGAAGTGATTCAGAAAATTTCAATTTGCTTACGTCTATACCTAGAACCGCTTCTTTATACCGTTATAATTTTCGACCAACGCGAATATGTGCACCCTATTACCATAGGTGCAGGGTATAAAAGAGGCAGGCAAGAGAGATCAATAAGATCGCAGGGTCATTGCTAAGAGGTAAGTGACGAGGGACGCAGGTGTTGGCGGTGATGCCGCTGCTAATATCCCTGTCGATGCAATGCACTCATTGGCCCACGCTACGCCATGCTACGCATCTGTGCCGGCAGTCGAGTGTGTGCGCCTATGTATGTATGTAGTATGTATGTATGCGTATGCATTTTTGTGTGATTGTGTGCGAGTGTATGCTGATGTTTATGCAGCAAGTGGGTTGTTGCATGCAACGTTGCGCGTACCTTGGAGGCAGTTGGTGGCAAGAGGCTTGCAAATTGCATTTTTGTTGGTTGTCATGGTCTTTGTTGGTTTCGCTCATGCACTTTTTGCTGTTCTTAATGTTGTTGCTGCTGTTGTTCTTTTTGTGCAATGCACAACAAACAAAGCAGGCGCAGGCGTAATTACAGGCTTTGCCGGCCCTTTTGATTGGATCGCACTTTTAATTACTTTTCCCTCTGCGAATGGATTGCATTTGCATTCGCCACTTGCCATGCACTTTTTTGTTGCTAACTTCTGCTCTTCCCCCTTTTTATGGAGTGTGATTTATGCTGCACAAAATGGCAGCAGCAATTTTAAGTCCTTGTTTAGGTGAGGTACGGTTAATGCGGCTACTTACGCACACTAAGGCCAAAGTAGGCTCAATGTGTCCTTGTCTAGGTAAGATGAAAATTATTTACAGCAGAAATCAGAAATCGCTAAAAAAATATAATATTCATTTACCTCTTTCTTTCTTTTCTACATACAAACAAGGATTGTGCTATTAGAACCCAGCGACCGCTGATCCTTTTTGTACACTAAAAAAATTATTTACAAAATTGAAAGAGTTTGGATATGAATTTATTTCAATATAAAAATTATGAAAGATATAAAAATATCAGAATATGAGAATGGGAATTTTTGATGTTTCCTTTAAATCTATTATTTCATATTATCAACTATGATATTAAAGAATAACTTTCAAAGGGCTGCTTCCTTATTACTTTTGCATTGATATCATACTAAATCTTTTTTCGAATTCCTGTTCTGTGCATTTTCATTATGATAATAAAATATTATAAATAATGTTATTCAGGACAATTAGAACAAAAGTTAGAACCACTCCGTACAAAGTTTTTATTTTAGAACTCTAGTTGAATATTTGGTACTATTTTAACGAAATCAGAACGAATAATGCCATTGTTAGGGCACCGTAGATTATGGCCAGTGAAGAGAGCGGCAGATGTGATGGTTTAGCAAATATTTCGTGCAGTGGCGTTCCCATGGAAAAGCCGTTAAATTTTCCGGTAATTGCAGTTTTTTAAGAATGCAAAAATATGTTAATTTTGCAGGAGATTTGCTTTATTTTCGGACAGCTGTTCGTTTAACGCCTTTCAGCAAAAGAACAAAGTAAAACATAATAATAGATCTGAAACATGTCATTTGGCAGCAGATGCCGGCCATCCAGCTTCCTCAACAGGGCATTCATTGCCTTCAAACTGGACTTCTTCTAATACAATAGAAAATTCCTGTCTCTAACGCATCTTTGGTCCAGTTGGTCCAGTTTTGTCTCTATGAAGCTGCACCCAGACTTGACGATCGTGTAGTTCTCAGTTTATGTTTGTTCCCAAAAGTAGTGACGGCAGTTTTCCTGCAATCCAACACAGTGATGTTGCTTTCAAGACTGTAGCTCTACGTGTCTAGTTTCTCAGCTTAGCTTTCTTTTATTATCCCTCAAAGATTGCTATTGTCTTTCCATTGTTCTGGAATATGGCAAATGAATTGCTTGAAATGTTCCAGTTTTCTTTATATTCTCATTTTCGGTTTCATACTGAATCTGATGTCCTTTGAAATGAAAACTTGTTTTCTCGTTTTGGCATTTGCTTCAACTGGACATTGGTCTACGAAAGGATAAGCTCGTTGGATAGCTCTGAGCAGCGCAGCTAAAAGAAGACAATAGACTTTGGACTGCTGTATTCTTTAAAGGATATGCATACTTTTATTGCTATGTATTCGCATTACGAGTTTCGGCTTTAAGCAATTTTACTATCATGAAATTGAAATTCGAAAAATATTTGAATAAAATAATAATATTTGTATGTGATCCCTTTTCGGGATATGCCAAAACCAACAAATTTGGGGATGCCCAAAGGCTTAAAATTTAAATTGAACATTCAATGTGCTGTTCTTTTTTTCTTCAAGAGCGCGTTACTTTGAGGTGGAATAGCTAAAGGCTTTTCACGGTCCCCTAACAGGGACAATGCGGCATTTTAATTAGATTACAAAACGTATGCTACTTTCCAGGAAAAGGCATTAACAGAATGCGATAAATTTTATGGCCTCCAAACGCTGAGCAATTAATATAAAATGCTTCAGTCAAGTAAGAGTTTTCTTGAACCCTCCTCTCTAAGAGGCAGATGAAAATAGATTAAATAAAAACATATTTAAAATGAAGATACTACGGTCTTTTACAACGGAAAACCTCGCCAACGAAGAAGTTTGACTGCATAGACTAGCAAAGAAAATGGAGATTCTCGGTATATGCTGCCATGGACGTCATCAGAATGGAATGTCTGAAAGAAGCATAAAACACAAATGCCCGAACAAGAATGTATCACAGAGATACGAAAAGGGCGAAAACATGCATACACATATTTACAAAAGTAGATAATTGTAATTCGAAGTTCGGCTTTCAATGTTGTTGTTGCAGTTGCCGGCGTTGTAATATGTGTGAAGATATGAAATAGAGAAATGAAAGGAGAACAAGAACAAGGCACTCCATAGGAAATCAAAAGTAATAAAAAATTCAAGGTCTAGGCGACTACAAATGCATATGTATAAAAGAAAGCAAGGTACATTCACACATGCATATGTAATGTGCTCGTGTATGTAATGTCAAAAGGGAGTAGAGGCAAAGCACGCGAAACGGGATTTCTGTAATTTATATGACCAATACGAAATAACTAGGACGAAAATATGAATATGAAGCTCATCATTAAACAATAGTACTGACACGAAGACGATACGAGAGAAATAAAAAAGTGACTGGTCGTGACAAGTCCTCAGGGCCTAAGTCGTTCTTGGATTACGCCCAAGAGAAGGTTTTTCTTTGGATATAGAGCTGATATAATATTGAACAAAGTAAAACGACAAATTAAAATTATTCTATTATTCTCGAACCTGCTCCGCAATAATAAAAAGTGCACTAAGCACTAAACTTTTAAATGCATTTTAGCATTAAAAACTGACTCAATCTGCTGTAAAATGATTATTTTGAATTTATGATAAATAGAAAACTTTCTAGCCATATGCATTTTTCATAAAAGAGACAATTAACATAGAAAAGGAAGATGCCACTGCAAGGTAACTAAAATCTTAGTAATTAAATAAGCTAAAGATTTAAAAATAGGAAGAGATTATGGTACTCCAAGGCAACTATCAAATCTGCATTCATTTTACTATTTGACTTTAGCTAAGCAAATTTTAAATAAAGAAATAAGAAAGAACAGTCTATATTTGAGAATTAAATTAAGCCTTTTGATGATATTTTATTTGAAAGCTTATAAATAGCTAGCTATAATTTTGCTTTTATTTAAGTACTAGCTGTCCCGGCAAACGTTGTTCTGCCTAAAATAATTATTTTATTCCAAGATTTGTTTTGAAATGTATCTCAATTATGGTAGAAAATTATTTAATAAAATGTCAACTTTAGTATTATATGGTGTGAATTTGAGCCAAATCGGTCCATAAATAAGAATTTTCGAAAAAACGCCGCCGCAGCGCCACTTACGAAGGTCTTACATAAAAAAAACCATTCAGAGCACCACTCGAATATATGTTGTGAGTATAAGGTCGATCGCTTCTGTGGTTCAGCCGTCATGCTGCAACATACATACGCACAAACGTTATTATACATATATTAAGATAGAAATTGTGCACATCTTTTAAAATCTATGCATGTAGGTACATATAATTGTAAAATTTTGGTAACCTGTCTAGGAAAAATATAAAGTATGTATGTTAAAGTAGATTTCAAAGAGGTGGAGATGGCTGCCTTAAGCCTCGTTCACATTCGACTTTCCTCGCTTTGCTTGACAGTTCGAGATTCAACAACAAAGCGTGAAAAGTATAAGGCTTGCTACAATGAACGCTTTAACTTTGGATTTTACTGATATAATTTAAGTAGTAGTAGTTATGCTACTAAAGTTTGAAATTCGCGAGTGTCTTAATTGAAAACGCAAACGCACGAGAAAATGAAAAATATCACCAAAAATTTCAACAACTGATTGTCAAAGCGCAAAAAAGTTGAGAGTTGCCCAACATTTTGCTTCGCATTGCTTCGCTTCGCTTTTCTCGCGTTCTATTTAGCAAGCCTCATATAAAAGCATGTATTGAACTTATCTGTCAACGCGAAATTCTGAAGCAAAGCGAAGCAAAAGTCGAATGTGAACGAGGCTTTAGTGGCTCAGAGACCGTGTGTGTAACCGAATAAGCTTGTTCCTCACAATTTGAACCAGTTTGAGCTGTTGAAGTCAAATATGCTGTGTATGGTATTTTTTGAGAAGTCCTCTAAGTTCCCTAGGGACAATTTTCCGATGGGCTATAGCAAATACAGTAGCAAGAAGGCAACAACAACAAAAGCAAGTCATGTTACAAAGATAATTGTGCTTTTTGAAATTGCGGAAGCGCTATATTTCAGGCACGAAAGTACATATCTTTGAAAGACAGAGTATGCGAAGTTCCTATTTGGGCTCTTCAACAGCAGAAATTTGTTTTCCAGCTAAATTCTTTGACTTTTTTAAGATATTGCTGATGAAAGTCAATCTTTCCAGATGCAAGTAGCTTCTAATTAATTACAATAAAGTTTTGACTTTTATTTGGAACATACCAAAAGCTTAAAAACAACAGGCAGCTATGTTGAATATATAAAAATTTTAAAGACAAGCAACTAACAGTTTTTTTTGGGCGTGCGCGCATTAATGAAAAGAAACCAAAAACAAAAAATAGAATTTAAGAAAATTCAAATTAGAAACCGTCTTAGCAACAAAAGAGCATGAAGAACACATAAAAGCAAAGCATAGTAAAGTCAAGCAACGAAATGAAATTAAAGAAACGATCAAATGGGATCGAAAGAAGAGAGACCAAAGCGGAACTGAAGTAACCCACACATATTCAGAAATGCGTGCCTGAGTCAGTGAATGAGGGAGCGAGTGGCTGTCGAAGTGAGTGAGTGAATGAATGGTGGCAAGTAAGCGAGTATCTAACAGATGCATTTGTATGTGTGTGCACAAGCGGTACAGCGACAATTTTGTGTTTTTCTGGGCTTTATGCAAGTGTGGTTTTGAAGTTCTATTGCAAGATAAATGCATTTCGAAGTCACTTGCATGGATTAATGGATGAATCTCCAAGTTGTATTGCACTGCAGAAAGACCACGCGGCTTGTTTCAATACCAATGCATAATACCAACATACACACGGAAGCCTCCCCCCACCGAGCCAGTCCCTCGTCAGCGGTTTTACGAAATTCAGCGCTCTTCCCACGATGCCGGCCCCATCCGCACCAACATTCCCGTGTGCAAAAAATTCGCACACGATCGCCAATTATTTTTTGTGCTCATTTTGCAAATACAAAGCTTCCTTCCATGGGCGTTTGCTCCACACGCGCTCCCATCGGGTTTTGCCACTCATGATTCATGAAGCTTAGCGCAGCTTTCCGTTGTGCTCGCCCGCTCAATCGAGTTCTCGCGCTTGCTCTATTTTGTGTGCGCCTCTCTTTTCTACTCCGCGCGTTCAGAGCGGAAACGTATCTGTGTGTCTGTAGCAGTAGCAGTGTCTCGCAGCTTTTTCGGCTGCCATATTTGCTCAACTATGATCACACGCCTATGCGTTATACATTTGCATTTGTATTCGTGCGCCTCTGTGCATGTGTGTGGTGCCTCTGTGCGTGTATGCGCGAGAGAGTCGGTGAGCAATTGTTTAAATGTATTCAACGCCAATTAACTAAATAAGCTCTTTCTACAATTCGCCATTTGTGTGGATTCGTGCGAATTGTTGTTGTAGCTGCCGTTGTTGGTATTGCTGTTGTTGTATTTCGTGTATTGTTAAAATAAAACTATTTGCCGGTCGCCATTATTGCGCACTAGCAATTGTTGTTGGTACTCTTTAGCTTTCATTTGCAAAAACTCTACTTTTTCAAGTTAGATAGCTGAAAATATTTAACATTTTTGATGCAAATGTGTTAGTTTTTCTTCGCAAGCAATTTGAAAAACTTCAAAATTACAAAAACACTAAGCAAGTCCTTTTAAGATTACTAGCGCTGTGCGAGCATAAATTTGAAAGAGCTATTTTTCAAAGAAAATCGAAAATGAATATCTGTATGTACATACTCGAAAGCGAATATGTAGATCCTTTCGTTAATTTTGCCTTGCCTTAACTTCCAAATCTATGAAAACTGTCTATGAATACTTACATATCTATTACTCAACAAGTTAATAAAGAAAAGAAATATAAAATGGCTTCCAAAAATTTCACTAAAAATTGTCTAAATAATTATGTATTTAATAATAAAATAATATTTTGAATTGAAACCTAGTACATTAGAGGCCAATTCTTATTCCACAAATACTATGGCGTCGATATTTGTAGAAAACTAAGAAAACAATGCGTTTCATTGACTTTAATAAAAATGTTTATGCTTTCTGGTAGATAGTTATAACGCACAAAACGAAATGAATTCTTTACCAATTCTTACGAGTACTACATACAAATTATGGTTGATACCGATGTTTGAAGTAACAATGAAATTAATTTAAATATTGCTTTCGAGTTTGATTTCGTAGCAATAAAAACCATAAAACATATTCCGAAACCGCTGCTGATTACAGAATTTTCGGCAATTTCGGTTCTGATTTTGAACTAAATAAGTAAATACTAAATACAATAAAATATAGTATATAGTTTCAATTTCGAAAGTTGTGCAGTCTCAGTCTGGAATCAAATGCAAAATGAAATTTCGCATGGTACATATTAAAACTTAGTTAATTTATTGCATCTACCGTCTATTATATATTAATTTAAAGTGGAATTCGCATGAATAAAAGAATGTAGAATGACGAGGTCGAGTTTTCAAGAGTGTAGAATACAAAAAAGCGGTGAAATAAAAATTAATTAAATCACTTCGAAAAGGACTTACAAGTCATAATTGGTCTGAAGTGATGCAAATATGAAAAAGTGACCAAACTGGAAAATGATTTAAGGAATGTTGATATTTTCAATTTTTGTATAGGTTTTTTGCGAAAAAATATTATTATCAAAGATTTAAAATAAAAATTCACAATTCTGGCTTGAACTGAGGACATTACCGTAAGAAACTACCCTATAACAGTAATTATTCTTCTACTATTGTGGGTAAAAAAATTTCACATTACACTCTTTTAAGGTGAAAAACGATTATAATTTGTGATAGTGTAAGAAAAAAATGTTTGAGTCAGGTGGCATCAGGTATAGAGTAGACACGAGCATATGTGAGTAAGGACTCTCAGTTAATTTGATGGCATCGAACAGATGCGTCGACACATCTTCTGCAAAGATATTTAGAAATTTGAAAACTTATTTCAGAAATGGTCAATGTACTTCAGAAAATTCCAAAGTTCGGATTTTCCAATAATTATTTGGGAAATTCGAAATATACATACATACATAGTTTTGCAAGTTACTTACTTACTTAGGTGGTCAAGGGAACCCGTTACCGGGTTATGACCTGACCCTGCTACGCGCGCGCCTTCTTTTTGCAAGTTAACTTCGATAATATTTATAAATCTTGCGAATTTTTCAATTGTACTTCGGAAACTTTCAAATCAATCAATTGTGATTGTACACCGGAAGAGGTCTATTGGAGTCTCATACGAAAAATGTCTTTTGCAGAAATATTACATGTCACGAGATAAAACCTGTTAAAGGACTTAATACCCACAGAAAAATGTTAGCTATTTAAATGAAATAAAATGTTAAACTTTTTCACTCCAGCTAACTTTAAAATATGTAGCTATTAAAATGTGTCTATGTATTTTCGAAACTGACACATGCAAAAATTTGATCACAGATCAACAGATTTATAAACATAACAAAGAAGACCAAACCCAAAAAATTCGCATTTTCTAAATTTTTTATGCATACTTTGTGAAGAGGATTAAAACCGCCACCTCTAAAATGTTTCTCTCTGCTGTATAGTGCTAGAGATGCGCGCACTCAAGTTGGTATATCAACTCTTCCAGGTTGGTCCTAAAAATGTTGATACCCTAGATAAACCAATATTTGTTATGCGATTTTATCACCATTCAAATAAATTCCTTTTAGCTCATTAGCTTTGAGATAATAGTCAGTTGATAGTTGCGTCTTTTAAAAGCAAAACTTTGAACTGTTGAACGACAATAAGGAAGAATGCAAAATTTTTGAATTATTTAATACAAATTATCATCGGGGTGAATTAGCCGTTTTTTGATTTTGGATATAGACTTCAGTTGGATCATCGGCTGTTTAATATCAACTATATTAAGGAGCGCTGCACTGGCTCGGTTTGTGATACGAGAGGTCGCTGGTATAAAATCCAGTAGACTTATATTATCTGGAAAAGGAGAATCGGCAACTCTTCGAAGTATTCTTTGCATTGAAAACAATGCTTCGCAATCCCTTTCGGATACGGCTATAGAATAAATTTGTGGGGCCCGTTAACTTGTGCTTGAATAGAACGAGCTCAGACAAGTTGTTGCGAGAAAGCAAGGACTAATCCTCGGTTACATAGTCTACTACTATTTTTAAAAAAATTTTTTTCTTCTAATTAGTTTATTTGAATTACGAAAATTCTCGGTATTACAATTTTCAAAATCAAAATATCGAAAATCGCATAATCACAAAAGTCTCCGTGAATTGAAAGCCTTGACGTGTATGAATCAAAAGTCCGCTGTTTCTAGATTCGATGGCGTTTATTCAATATTATCGTGCCGTGTGAACACTTGAAACGAAATCAGCCTACGCCTCTGCATCTTGTGTGAAAGAGGAATTTCGGAAATGTTTGCCTATCTTTTCTTGGTTAGGCATTGGAATTTTTCTTTGAAATTATATCTGTTTTAATTTTTATACGCTACACCTATTGTAACAGGGTATATAAATTAAAGGAGCCGTCAAAGGTATAGACATATGTACATATATGCACATATATAGATATAATCAAAATCTATTTCTGTCTTGATTTCCGGTTGCCCGTCTATTCGTCGGTCTCTGGCCACTAGAGAGAGAGAAAAGCAGTTGTCCGATTTGAACCAAATTTGTTAACAATGACAGTCAAACTTACCTCAGTTAAAATTCCGAGATTAGCAAAATCTTCAACTTAAAATAAAAATATTTATATGTATTGGCATTCAAGCCAAGTTGTCGGCCCTCTATATCGTATGAAAAAATGGGCACGGTCTGCCCATTGCTATTAAGAATACATAAACAAATTATAAAAATGGGCGTGGTGCGCCCAAAATGACGGAATACCTTGTAGTTTGCCAGAAAAGGACGTGGTTCACCTGCTATAAGCCCATTAGGCGGTAAATTCAATACACCCAAGGGACTACCGCCCCATACCTTACAAGATGTAAGGTACTATTCTGTCGGGCTAACCCGACAGATGCTTCCTTACTTGTTATTTTTATTTTTGTGTTTCCTCAATGACGCAAAGCATTGCTGCATATGAATGTATTTTTGTTGTTGCTGTTGTTGTTGCTGTTGCATTTGCTACGTCTACGTCTACTATTTACTTCGTCTGTGCCACTGCCACTGCCGTTGTTTTTGTTGTTTTCGTTGTAACGCTATGGAATTTAGGTTTAGTATTACATTTGCTCACTATTGTGTATCTTTTGAATTTTTGTGCTCCTCCACACCCTTCATGCTTCCCCAGTCCGCCTGACATTAGCAAACAAGCCGAAAATGAGGCCAGAGCCCGTTTCTTTTATGCTGTCACATGCGCTCATGCTGCTCCATGCTGCAAGCAAGAGGAATTCATATCTTTGTATCTCCGCTTTGACTTGTCTGCACTTCATTTTTCGATATTTACACTCAAGTGCATTCCGTATACAACTGCTACAACAACAACAGCAGCAACAGCAACAACTGCAGCAATAACAATAAGAATTTAGCCTTTTTACAATTTTACATTCCATTCATGGCTTCACGTCGGACGCGGTCTCTGCCACGGCCGGATCCGCAGCCGCAGCCGCGTTTCCAGTCTCACAATCGTTGCTGACGTCGGCGGCATGTTGAGCTGTTAATTGCGCTGAAATCATGAATGAGTTTCTACTTGTTCCTTGTTCGTGAATATTTTCGAGTGTTTTCCATTTCTGTGTACTTACTCTTTCGACTCTCACCTAAATGGAGAAATTATTGGGAACCCGAAAAATACCAAAAATTTGTTTTATTATGTGCAAAATGCACTAAATTTAAAAATCAAAATTTTTTTATTGATTTCAAATAAATATTTGCATTGAAAAATTCTTTTAAATATGCAACAATTTTAGTAAACTTAAAAGTTAAAGGTAAGATGAAATGTACAGCAAAAAGATTGAATACTTTATACAATTATTTTACATTAATCAGGTTAATCGGTACGAAAGGATTTGCTTTAAAAAGATGTTATGGCGAATAGGAGTTTCGTCGATAATTTTGAATATAGCTTTACTTGCTCTGCTAAATATCGATTTAGCTTGTTTGTCCTGATTGCAATCGCCTGGAATTTGCCATATACATACATAAATAGTTCTATACTATGACAATGCATTGTTTTTATAAAGGACCAAGCAGATATCGAAGTCAGAGCGGAAACTTGTAGGAACTCAGGAACTTGGAGGTCTTTTGTCGAAGATGACATTTCCTACGAATTTCTAATATTTCTCGCTATTTATCTCCAAAACTTTATGATTTCCTTATTAGAATTTAGGACTTGTATTATAAACATTTTGCAGTGCATCAACCAATTAAAAATAACCAAAATATAAATAGTAGTATAAATAAACTTTTCAAATGCCGTTTGATTGTAAAATTCTTCGATGGAAATCGAATGCACAGGACAAGTTCATTTCGAAATGCCAATGCTTTGCCAGGATTGCCATCTGAGCTTTTATGAATTCACTGACTATTATATCTTTATGGAGATCAGTAACATTATATTCAACCAGATATGAAAATTATATTGAATAAACTTAAGCAGAAATGTTCAACACGCCAAATATACTAAGTACATATCGCTGGCAAAATGTACGAGGGCCCTAACTAACATTTCGGAAATTTTACAGGAGAAGCAAAATACAACATTACATTTCATAGCATGTACATAGAAAGGGTCTTTTTATATTAGCTATAATATCGTAATTTTTGGCTTTAAGACTCTAGAAAGACTACCAGAAACTGTAAAAAAACGTGTTTTGTAAAAAGTGTTAGTTAGGGCCTTTGTACATTTTGCCAGCGATATGTAATAAGGCAACCAATTCCGGAAGGTTGCACATATTTAACAATTTGGCATAATAAGACGAACATAAAAGCAACGACCAGGCGCAAATTACTGAAGAAATAATGAAGGCATTAGCATGCGGCGAATAGCAAAAGTTCACAATTAAATTGGAAATGAGCGTAATGCAGACGGTCGTTACGCAAAGAGCGGTGTCAAAGGACACACAGGCTGGTGGAACACAGACATCGAAAAAGAACAGAAGTCCTGCGCGCTCGCCTGACAAAAGTCAATGATCGTTCGCCTGCTTCGCCGCTGTCGCGACTCCATTCGGTCCAAGTGCGCAAATGAGGCAAAACGATCGACGACTATCAGCGATCGGCGATCAGGGATCAACGATCAAAGGCAAACCATACTTAAAAGGTATAGCGTAAGCATAATTCCGATGTTGTTTTGCCTGGCAAGAAACAGCCGAAGGATATACATGCAGTAGATAAATGTGCCCGAGAAATTCAGCAAGAGATGGGAGCGCATAAGACATATCGATACTAAGACGCAAACGAAGCAAAGCACAAGCCAGGATTTCATTAAGGATCATGATCAGCGTTGCAACAACAACTACTTAAAAAGCGACAGCGAGATTAGTGTTGTTGCTATTGTTGTTTTTGTTCACAGCACATCGCAATCGCATACTTGCAATGAAACGAATCGCATCATATCATATCCTATCGTCAGGATTCCCTACTGAACCTTCTCGCCAATTATGCACTCGAAGAATGAAAGCAGTTATAGGAGCGGCAGCAGCAGCAGTTTTGCACCTGTCTTTGTTCGCAGTGTTTTTTATATTTTTTATTTCAACTCGCAGTCCGTCGTCTTTGGTAAGGATCAAGCGAGCGCAAGCGCCAAATTAATAAACGTACGAAGAGCAAACAAAATTGAGGAGCAATTGGAATTCAGACCGTGCCGCAACATATGCACCGCGGATAAGCAAGTGAGGATCGTGCGCAGTAGTAAAAAGGATTTTAAGGGTTAAAGGGGAAAAGAGACAAGAAGGCGAGCTATACTGTCCGTCCGTCGCCTGTCCACATGTCCTGCCAGTCCTGCGTTGTGCTTGTGTCCTTTTCGTCGTAAGTGTCTTCTAATTTCTTCGAAAATGTGTTTTCGGCATTGCCGGGAGTAACCCACGCGCTTGTTTTTTTGCTTATTTATGCTTGCGTGTGTGTGTCTGAAGCAAGCATAAAATATTTTGATTGTTATCCTTCGAGCCAAATAAAAATTACATTTCAAATTGCCTGCGCACATCCCCATGAAGTTTTATGACCTACGTAACTCTTTAAAGCGTTCATTTCTAAAAAGGTTCAGAACAATTCCGTAATTTGGTGGTGGAACGCTTCCAGGACTCAATAGGGAGAAGCATAAATCGACTTATAAGAACAATTAAAATTAAAAAGAGTATCCTGGATCAAACAGATTATCTAAAAACTTCGAATATATTAACTATACAGGATATCCTGGAACAATGGAGTGATCTCAAAGCGGCGAATTTCTTAGGTCGAGATAACATGAGAGAAAGTATGTAAAAAATAGTGCTATTAGGGAACTTTACTTTTTGCCCAGTTCGAATAAGTTTTCAGTAAAAATCATCTGAAGGTAGTCAAATAGCAAATAAACCAACCCTATACTTTTTTCGGTTTAGCAACGTATTTGTCAATTGAAACGATTCGAACCAAAAAATAAAAATTTTTCACAATTTTTAGGGAGCCCTTCGATAAGTCCGTTTAGATATACACCGACATTTCTTTCGCCGCCGTAAAAATCTGAAATTTGGCATGAAGTAAAGTCTTCGTGACGTGAACATATTTCGACAGTAAAAGATTCTTAGTATGAGAACCAAAGACTAGTAAGTCTAGAGATAAAACGAGGGGCCACTCTCGCACAGAACCTGTCCATCTGCTTGAATGATTATAATAAATTAAAAGCGTTGAAGAGAAAAATTCTTCGCGAAATTTGTTGTGCTTTTTATAATAAAAAGCAATTTTCAAATGAAAGGGTACTGTTTAAATAAATCAAAAGTGCACAACAATATAAGAATACATCTCAACAAATAAATATAATGATACCACGAATGAAAGGACGAAGAAAGTTATTAAATACTAGAAGGCTGTAAAATAAATATGGAAGTGAAGTGGAATTAATGCGTGAATTTTAAGAATTGTTGTTATTGTTTTATTAAAAACCGACCCACATTGGCTCATGATTCAGTTATCAATTTTTGAAGTGTCGAAAAGAGATTAAAAAATGTCAATCTTAGATAATCTGGAATGTTGCGGATTTCAGAATACTTCGAAGATCGATAACCTCTACGATATGGAGCGATATATATTATATATTAATAGAACTTGCAAACATATTTTGCCTCTAGCTGCTGCACCCATAAAATTTCTTTATAATTTCTGTAATGACAACTACAATTTCAAGGCATGCGATACGAAAAAAACGAATGATTCAGAGCAATATTTCAACTGATATTTGTTAATTCTAGTATATGCACTGGTTTGCGTTAAGCTGTGAAGTTGCGATCACAAATCTCATAAGTTTCTGCTCTGAGATCGATTTTAAAGGCTTTTGAGTATGTTTTTGTAGTATCCTCGTCTATGTTTCGATAAAAAGTCAGAGCGCATCGACGCTGGAGGGACTGACATCGGCTTTAACATGGCCAAATCCTAACTACGATTATGATGAACAGTTAAGTGTGTGAGTAATTAAGTAATTATTTTATGGGCAGTCCAATAATACTGATACTTGTTGGAAACCAGTTTGTGCAGTCGTAGTTTTACACAGGGACCAAAAACGACTCCGTCGACTCGATTCGACTGTAACAGCCAGATTTTCATATAGCAGAGCTCGAACTGTCTAAATGGGCCTCTACGGCTGCGGTGATCGGGAGACTGGATGCCTACACCAAATTCAATCTAATCTTCAATATAGCAAAGGTAGGACAGCACCTGAACTTTTCGAGGCACCGACTGTCAGCAATCTCATTAACTGATTTGAGCAGCTGGAAAATGTTATAAAAATGTAAAAAAAGAGCGATAATTACTTAAGTTGCCGCAAAAAGTTAATGCATGTAATGAGGCGCTGTGTCAACAAGGAGAACGAAAGTGACGAAAGCAGAAGGCTGGCGGTCGGGCAATTGGCAAAGGTACTCCAAAGAAGCGAAAGCTGCAGGCTGCATGCTGCACATGTTGCACGAAAGGCTTCACTTTTGCATGCGTGACCCGACGTGAATGCGCCCGAACGGGAGTTAGAAAGTATGCTCCTTCTAGGGGGAGTGTGTGGGGGCGCTAGGAAACAAGCATGAACATGGGAAGTCAGAGTAAGAGCGAAGAGCAGCAGCCAAAAATCGCACACTTCAGACGCGAAAATGAAATTGGCCGCACCAGGCACCCTCCAAGCACCGGCCAACACGCATGCCACATGCCCATCGCAGCATGCTGCACCTGCGCGCATTGCATGTTTTTCGGGCCATCAGCTTCTTACCGTTATCACGGTGCGGCGTTGTTGTTGGCGCTTGTATTTGCTTTTGTTTTTGCGCTTGCGTTCGCATTTTATACGCAGATATTTACTTTGCCTCGATTGCTGCAGGAGCGCGGATGGGGTCCTTGGCGCGTGCCATTGCGGTGGCCAGCAATAACAATAAAACGAGCAGGCAGCAGCGGACAGGTGCAAGGAAAGCTGGCACTGCGAACGGGGCAACGTGCCGCTTTATCGCACGTTGCAGATACATTTGCGTGCAGCGCGAGAGCTACAGATGCAGATGGCACGACGCACATTGACCAGACTTACAACTAGTTAAGATCGTAACTGAAAAATTGATAGATGAATTCGTTCAAGAACATTGAAATTTCGCACTAACTTCTGTTTTAGTATTGTTAAAAGAATTTCGAATTTTAATTAATTCCGTCCACGGACACACCAACTTTCCATACATATATGAAAAAAATGGGGAACATTATTCTGGAGTAACTGAAGTTTGCCAATAGATAAGCCCATATACATATTTTCATTTGAAGTATGAATCTCGTAAATAGAGCAAAAGTTGCAATATCTTACTCTCTCACTCGGCTTCATGCATCAGTTCAGTTTTATCCAGGGTCGCATACTTTGCGCGCGGCTCTCCAGTCCCTGGTTTCAAGCTTTGCTATGGTCTCTTCCATTTCTTTGCTCCATCGGAGATTCTATATCTTCTGCTCCGTCTCTCAGCCCTCGCGTTAAACCTTCTTTATTGGGGCATTGTCGTTCATTAGCTTGACATGCTCGAGCCAGCGGAGCCGCTGAATCTAGACCGTCTAGGCAAAGTTCCTGTCGGTGTACAGCGCATTAAGCTCCTTGTTCGTTCTAACACGATAGTCGTCGCCTACACGAATGGGCCATAGACCTTGCGAGGGATTATTCTTTCGAGCCCCCCATGAGCTGTTTCATCAGGTTGTGTCAGTGTTCATTCTTTGCTGCAATATCTGCAATATTTCGCCATTTTGGCTGCCTATTCAGAGCAGCAGTAAGCATAAAACAATTACAAGGATAACGCTCGTTGACAGAGAAGTCGAAAAGCAGGCATCTAGTAGATAATTTAATATGCATCGGCTTAGCATAGCCATTCAACAGTGGCGTTCTCCGTCGACAATTTATGTACTTACTTAAACTTCTTCAGCTTGGATCAAATTCTAAATGTTCATAGCGAAAAAAGTAGAACTCTACAACAATTTGAAGTAAATAATGAGTGCTTCATATAAAAATACGATAATTTGCTTAGAATCAGAACTTTTCCCGCGTCTGGACCGCAGACATCGCGAAAAGTGCAACTACGAGACATTTGACCGTATTGCAGAAAAAAGCTGTAAAAGATGCACCAAGCAGCGACAGGGGCCGCAGCGCATCGCGTGCCAAAGCAATAAAACGTATTCGAGTTCGCAGAGAGGAAAAAATACAAAGCCAACGCAAAGACAACAAAATATTTATAAAAAACAATGTTAAGTAAGGTAAATAGTGCTTTAAAAGGGGCAAACGCTGCTGATGATGCCGCATTGATGTTGTTGTTGTTGTTGTGGTTGTTGTTGTTGTTGTTGTTGCTGCAGCTTGTTGCACCCCAAAGTGCAGCGCGCTGCAATCAACATCCGCACATGGCCGCAGCCAGCGACTAACCGTTGCTATAAGTTCATACAAATGAGCATGCGCGCATTGCACTTCAGCACCAACCACAACAACAACAACAACAACATCAGCAGCAACAGCAACAGCAACAATTGCTTGGCACAAGGTGAAGGTGCAGAAATTAGTGAAAGATTATGAGAAGAAAGAAAATAAAGTCAGATGGTGGCATTCGCAGGAATGAAGGAGCAGAGAGGGCAGACTGAGGGAATGCGCTGATCCTTTGCCAGGATCAAATTGCAGCATTAATATTGCTTGCAATTAGAGGGGTCCCTGCTGCACGCATGCTTCCATGCAGATTTTGCACATTGATAATCTGCGAATTTCGTGGCCGACGCTCGTCCGCTACTCGACAGTCCACAGCAAGTCATAACATTAGCAGGGTCGTAGTGAAGACTCGAAAAACCCGTATTATCGTAAGTTTCCGAGGCTCTTTTTACGCTTGCGCCTAAATTGGCCATTTCACAGACAAGAATACATATGTATCTGGAACATGTCTAATTTTCCTGAATTTGTACTAAAGTGATTTGTGATTTTAAATTATATATGTGAAAATCTTTTGGTCGCAACCTAAAATATCATTAGATGGAGAACAGGTTGTTCGTCATTACCAAAAAGACTAATAAGCTTTTTCCTTTTTTACAATATCACAACTTTATTAGAACTCCAATCAAATAATGCCGGCTACAAAACATAAAAACACAAAATTTATTGATAGTTTCATTGTACCTCGAAAATGGCTGATAAACTTCATAAATGAATCGCAAAACTTTGTATGAAATAATAAGGGTATTCATGTAAGCATGTAAGTTTGCACATTGCTTTAATTTATCAATTACAAAGTGTGTTAGATGAACGCACTTGGCAAAGTGTTTGTGCAAATGGTGTTTGGCTGTCAAAAAGAAAAAATTAAAATACCGCGAATCAGCGAAAAAGTAAAGATTAATGTTGGAGCTGTTTGGGAAAAAATTACTGTAACCATTTTGCGTTAATTTTGATTGTTCAATACTAAACTTTTATCATAATGTTATGCATTATAGCTAAGCAGGGTCGCATTCGTTGCCGTCTAAGTCTGCAAACATCGTTTTATCAGGTGATAAATTTATCAAGTTTATCACGTTTATCAAGCTTTTGCGCGTTTAAATGAATACCCCTACTTATTTTCACAAATCGTATGTTTGCACAATTTTTGCAATATTTCGATGCACAAACGACCTTATAAACTTATCACTAATTCTGGATAGATGAGACTGTGGACAAAGTTTTAATTAACTGTAATATTCGTATGTGCACAACATATTCGAGCCATTTGAAAGTGTGTTCATATAAACTGCCAGATAAAAATATGCATATATTCAATAAAAACATTTTATTTCATACTGCCGTTAACTTCTGATGCTGTTTGGTTTAGCTCTCATTAAGTTTCATTGAGGTCATTCCATGGGCATATTGCAGATTCTTTAAATCCATAAAAGGTAACGATCTTCGCACGCAGGATGGGCACGATTAATAGGGCAGGAAATGCGGAAATGTTAGAAAACCCAAAAGAAATTAATTCTCTATTGAAGTTCGCCAGAAGCTCTTGTATTCTTAGAGATCAGTACATCCCTGACTCATAAATGGATGTCCATTCGATATAGCTAAGGATCAAATGGGCTCTATGTTTGATCTCTACTAGTATAACAAAGCAAAACATCATAAAATGTAAGGCTATACCGAATCGAAAAGCGATAAGACATTTCTATTGAAAATGAATAAATAAATGAATTGGGCTCAAATACTGGACTTCGAAAATTATTATATCTCTGCAGAAACCATACTTGATATAATACAAGGTGATTATGAGCGCCCTCGATGTATATACAACGATGCGGTAATACTAAAAACATTTTATTGAATTTTTTTATAATTCAAGGTTGCTTTTCTAAGATGAATGTGCTAAATTTGTCCACAGATAATAGTTTTTTAAATATGCTGTTATATAAAAGAAATGATCAAATAATAAAGTAATTTATTTATTAAACAAGTTTATGTTTTTCGGCAGATAGATGTTAGAAGGAATATTTTTTTTATTTTTTATTCGGACTAGTTTGCCAAAGAGAAATGACAATAGTTGTCTATTTCTGAAACAAAGCGATTTTAAGTGTACAACAACAATTATTAAATTACTTATAATAAAAATGCTTATGAACTGACAATACAGCTGAATTTTAAATCCTAGGCCAGGCGCAAAATCATAGAAAGTCGTTAAAACACTTTTCCAAATGTGCTTGTAATATAAAATATATTCAGTGAGGGGTGGCAAAAATAGTTTTTTTTATGTATGTATGTACTCCATTTCAAAGAAGGCTAAAGGGTGGCGACACATTTTACGCATTTTCAATTGAATTTCCGAACACGGAAAAAATGAAGCACGAAAACGAAGCATGAAAGCTGAAACTTCAAATATCACAAAATGCCAATCTGCAGGAACTAACAAAGTAGATGCCATCCCATATGCCGATGACGTATGCCGGGCAGCCAGGAAGGAAGAGCGCACACAAAAAATGAGGGTTGAATCGTTGCAGCAGTGCGACGATCCCAAAAATTTGCTGTAACGCACAGGACCGGAACGGGACACACCGACAACAGAAAGTGCAGCTCAGGAGTGAGTTTGAGATATGGGAATGAAGGATTACGCATGTGATTCTCAAATGGGATGCAAGGAAGTTGTCGCCTGGAAGCGAGTGACAAGAATACGCAGGCCGGACAATAGACGATAGACCGGCGTTCGGATGAAGTGATGGAAATGTGCGTAGCGCACCGAAGCGGTTTTAACTATTGGGGGTTGCTGAGTTGTTTGTTGGGAGGACGAAAATGTGTGCTGAGGGCGGCGGGCAACGAGAGTGGCAACAGGAACGGGGGACCACGAGGCGAACGACGAGTGCTTAGGGTAGATTTGAGGATTTTACTATTTTTGAATAAAGAAGAGCAGGAGTAAAATTAGGGTGCATATAGAAAATAGAAAATAACAACGACCGCTTGAAAAAGACGGAAAGAGTGGGCATACAAAATAGAAGCTGACGCAGGCAGACTCTACAAGGGAGTACGAGTAAGAGCAAATTGTGAACGTGAGAAAACTGTAATGGAAAGAGTGAAAGGACCGTTCAATTTTCACCTCTTGCTTTTATTGCTGCGAAAATCGGCGGAAAAGAAACCGCGTGTGTGTATGCGTTTGAAATTGGAAAATTTTTTCCACAAGTAATTTTTTCCACATAAAGTAAGGTAGGGAGCGGGAGTGTAGAATTTGAAAAGCAAGTCTACAAAAGTACAACATTCATAGTAAAAGCACGCTGCTCTTTCCAACAAACCAAACTACCTACAATACAAAGAAAATTAATTCAGAGCACATAGATACACACGCACACAATCAGAAGGCAGCGCCTACACGCAAACACACGCGCCTGCTAAAAGCGCACATGCAATGCCACACACGCACGCATACAACTACAAGCACACGTACACCTACTCTCTGCCGGTGTAGACTTTTGTGAGTGAAACTGCTAAATGCGCTCTCATTTCTTTTGTAGCTCGTGCTTGTCTCTCGCTCTCTCGTTCACTCACTCTTGGCAGCTGCTGCCGGACTGCCTGCCTGCCTGCCTGCCTGGCTGCCTTGGAAAAACTACTCTATCTGAATTTTCCAGCGCTATATGTATGCATGCATATGTATGTATGTATTCACGTGGCAAAAGTGAAAATTTTCCAACAGATTTTCCCTACATACGCTACGTACGCTATGCGCTACGCTCGTACACATGCCATTGACATTTTGCTACGAAGTGTATACGAAGTGACGCGACGCGAGACGGCTCTGCTTTACGCACATTTCCGTCGTTTTTTCCAAAAGTAGTAAAAAAGCAGCCATCTTGATTCTTGCAGTTTTTATGTTGTTAGGAAAATCGTGTTTTTGGTCCAAAATACAAAAGTGTGTGTCCAATAAAGCCAATCAAAAAATAATACTTCTTGAAATAATTAAATGCAAATCATAGAAATCCGAGGCAGAGAAAAAAGCAGCACCAAAGTGTCACAAAAAAGTGAAAAGATCTGCAATTCCTAACAACACAGAGCGGAAATATATTCACCGGCTTGTAAAGATTCGTTCTATGCTAATTCTAGGACTTCATCAAAATTAATTGTTCTTAAAATAGAAACAAGCCAGCAAAATTTTAAAGACCAAACTGTGAAAAATTACGAATTTACAGCTGCACATTGCGCCCAACTAAATTTTGTGAAATTTAATGCCAATTAATAAAAATTACACCCGCCTGCGCTTTCTATAAAAAAATCTAAATCACCCAAAAACCAATGGAAAAAATTTTAAATTCAAAGCATAACTACTAACTATACGGCAGCATTACTAGCTATCTACAACAACAACTACTAAACACTATTACTATTACTACTGCTATTACTACTAAATTACCATTGCTGCTACTATTGCCATAGCCCAGCTGCCATCTATGTACAAGAGCTACTACTTTTTCGGTATCCTACAACGAGCATCTACGTATGTATGCATGTATATAGTCAGCTCGCGAGAAGGCACATAGGCTTGCACGCATATAAATACACAAGCACGCACACACACAAATTGTCAAATCGTCGCGCTTGCTGTGAGTGTCCTTTTAACAGCCTTAACGCCCATTTTACTTGCGTTTGTGTGCCCGCCGCCCGTCTACATGAAAATCAATAAATTAAAATTTCGTGAAAATTTATTAAAAAATAATAATTAGTGATTAATCAGTTTATGTACATATGTGCATTACATAAAATATATATACATGTGTGTATACCCAATGCATGTATGTACCACGTTTACAACTTATGTATATAGCCTCAAGCGCCTCCGCAATAAATAGCAGAGCATACAAATTCGGAAAAGCATATTTCCAAAAAACATAATTCGGCTTCTCTGTATACATTGTGAAATTATGCCCAGCAATTCCATAGTTTATCAGCAGCATCAGGAACAGCAGCAGGCAGAGGATACCTATCACTATTATATACATAACGGAATTGGCTTAACTCTCGATACTAGGTGAGTTTTTCCCTTCTTCAAAGGTTCTCCTTTTCTTTATTTTGTTGAGGTTCGTGTGTTGCATAATCTTTGGCATCTAAAAGTAAATCAATTCCGATATTGTATTAAAGCCGTATACCCGTACATTGCTCAGATATTTCCAAAAGTTCAAGATAACATATAGTAGCTTATTTAGATTGTACAAACTAAATTCTTGGGCAATATCTCATTCTTTACATAAAAAATGCAGCAAAATTTTAGAAGTAAATTACCTTACTTACATACTTAATTTGCCATTACAACGCCTGTCGCGTGCTTCTCTCCAAGCGCCTCTGTTCGAGCGCCTTCTTCAATTGTATTTGCCAAGTGCTACCAGTGCGTTCTTCACTTGGACCTTCCATCGGAGGCACGGCCTCCCGCGCTGTCTCCGTACTCTAATTGCCGCCTCAAACACCTTCATGACCCAGCCAGTGAAGTCGCTGGATGGTAATGTCGGCGTGTAGCTTCTACAGGTCGTAGTTCATCCGAATGTGGTAGTCACCGCCAACGAGCACAACCATTACGTATTTCTGTGACTTGAACTTTAAAGCTGATGCAATATATCTGGAGGAAGCGCGGGATTCTTGGGACCCGAAATTTCAGTCCCGCAATTTTCACGATTGGAATTTCAAACAACAGTAATAATTTTCTTTCTTTAGCGGGGTTTTTCGGACAAAATTTGTATACATTTTTTGAAGAAAATCACAACTTAACTTTGACTAATTTCGTGGCGTTTCATTAAAAATAGCAACTTGAAAAGATATTAAAAATAACTCGCTGCTTGTTTTACAGTTGTGACTTTTAGCTTCCATATGTGAACATTTGCACTTCCGCCTTTCACAGCACTTCAACATGCATCCGCACATTTGCCCAGCAGAAACTTATTGTTCCCTCTCTGCCCCTTGTAAGCAACAGTTGCAAGTATACAGTCATTTTTGTGAGCAACGGCCGCTGTCTGTCGAAAAGTAGTGCATCATAATGCCATGAAACGTATTTCCCGCTATTTCCGCGTCTAGCATCTCGCCCTAGACTTCCGAGAACGAGATCTTCGCCTGCTTCTACATTACGCTCCCTCCTCTTTGGCTGACGTTTACGCCGCATGAACTTTAAAATAAATTAACGGCAGCAAAAAAAAAACAACAGCCGCGGAATGCCGCCAAACCAGAGGGGACAACGATGCACTAAATTTAGAACTTTCTTTTTAAGATCTCTCGAAGGTAGACAGTCTGTGAGACTGGCAGACGTTTCAAGTTGGATCGATCGACAAATAGTCTAAATTAAACTAAAATAAACATAAGCACTGTGTTGTTGCTGATATTGTTGCTGTTTGCGATGTCTTTGATTTGAAAAAGACAAATTCTTGTTAAAACGTCTATAAAGAGCACATGAATAAAAAAATGAGCAGATCTTGAGCACTTAAAAAAACAATAAATATGTGAAAATTGCGCATTATCGCTTTTGAAGGTATTTCCATTTGTGTTAACAAACCTTTAATCCAGTTATTCAAAAAAAGAAGCCGATTTCCACTTTAAAATTTTGCCATCGGCGCCGCGGTGGCTCAGTGGACTAAGTGCTTGGTCGCTGATGCGGGAGGGCCTGGGCTCAAATCTCAGTCCGGCACATAACAGCAAATACAAAGAGAATTGGTTTTCAAATTGTTTCTTGGCGTGGCGCCACTTTTCGCGATGAATTGGCAATTCTCCGAGAATATTCTTTGCCATGAAAAGCTTCTCAAACCCGTTCGTAGGTCCCATTAATTTGTGAAAAATATGTCAAGCACACACAAGTTAATGCGAGAAAGCTAGGCCTCCGCCCACTCGGGCTATTACGCCAATCAATTATTATTATTATTATTATTCATTGTACTAGCAAATCGCGTCATAAGAATACGATCATCAAAAAATTGTTTGGCTGTGCGAACATATTTCCGTGATCCCATTATCATCATGCGCTCTGATGAGTTTGGAATTTTCAACTATCTCTGTAATCAACTGCCTCTAAACTTCGTTACCTTCCCTTTCTAGTGGAAATAAGTATTACTTATATTAATAATTGACACTATGGAAACTCCGTTTTTCGAAACATGTTTTTATATCAGTTCCTAAGGGCCTTGCACAACGGAATCTTCCATGATGAACCATAATAAGTTAATAAATTCCAAAACAAACAAATCCTTATAAATAGGCTTATATAAATTACCTGCAAATTCCTGCAATAACAACATTTTTAGGAGAGCGAAGGAACCAGTTGGTATTTCTATAAGTATTAATCAATCGAAGTTCTATAATAATAATTAAATGTACAATTATAATAATTTTTTGCCTCCACTTTACTATCATAATAGACAATTAGGTCAGTGAATGAAACCCTCTGTCTACAGAGGGTTTTTGAATATGTATAAGCTTTTCCCCACCTATTTCAATTTCAGTTTCAATTTATTTACTTAACACTGTTCACATATAAGACAGAGTCTTTTCAATGCAGTAAGTATATCTTATAAATAACAACAAGTAATAATCAACTACATCGAATGCTAAATTCTTTTCAAAAATTTCCTACACATGATCTTTACACAGCCTCTTCGATCTGTTCTGCCAACCTCGAAATTAACACAAAACATTCACGCTGAGTTCCAACACTCGACTGTACTTCGACTTTAATATTTAAGGTTACTCTCATTTTAATGCGACTTCCTTGTTCTCAACGTTACTCAAAGCTTATGTTTCCAGTCCGTCCAGTTCTTTCCACTCAATCTTAACAATAGTTTTACTGCGCAAAATAGCACACAGAAGCGATTCTTTTGGATAATTGCTAGATCTGAGATGCGAGTACGACACAAACCCTAGATACTTGCGGCACTGCCACTTTGTCAATTAAATTTCCATACCCATGCAAAAGGAGATGGATGCGTCTGTTCCCTATTTTTAATTTCAATTCAATTGAGTCTCTTTCGGCTGTCTATTGTGTGATTTCTGTGTGGAATACGCAAAGGTGTGCGTGTGTGACACAGGCCCAATCCGCATCCTGCGCAGTGCGCACTGGTGTGCGTGTAGATCTGGATTCGAACAATAGGCCGTATCAGTATATCCCGGTTAGTTTGGTTTGGGATTTTTTAAGTCAGCGGCCGCAGCATCCTATGTCTCTGTCTGTGCTCCCTTTTCGTCCTTTCAGACCAGTCCGGTATGTGTGATACGCTTTATATTGTTTTGCCAAGGTTTTTGTGTGTCTTCCTTTTTTGATTCTATTGACTAAGATCTGTCTAAGCGCTTCTTTTCTATGGAAAGCCAACATTTGATTTATTCTTGAGCACAAATATTTTTATTCTCATTCAGATTCAATTTTGCCGCCGATTAGTATTGTACCCAGATAAAGTTGCGGAACTTCTTAATTATGGGCATGCGAATTTAAAATGATTTGTGAAACCAACGAAATTGTGGGAAAATTCAAAATGTACGGCAATGATTTAACGATTTTTTAAGACTAATTTTCAAATTTATTAGAGAGTAATCTAAAGTTTAGCTGGCTATTTAGAAAATGAAAAAAAATGTTTTAGCCAGAAGAACCGAAATACATTTTTTTATCGGTTCCGCTTTCATAAGAATAATACAAAATAATTTCAAATTGCACATTTTGTAAGTATAAAATTCAGTTCTAATCGATTCTGATTATATAATGGTTGCTATAATTTTGCTGCTCATTTTGGTTTTTAGTAAACTCTCTGAACTGATTACATGGAATATTATAAAAAAATGTTGGTTTATCAATATCTGTTTTAGGCGGTTGACGGCTAGAAATTGGTAACATGGTGACCGAGCCTATCGGGGCTGATTCTCAAAAAAAGCTATAAACCCAATTGGCTAGGTATTGAGTTAAAGAAGGAACTGATATACATTCGTCTTTTGTTACAAACATATTTATCAGTATATGATCGTCGTGTTAGAGAGGGATAGCACTACAAACAATTCATAAGTTCATATGTATGTATAAGAATAATCGACAACATTGCGAGAGCAGGATGGTTGCCTAAGCTCAACAGCATGATGCATACGCCTTTCCTTGCTCAATTGAGTTGGTTATTTAATTCAAACTTTTCAATATGTACAATTTCCTGAACTAATCAATTATTACAGAAAACGAAGCAGTACATAGCTCTCCTAAAATTTTAACCAGTTATATCAGAATAAAACCATCATTAAAACTCATTCGAAACTTCGAGGAACCAAAAAGAACACTGAAATTTGAATAAGCAGGAATTGTAATTTAATTTTTCAAGTACCGGAAAACCGGAAATGAAACAAATAATCGGATTTAATTGAGAAAAAGCAGAAGAGTATCCGAAAGTGCAAGCTAATTTAAGTTACTGCAAAGTCGAAACCGAATTGACAGATTTAAATTTTAAATGTAATATTAAACTTCCGAATAGAAGCTGGCGAATACAATAGGGGTATACCCGATCCGGAGCGAAATTTTGCTTTTGCTTTTGCATTTTTATAATCGGGAACGACCGATTGTGAAATCCCTGCAAATGTTTTTGTCAAACAGCTGTTTTATTTGAGTGTTCAAAAAAATGACACGAAACAGCGAAAAACAACAATTAAGCGACTTCTTAATTGAAAATGCAACAAATGAAATCATGGGTAAATATTTATAACACCAATAAGTGGGACTTTTCAAGCTGGCAACTATGCTCATATTTTGCATCAAATATTTTCCACTAAACGCAATGGATTTTGGTCTACGAAAATTGTGACTTTAATGCAAAAGCAAACCAGTGTGTTTTGTTGTTGTGTATGCAAAGGGTGGAAAAATATTTTGCTTTTGCTCTTTTGCAGGACCAATTGCACCTGATACGGAATACCCCTAATGAAAACATTACTTATGCAAAATTGAAAATTTAGTTTAAGAATTTTAGTAAAGACAATTTAATTTTTAGAAACTCAGGGCCAGTTTCACAGTGGATGTTTAAATCTAATTTGCGAATTGAGTTTAAATCTAGTTTAACTTTTCTTGAGTTTCACAGTGCATTTATTTAAATACGGAATAATGAATGGCAACTTCGAATATTTGACAGTTGAAGGTTGGCCCAACTTGCTAAAAACATATGTTCAATTGTTCAATTATGGAGGCAGCGCGAACTCAAAATTTTTCGTCGGCCGAAATAAGTGAATTATTGGATATTGTGCAAAGAATCCACAGTTTATATCATTTATAATACTACGGGATCATTTATATGTGCTATACCATGCAGTTTTATGTTTAATATTATCTCTTATAAATTGCAAAATTGTCGACGCAGCTTGCTTGCTCATCCGAAATCAGCTGTTTATTTGTTTTCGATTGCAACTCTGTGCCGTACTTAAATATCCACAATCGGCTATTTAAATCGTGTTTAACTTCCAACTGTGAAACTGAAATTCCCTATTTAAACTGCAATCAGAGTTTAAATATCCACTGTGAAACTGGCCCTCAAAGCTTAATTTTCTTTGAATGCCGTCTTCTCGATTGGTCAATAGCAACCATTTATTGGATAACGACCTGACGTAGGGCACCTCTCCATGCGCCCGTTCTAAGCGCACCTCTCCCCCTTTGGAAATTACCAAGCTATGTCACTTCTGTTTTATCAGCGTGGGCACGGCCTTTTGCATAGCCTCACCAAAATTAGTCTAGCGGTGGCTAATTACATGGTTTTGGTGAAAATATTGCACATATATTGCACCGACTGGGAGCGCTTGGCACAATAGATGCAGGTATATGGTATATGGCACGTGGCGCCACCCAGTAGGCACCACATGTCATCCAGAACAACATCTACAGTTTTTTAATTACATATCTACATATGTATATGTATGTATATCTATTACGATAACAGTGGTCGTTATACCATTGTCAATACAAGTCCATAATTTCTACCATATCCGACTTTTGCTAGCAGCTAAAAATGTATCCGTTGGTGGAAGTGGTATAACAATTGTATACAAGAGCTTAATATCTGAATGAAACATAATATCACTGCAAACACAAGCAATGCTCTTGACAATGACAGAAGCACGCAAATACAAAATGGCGAGGATAATCACAACTCCGAGAGGTTTCGCTTGTTCAAGTCACGTGCGAAGGCTTTGTTTAGAAAAAACTTACTAGCGAAAAGAGACAGAGCAATGCTTTCTGAGACATTTTTGAAACTACAAACCGACTCCAGTTGATAAGCTCTCGTGTGATGCGCGTACAAAAAAGTGTCAGAATTTTGATATGCGTATAGATTCCAGTATGTAAGATGGATTGGCGCAACAGCCCATGTTACAGAGGCTTCGGTCTAGCTTTCTAGCATTAAATTGTGTGCGCTCGTTCAATTTGAGCAAAAGTTTACGGGGTCAACAATTTTGTTCTCCAGCCATATCCGAAAGGGTTTGAGAAGCTTTATTTTTTGGCAAGGAATAATCTCGGAGAGTTGCCAATCCTCGGCGAGAGATGGCGCTTCGCATTGAAACGACTTGAAAATAAATTTTTGTTTGTTTGTTTTAGATGGCATGAGCCTGCAATAATTCATATAATTGCACGTACATATGTATATATAATTTCGCTAGTTTCGAAAAATAGCGGTGTATATAGTAAGAATCTGTTAGCTAAAATTTTAATGAATTGGTAATTTTTGCTATAACTTGGTAACTGTTGATATGCATTTATGTAGTAAGCTTTGTCTTTGTTATTATACTATACACTTTTGTCATCTGCAAACTATTCTTCGTTGAGAAGAATCATATACACACAATTTTTCGATGAGTTAGTTAATGTAGTTGTCTAATGTAGAGCCGAAGCTGTCCTTAATTAATACACCTATTAATTTATTTTGAAAATCGTAGTATGCAAATGCGGATTTTAACACTATAACACAAATCCCTTTTTTAATATGTGAACACAAATCGTTCGTTTAATCGGCCGTTATCGATCTTTATATGAACCATTAACGAATCTTTTGAAAGTTGATATTTCGATTGACCTTTGAAATTAAATTCATTATAAAATAGTGTTGATAAGAAATTCTCTTTAAGATGAATTTTTGGCATGTATGTACATATGTATATGAGCGAGGTTAGTCGAATCGAATTATAACATTCTTATAGCGAATCGTAATATTTAGCGGTCATCCCTAACATCAGCCAATGCTCAGAATGACTAAATACAGAAATATGAAGCAAGGCACCCAAGTTTTGTAGCATTTTGCAATGAAAGTGCGAGCATTGCCTGTGGAATATGCAACGCACCCTCTGTGAGTCAGTGCCCAGAACGCCTCCAATTAAAAGGGCTGATTCGTGCACGGCCTGCATGCAGGCTCGAACGTTGTTGCAGCAACAGTGCCACCGAACCCATTCCTACCACCAACGCAGCCAGCAACAGCACTGCAATAAGAATAACAACAACAAGAACAGCATGCAGCCCATGCAATGCACACCAACAGCACTATGTATGTATGTATATATGTATATTTGTGATGCCACGTACCTTGCCACATCCGATCCGCCACAAAAGAGGCAAAACAGCGGTCAGCTATGGGCAGTGCTAATGATGGACGGTTATATGGAAACACATCTATAGCACATATACACACATATATGTATATAGTAGTAGTGCTTACATTCACATGCGTCTCTATGTGTGGCTCATCTGCAACCAATGCAAGTACCGCATGCCTCCGCTCCCACATGCATAGAATCATCCAAGTGTTTTCCCCGCTTTTCAAGCATGTGCAACAAAAACGCAGCCGAACCCCTTCGCTCCCTCCCATTCTATCACACTGCACTCAGTTCACCCTCTTACCGTACAGGACATGCAGAAAGGACATGCGTCGATTTTGTAGCGGTAAAGCATGAACGAAGCATAGGCTCTGCAGCAGGGTTTCCAAGTTGCTAGTATTAAAAGTCTTACGATATCTGGGAGCAAAGGATTTTTTACACGTGAGTGAGGAGTCAAAGCTTCGAAGGCCTTTATCATGGGAAGCCGTCAAGACTCTTTTACTAAGCAGCCAGCACATGAAAAGTGGTTTTAATTGCGTGTTAGCCCGATTTTAAATACACAAGCTGCAGATACCGGTAACAAATAATTAAATTTGCTCCTTTCAAAACATATGGATAAAAATATTTACAAAAAAGGACACCAATTGGTGGATTTAAAATGTAGCTAAAGCTCAGCTAGTGTTATTTTTACAAATAGACGTAGATCGATCTTCTTTATTTGTTTTGCCTTTTATGAATTACAAGTGGGGCCACCTGTCGTGTGTGCCTGTATACACGACAGCTAGTAAACCAATTAAAGGCAAAGCAAAGTAAAAAATAAAAAAGCTTATAAAAAAATTAAAAAGAAAAATTTTAAAACCTGCGGAGCTGGGATTCGAACCCATGACCTGTCGAGTTACCGAATGCAAGCGCGCGCCTCTTCCCACTGGACCACACAACAAACTGGCTCACGTTTGTCTAAAGTCTTAAAAGACAGAAAGTGGACAGCAGGCAGCAGGCTACAGCAGGCAAACGCTTTTTAGTCAGTCTGCGTTTTATATATGTACAAGTGGGGCCACCTGTCGTGTGTGCCTGTATACACGACAGCTAGTAAAACAATTAGCAACAATAAAAGGCAAAGCAAAGTAAAAAATAAAAAAAATAAAAAAAATTTTAAAACCTGTGGGATTCGAACCTATGACCTGTCGAGTGCAAGCGCGCGGTTCTACCCACTGGGCTACACAACGAACTAATTTCATTCACCTAAAGTCGTAGAAGACAGAAAGTGCACAGGCTGCAGGCAGACGCTTTTTAGTCAGTCTGCGTTTTATATATGTACAAGTGGGGCCACCTGTCGTGTGTGCCTGTATTCACGACAGCTAGTAAAACAATTAGCAACAATAAAAGGCAAAGCAAAGTAAAAAAATAAAAAAAATGCTAAAACCTGTGGGATTCGAACCCATGACCTGCCGAGTGCAAGCGCGCGGCTCTACCCACTGGGCTACACAGGGCACTGCTTTCGTTTGTCTAAAGTGGTAGAAGAAAGAAAGTGGACAGGCTGCATCAGGCTGCAGACACTTTTTAGTCAGTCTGCGTTTTATATATAAGATAAGATTATTGCAGAAAGAAATTTTATAGAAAATCGCGGTGGACCAGTGCTTGGTCGCTGATGCGGGAAGCTCATTTAATTAAAGAGAATTTGCTTTTCAAATTGTTTCTTCGCGCGGCGCCAATTCTCGCAATGAATTGGCAATTCTCCGAGAGTATTTTTGACATAAAAATGCTTCTCAATCCGTTCGGAAACGGTTATTTGTAGGTCCCGTTAATATGAGCTAAAATATAACAAGCATTTATGAGTTAATGCGAGAAAGCTGGCCTAAGCCCACACGGGACTTTTTTTCAATCGAGAAATGTGGAAAGTCAAATGGCATCCCTGCTTTGTGGGGATGTTGCATGACAGTCCGTTGCAGAAAAGTGTTGCACCAATGCAGCACATTGAGCTTTGTTGCTCTTACGCTTGCAGTTCCTTTTGCACAATTGTGTGCGAATTCCAAACGCTCTCTTTTAGTAGTTGCCACTAATTACTCTCAAGCTCATAGAATCATAGAAATTGAAAGGCGTGGCGAGTATTCGACTGGTGGAAGTTGGCTTAGGCTGCCTCAAAAATTAGATATGTAAAGATTAAAGACACGAAGAATTGAGAATGTGTTTCCAATCGAATTTGTGTCGAATCGAATAATCCAGATCTGGCAAGTATTTATCGAACCGAATTTGAGTAAAAGCATTCAAAATACGAGGTCCTCTAAGAATTGAAATAGGAGAAATTTTTACTAGGCACTGCGCTTCCAATAAAAATTATTTTCCCTTTCTGATTTCTATAGATTTTCAGGGCCGTAGCCTGAAAACTGCAGTGAGTTATGATATGATGTGGCTGCCAGTGGGTAAGTGCTCGGTCCCTGGTGATCGCCGACTCATAAAAAAACTAAAATATAAACTATATTCCTTTGCATGCGGCGGCATCTTTTGGGGTAGTAGGCAACTCTTCGAGAGTATACTTTGCCAATGTTAAAGAAACTTCTCACAAAAAAGGTTAATAAAGCCTTTCGGGCGGACCAGAAAAAATGTGTAGGTCCATTAGCTTGTGCTTAAAATACCAGTGAATGCGAGAAGATGTGATATGAGATGCATCAGTGCTAATATAACCTTCATCCGTCCCTTAGTGCCAAATTGACACTCCAGGGTCAAATAAGGATAATGAAATGAGGGGCGGATAAAGGTTACTTACTTACGATATTAGTCAGAAGAACCCATTACCGGGTTACGACCTGACGTACGGCTTCTCTCCAGGCTAAAATTTCGTGCAACCACACACTCAAAAGAGTCATTTTCGGCGTCTTTCGGGTTGTCTTAATATTCATGGCTGACGTACAGGGTTTTAAGATAGGGTTTTAAGATAGATCCAAGTGGTTGTGGTGCTGGTAGTCACGTTGGATGCTAAAATTATTTTTCTTAGTTATATTGATTTTTTTATGGCAATTTAAGGATTGCGCTCTAGTGCTCCTGAATAGGAACTTTAAAACATCATGTCTTTTAGCTTAGTTGTCGCAGAAAGGTGGTTATTGCATAAATTGAAAACGAAAGAAATTCAATTTAGGAAACTTTCTCTCCTTACTTGGAAAATTTTAAGGAAAAGTACATAAAGTGCATTAAAAGAAAATATATTCAAAAAAAATACAAAACAGAAGTTATTTTCATACCGCTTTTTCTCAACCTTTTGTAAAAATTTCCTTCCTGCAATCTGTTAAGTTCAAATATATGTTGTGTTACTTAAAGATACCATTCATGAGCACTAGAACGGATTCTAAAACCTTTATAAAAGAAACTTGATCAAACGGCGAGAAACGCCTAAACATTTCATCATATATTGATGTCCTCGACCGATTGCGATAATTGATCACTGATCGACTTTTTCAAATTTGTTACACTGCGTAATTATCCAACTCTTAATTCATTGCAATCTTAGCTAAAATTATTAGCACTTCCTCACATATAACTTCTGTAGTAATGTATTCATATTAAAAGGAATTCGCTTTGGATAATCCTCGTTGGGCATCCGAGTACCAATCTACTTTTCCAGTTCAGCTGTTTCTTACATATTTCTCTTATTTCCAATATTTTGCCTGCTGCTTTTTGGCAATTTTCGCATCATCTGCTCATTCTCGCTCTGGGTGCTTTTCTTTTAAGTTTCGTGCACTTGTGGCTGCTGCAACACGCCATGGCAGAAAAATGGGGTGGCAACTTTGGACGCTTGTGCGTGCACGGCATTGCAAGGATCAACTGCGAGCGCTTGAAATACGGCGAGTGCGAGTGCAACGCTTTTACCTAGTAATGAGGTGTGAAAATATGAATAAAGAAGGATACTTTAGGCCGCAGGTGAATGCAGTGCAGCACAGCGCAGCCAGCAGCGACTTGTTGCATTCGCTGCGTTTGTCGCAAGTTCAAAGCAGCAGCAGGGCGCAGGGAGAGTGAGCTGCGGGAGAGAGTGGCAGGCAGGAGGCGACAGTGGCTGGCAGTTGCTTATGCCAAGGAGTGGTTACAGGCATCTATGCTCTTTGCCTGTGGTAATGCCACTCGCCACTCGCCACTCACGGCTTTTGTTGTTGCACTGCAAAGCGGCATGCGCCGCATGTCCATGGGGGGAAGTGGTGCAATGCAGTGCGTGCGCAATCATTTGATGCCGCCACTGCTGTTGTTGTTGTTGCTGTTGTTGTTGCCGTTGCAGTTGTGCTTCCAACTGCTATCTGCCGCACATCAACTTTAACCCCTTTTCCTCTGCAGGCACGCTTGCAGTGTTTGTGGTATGTGCATTTGTGCCTGTTTGCCGTTTTGCCGATGCGGAATTTGCGCGCGTGTCATTTTTGCCATCGCAGTGCTTATGCAGCAACAACAAGATGCAACAAGTGGCACGGCTCATTAAAAGGCTACCTTTGCCGTCGCTGTCCACTTCGCTGATTACGCTTGCTCGATGATGTGTTACATCATTTGTAGCAGCAATAAAATGCAGCATGACCGGCCGGCAGGCAGGAATGAAGGTGTGGATAATTACGCATGCTTGCAATGCCTTCGCAATTGCCGTGCGCCTTGCTTTCCATTTCGTAGACTGTCGCGTGCTAGGCCTCTATTAAACCCTTAACAGCAAGTCCTCGTCTGGGATTTGGCGCAAGGTCACATGTCCACGGAGCGGCACATATCAATCGCTCCCTCCAGCCGTCAGTTGCTCGATTAGTTATCAAGATGCTATAGAAAAGGGCTGGGTGCAGACTTCTTCCTTCTTCCGATAGCATTAATAATAGCTGCAATTAGCTTCTTGCTTACACCAGTCATAAATATAATTGATGCGTCACGTCATTTCCAAAATCTATTGGAGATAGGTTTCCCATTCCTTTGCGTCTTATAAAAAGTATTCCAAACGTTGTTCTGAAGACTTGTATGAGTTATGTTGCACTATCCTTCGAACACATACAGTGCTCCTGCCCCGCCATCGCTATAACTCGCCTGACTTGTTTAGGAGCGCCGTTCTTTTCAGAGCTCGAACAGATCTCGAAACTAGGTATCTGGACTCTTTGGAAATTTGTGAAACACACCCAAATTCTGACAGATCACTACTTTGAGAACTCCTAAAACGGAACCCTAACTGGTATCGCTAAGGACCCAACAGCGTCTATGCGTGGCTTTTCTTAAGCAGCCAGATCAACCTAACCTATGTTGAACTAGTTTTCGACCGATTGATTGACATCAACTTTGGCTGAAAATTTTATCTTTGATTTTAGTTCGGCCTTGCACAAAAATGACTGATTCGTTGTTCAAACTATTTTTATTAACATTTAGATATGAAATTGAAGAACTTTAAAATACTTTCCTTTTTAATTTCCAACCTTATGCTACGTTTTTAAAGTCATGAATGCAGTAGATTGCATTTAAGGCTGAAATAATAATTTGCGTTTTTTCGAACTACGTTTAAATTCATTAAATTCAATTCGTAAAAAAAAATTAAGTAATAAAAACCAAAAATCTGCCGGAAAGTATTCTGATTTAGTCAGTTAAATCGTATAAGCAACCACATAATGACAGACTAATTTGTTCAACAAACTTCCCGTTCATTTAGAAAGCATCGTTCCGAAAAAGAAATTTGTCAACTTTGCACACACAGCCTATCCTAAATAACTCCTTAACGGCCTGGCCTGAAATTATTTAATATTGCAACAAAACTAAAATAGTGGATAGGTAACATGGACAAGCTACATGCTTGAAAAATTAACATATAGTCTCCTCATAACCTGTTTTTTATTAACCTGTTCAAAAAATATTCGAAAGTCGAATGATCTTTATTGTGATATTTGGTTTATTATAATGCGCTAATAGAAAATATAACTGTACGTACAAAAGTCAGTAACAAAAAACCACAAAATCAGCATACTAAAAAAACTATTTTACTCTATGCAATCTCTCAGATTATTTTTAGAATCCATTCTTTCTCCTTTCTATTTGAAGGAGCGATCCGCCCAAATCGGATAAAAATTGACTGAAATATCTTAGATACCCGGTGCACAGTTTATGGTGTGTAAATTATTTAGCCATGCCGATTCTTAGATGATAGCAAGTAAAGTTTAAAAATTTGTTTAAACATAAGCACTTCGACAAGATAAGAATTATTACAAACATTTCGATTCAGGTTGCCATTATCATGTTGCCAATTGCATTCAAAAACATCAAAAATAGCTGGGTACCTTAGTTTATGCAACTTTGCTTCTAGTAGTCTAGATTTTCAGAATGGTCGGGGCAGTCTAAAACACGGACTATACAAACCATTATTTTAGCACTAACTATATATCTGTGGTTTTTTGGGCTTAAGGCATTACCTGATATGTAAGGATTAAGCCCAGTATATCAAAGAAAAAAATAAATTTCATTTTTCAGAAGAGCAACAGTTAACTCATGAGCATAGAGAAATTTTATACATTACTTTGGCTTGTGTGTAAGAAACTGTGTTAAATTTTACGATAATATCAATATTTCCATGTCGGAAGCAGCCAAGTGAAAGGCTAGAAACCGGCTCAAATTGACTCAGCCTACGCTTGAACGCAACTACCGATATCCAACAAAAGACCCTTCGTTAAATCAATGTTTAAAATATATTTCGCCTGAAGAACGAAACTTTCATTTTTCGCCTACTTCTAAAGGGAACCGCCGTTGGCTGATTTTGTTGAACTTATGTTTTTGGATTTGTAACTAATGCAAATGCATTTTAATACTCTTCTATATTTAGTAATATAGAAACCTAATAGAAATGGTTATAAACGAGCAGATAGTAATTTTTTAAATGCATTCTTACACTTACCAAGCGAGCTGCACAATGTACAATAAACTAAAATTGAGAGGGGTTTAATTACCCTCTCGAAGAGACAAGCCCAACTTTAAGGTCAAGTCGACTATCAATAAAAGTGCTATTAAAAGTGCGTTGTAGATGATGTTGAGTGTAGCCCTTGTTTTGTTATTGCTCTTGTTGTTGTCATCGTCATGTGCAATACACAGAGAAATATTTAGTAAATGGGCACTCAAAGAGTTGCCGAGGAATGACTTGGGTGGTGCGTCAGGATGATGACACCAAGGCGCGATAAACCCGCAGTCGGGCAAGAAAGAAGCGCCGCTTTTATCAAAATGTAAAGAAGAAAAAATTGTTAAAACAAATTTTCCGTTCAAAAAGTGCCATTTGAGTAGCCCAACATGACCAAAAAGCAATTGTTTGAGTGTGTGTGTGTGTTGTAGTACTCAACGCCAGCCTGCAATCGATCGAGGGGAAATGGCAAAAAGACAAACAGCAAAAACAAAAAAAAAACACAAAACGAGGCAAAAACACGTCGCGTTAAAAAAAGTAGAAAACCGAAAAACAAGGCTAAGGCCAAGGGTTTCACATGCGCAACACACAACTGCTGTGCTGCCCCCTCCCCCTGCCCCTGCTGCTGCTTCCTCAGCAGCGCAACTTCTTTAATTTCGGTTACCGCGGCACTGCCTCCACTAGATCCTTGCCCTCCTTTCGCCACTCACTTTATTACTGCCTTCATTCCGCTCGCCACTCACTTCTCCGGGCTTCCCCACAGTTGCAGTTCCTCAGTTCCTCTCACCGTTGCTGCGGCATTGTTAGAGCACGTTTGTGTCCTTCGCTGCTGCTGCGGCAGCGGCGGCACTTCCTTTGCCGCTTCCTTCCGAAGCTGGCAGCATTTTTGCCAACATCGACGTCGTTAACACTCACACACGAAGTAGCATACACTCTATCAGCATTTGTTATCCTTTGAATGTGCGCGAGTACAGGGAATTTCATCTGTGTGTGTGTGTGAGCACTCTAGCCACATTGAGTCAAACGGCAGCGCAATGAGCCAACAGTCAACTCATTCGCCCTTTTCTCAATAATTGAGTTGCCTCAAGCAAGCCAAGCACTCAAAGGACATGAATCGTGTTTGATTGCTTTTTTGCAAAGACTTAAGTGAGCTCTATAAATGCAATTAGTACCTCTATCAGTTGGACTATCGATGGCAAATCAACACAGCCACTATTTGATAACCAACAGTTTCCATTTGAGTCCTTCATAACTATTTTAACAGGTGCTACTATAAGCTCAAAAGAATCGAGTTCTAGTTTAGTCAATCGAATATAATAATTTTCTATTAATTTCCGGAAAAATAAATAGTTTGTGCAACAGCTCATATTAACGAGCCTACGGCCTTGCTTTCTCGTATTAACTTGTGTGTGTTCGTTCTATTTAGGCTCAAATTAAAGGGGCATACACATTTATTCTATAGCCGTATCCGAATGGGGTTAACAAGCTTTTTTTCCATGGCGAAGTATGTACGTATATGCTCGGAGAGTGGTGGTCAACTAGCGACTTCATGCATCAGCGACCGAGCATTTATCCACCGTGTTCTCTCTACCTCAATCTAATAGTACAATGTCCTTAATTCTTGCTTCCCCGACTATATAAATACTGCAGATATTATAACACCTAATAAAAATTTTATTACAACTTAAAAACTGTTGCAGAATATTGTTAACACTTAAATTAGATTAGATTGTATAGGTATTTGAAATAGGGATGTTATGCTGATTCTTCAGCAATTTTATACATTCGACACATGCTATCCTGTACTAAGCCCATGGTAGCCATATGCTACATTACCCTACAGGGTTTCGGTCAAGATCCCCGTGACTATTCGTATTCGTTTTTTGCTAAGCGCTACACGCTCGTTTCGCCTTTTCTGAGAAGCTCTGCCCTAAATGATTTCTCCGGTCTGTCACCTTCCGTTTCCCTCCAGTAATGTGAAGCATTTCTTTGTTAGAGTTATGGGTTGTGCCTGAAGGAACTCCCTTGCAAGTCGATAAAATCTGGGATGCTCCCTTTCTAGCGAGTTGATCTGCCATTTCGTTGCCAGTAAAACCACTATGAACTGGAACTTAATGTCGCCATTTTGGGAAAGTTTTTATTCTGCATATCGACGGCTCAAACAAGTTTTTACGAGTAAATATAGATTTCCAACAAACCTTACCAGAACATAGCTATGTATTTAAATTTCTGAGGGACGAAAGCCCAACGCCGTGGCAGCTATTCTGGTAGCATATCAATTAATTTTCAATCTTCAAATAACAGTAATAATAGTCTGAATTAACTCATTTTAGAAGGTGAAAAAAGTCGGTCTAAGATTCGATTTTCTTTTGAACAAAGCCATCGATACCAACGTGTTCATAATATTAGCGCCCAATTGAAACAATCGGATATAGTTGGCTATAATCCATTTCGCAACGGAGTTCATTTTGAAATCAATAATAAAAAAGAAGACGGATGTGATTAGGAATGGGCGGGGCTGTTTTCAATAGGACCGAAAGAAATTTGCAGCTCATTCACGTCAGACATTCATAAAACAGGAGAGGCGCGCCTAATCGAAAAGTGTTCAAAGAAACTACTAAAAATATTAAGCTAACGAATGAATGGGTGGGGGGAGTAAGATGGACGGCTATTTTATGGCGTTGTATGAGATGGTGGGCATGTGTGTTTGGGTGTCTGTATTGTAAGAGCGCCAGATGACAGTCAGAAAATAGCAATAGCAACAACAACAATCCACAACTACCAAGCAAATAAAAGTCAAGGTGTATAGGGGCAGCATGATAACATTGCTCTTTGGGGTACGAGAGCGCCAATGAGACAGTGTATGTGAGCATGGTGCAGAGAAAGTGAGTTCGTGAGTTCGAAAGATAACAATTTCGAGAGAACTCTCTCTTTACATTTGATAAGTATTAGAAATGGAATTGCAGTGAAAGGTGTTTATAGTGGATGGCGGCAATGTAACCGAATAAAACTGCTACAGAAGCCGGCGGAGTAAGAAGAAGCAGCTCTAGAGGTGCATATGAGTCGAGGAAGAGGGAGCAGCAGTGCCAGTGCAATATAGTGGATCGCCGAAATCTTGAATTAGCGTAGAAACGCATGTGCGCTTCAAAACGCTCACGCACACTTGCACATACGCATGCACACACATGCAGTCAGTCATGCGTACTATCAATACAAACAAGCAAAAGCCGGCCGCCTAGTCTACATACGTGTTAGTATTAGCCGGTTGTTAGTGCCAAATTTACGCAAGCTGCCATTCGTGTGTACATGTGTGCGTGCGTGTGTGTGTGTGTGTTGTGCTGCTGGCATACGTATGCATTAGAATGAGTGGCTGCTGCCGGTGGCGCTCAACAGAGGGCGCGCGCAGCAGGTTTGGCGCTTAGGCGCCTCTCAAGCCGCTGTTTTCGCTCAATGCTCAATGACACAGTTTGCCGTGTGGCGGCTGATGGCTGATGGCGGCTAGCGGCGCATGCCGTGAGTGTATTGCGTACGCGCAGCGCCACTGGCCGTCACAACGCCTCACGCTCAAAAGGCACAATGACTCAGAAAGCGGCTGTGGCAATTATGAGTGCGACACAGCGGCTGCTTGGGCCTGTGTTGTCAGACTTTCGAGTTTTGGGCAAGTGAGGGCCGAATTTTTGTTGTTGTTGTTTTTGCAGCTGTTGCTGTGCTTAAACTTCGTGTGTTGCTTGGACTGTGCCAAATTATTTAGCCTCTATTTTTCGGCAATGCACACACACACACACACACACACACACACACACACATAATAATGATAAATACATGCATATGAGTTCATACAATATTATGCGCATGTAATGTGCATGCGTGTGTGCGGGTTGTTTATTGGAATTCGCCTGCTTTCATACGTTTGAATTTTTGGACACATACACGCCCAGAGACGCAGACGCACACATGCACACCTCATCGGCGCATAAAAACAAACAACAATGCTGTGGCAGCGCCGCCGCCGCCATCGAGCGAACCGAACCGCCGAAAATTTTACATTTTTCGACACTAAACTAAAACCAAAACTTTTTGGCACTCTCTCAGCTCGCTTCAGTGTCTGAAAACGTTCCTAACCGAGAGCAACCACAAGCAGCGTCGTGCGCAAGCAACAACTGTTTGTTCCTGCCGTGCAGTGTGTGCCGCTTCTTCGTTTTTCCATTATTTTTCGTTGTTTGTTAATTTCCCTACTTCGTATAAAAATTTCTCTACGCCAGCAACAACAACGTAAAATTCAAAAAAGAAGCAAACAAACAAATTTTATGTTTCTGCTTTCTTTGCGTTGTGTTTTTGGAAACAACAAAATAAAAAATATTCCAACAAAGTGAAATGCGAATTCGAAGAATTTTCAAATATAAATTCCAAACCGGCAAAACAAAATCATTTTAAACGGCAAATTTTTAAATTTGCACAAAATTCAAAAAGATAAATTTCTGCGAAAAGTGCGTGCCAACAATAAATTGCACTCAACTCCAAAAGCACAAAGTGGTAAAATCGTTAATTGTCGAAAAATTTAAAAATATATTCCACAAAAGCTGCCGAACAATTTAAATTTTGAGTACACTTATTGGCTAAAACCGGCTGACATCATCTGCGGCGAATCTCAAATATCGCCACACGAAAAACAAGAAAAATAAAAAGCAAACGCAGTCGTAACGACGATAAAATACCAACAAAAGTTATTTCAAAAACGGATAATTCTGCTGCAATTTGTGCTGAAGCTAATGTAAAAATTTCCCGGGAAAGCGAACAAGTAACCAATAAAAAACTACACAAAGCAAACATTTAGTAAAAATTGACATTTTTCGAAAAATCATTCGTTTGTGCTTTTTGTCTTGAACGAAGAAATAAATTAGAGAGAGCGCGCTTGCTCCCCACTCGCTCTCTCAAGATCAAAATCAACTCATTCCGCACTCCAGTGCACTGGACCCCACTCCACTCATTTGGCATTAGAGCGCTTCTCTCTGTAGCTACAACTCGGCTATGCGTGTTGAAATGTACGTATGTATGTATGCATGTGTGCTCTAACGCGCGCACACACACTCGCAACCACATATGCGAGTACGTGTGAGTTCTACAATAATATAAAGCTTCCGAAGAAGGGGCCCCAATTTTATGTTAGACTCTTCTATTCTATAATATAACTTTCAATGTTACTCTTCTTCTTCCTGCTGTTCTTCTTTTTCTTCTTCACCTCTTTCTTCCGCCAAACTACTCCTCCGTCAACTTTTTCTTCCGCCAATTCCCTCGTGCCTTTTACCCATACTGGCTACTCAATGCTTTGTTTTCTCTTCTCTTTCCGTCCGCTTTTGCTCGCTTTTCCTCTAATAAGCTTCTACTCCAACCATCAACGAATTTCTAAGAAATTGTTTGTGTTTCAGAATTTACAAGAGAAACACGAAATTGGGGCTGGTGGGGAGAAAGACGCAACTTTCAGCTGTCATTTTTGAGCGCATCGCTGCAATTTTTCTACCTAGCGGCGGGACTCGTAGCGCGAATGAGATAAAAGGGGCCATAAAGAGCAATCAGAGCGGCGTGGTACAGGGCATTGACAGACCTCAGAAGAAACTTTTTTTGGATTGAGACACTTCCCAAATGTTTAATGTGCTGAAGCACGTAAGAAAATTTGGTAACATCAGAGGCACATGGACCAACTTATCACATACTCATAAGAGGGATTTACCGAGCAAAATACCCTGCAACATTTTTAAATCATATTACTAAAATGTCTATGAATTTATTTTGTATGATAGCGTGGAGCTGTTTGAAAAGTTCGTGATAAATATCTTCAAAACAAACTTGCAGTTGCGCCACTAGCTCATAGTATCTCAACACTAGCTAGGAAATCTATGTACGGATATGATGAGGCGATTGCGTGAACTACTCAACACAATTTCAGTTTGCGATTTCAAGCATATCTCGTAGAGTTTTAACATTCAAGGGTTTTCAAATTTTCTGGAAGCTCTTTCTTGCTATGGTAACGCTATGGTAAAATGTCGGAATGGCAAAATTTATTGAGAACTTCATGAAGTTTTTTAAGAGATGTATTTATCTTTATAAAATTTGTTAAATGAGCTTGGAAACCCAATCGTATCAACACGCTTCTAAAGCCGATTCGCAAAATAATTTACTTTAAGTTGCCTTCTACGTAGCAGAGTGCGCACTCGCTTCTGATTTCCCAAAAATCTGAAAAATTCGAAATAAACATCATGCAAAATACTCACAGAGATCTTCAAAAGATCGTTATGAAAAATAATGACTGCGATAGTATTTGATCTTAAGAGCTGCCCACACTAAATTCGAACGAATAAAAAGTTTGGCTAGCTATATTTTTAGCTAGAACAACTATTCCAAACGATCTACAAATCGTACAGTAAGTATTAGGTATATGCATAAAATTTTATAGGTCTCAACGGGATTCTCCATACAAAATAGATTGGTCAAACCATTCCTAAAATTCTTTTATTAAAACTAATTGTAGTTATAGATGTGCCATATAACACACCCGAATTTCGGGGTTTATCACCAGTATTTCATAATTAAGAAGCGATTACAAATTCCATTAAGAAGTGCCAAATTATCGGGCAACACAATAGACCGCCACTTTTAGCCGACTTTTTGTGTCTATCTGCAGTTGGATTTGTTAGCCTACGGATAAGGTATACTGAGGCTTCCACAAAGAATAGATACTTTTGTGTGATATTTAAAAGCGGTTTACCCACTAACTCTGTGACAACTAACAAAGTGAGAAGCCTTCATGGCCTGAAGAGCATAATTAGCCGCATTCGTGAAATTTCTGGCAGGGTTCACCTTCGAATGCACTTTCCCTCTCCACTACTGACACTGCACTTCAACATTTTGAGTTTTTGAGTGGGTGAGTGGGTGAGTGAGTATAGTAAAAACGCTTCCAATTTTTCATTCTAACAATATTCGTTAACGTCATCATTAATTCCTTTGTTCTACGTTGCCTTCGGGTTTGCTCTTTTATTTTAGATTTTTCTCTTAAAATATTTGAAATTTTTTTCGCATAGTTGCTGTCAATTTATTGCCATACTGGCTGTCATGCTCAGTTGTTGTCTACTACTGTGGTTGCTGCCGTTGTTGTTGCTGCAGCAGCAGCAGTGTTGACATACTATAAAACATCATTAACATTTTTAATTTAATTATAAATTGATTTGATTTTTGCTGCTCCAAAAACACGCACACACACACAAAATGTTTGTGATGGCAACAAACTGATGCTTGCCTTTTTTGGCTCTTCGGTTGTTTGTCGGAAATACTTGCATATTTTTGTTTTGATGAGGAAGCTCATTGAAGATATTTAAATTTCGCTTTTAAAAAAATGGCAAGACCATAAAACGATGAGGCGTCAACGATCATTGACGTTTTTAATCAAATCAACCGATACCACTTTTCGATATCTGTCTGGACCCGGACACAGCAGCGTGCGCCCGCCAGCAAAGCAACTAGTTGAGTGATACGATTGCAAAACGGGGGCGAGGGATAGGCAGCTATTTTTATTTTTGAAGCTATGTGTAGTAATAATTGGGGGCTGGTTGTTCGCATGTGTGAAGGTGATTGTCTAGTGCAGGAGTGGCCAACCCCAATGATCTCGCGGGACGCATATATGGAAAATGTTTGGAAATGGCCACAAGATTAGCCTGCAAAAATGTTCAAGGGCCGCGAGTTGGCCACTCCTGGTCTAGCGCTTAGTGATTGCAACAGCTTATCACCGCTTCATCCCATTTCCATTAAAAAAAGTCTGCTTCGTTTATGTGCATCAATGTGATGGAGGTATGCGTACTCAAGATTGTTTACCACAGCTGGGCTTATTATGGCACAGATTACGCGGATCTGAGGATTTCAATGCGAATTGTCGGATGCGACATATTTCAAAACAAGCACTGAAACCGAAATAAATTTGCAGTTATTGATTTTCCATAAGTATCTAAAACAACGATTTTAGAGTAAATGTTCACTGTGGCTTTCGTATATCGATTTGAAGAACTAACCTTATTACATTATCCACATTACGCTCATAGAGTTTAAAATTTTGACCCTGCACCTTAAAGCTAGTACAAACATACATTCTTGCTGAATCACTTACTAATTTCGATATCAAATAGTTTGAGCACATTATAACAAACACAGCAATCAAAAATTAAAAACAATAAAATGTGAGGTCAATAATAACAGCAACAAAAACAGTAAATCACAACAATGATTATCGCATATTATCACATGTGTTGTATGCAGTACACGCATGTGTGTAAACTGTTGTCTCCCTCCCCCACAGTTGTGTATTGTATGTGGGCGAATCATCACGCCAACTAAAGAGAGTACAAAGCTTTTCGAAAAAAAAGATCGGATGCGTTACCGTTAATTGCTGAGAAGTGAGAATTTTTGCACCCAATTGATAGCGAACGTATGAAAGAGATGATTTTATACGTTGAGTAATTTTGTTGCATACATATGCATGTACTTATATACTATATGTGGGAGCAACAGCCCGTGTAACCGAGGCTTATTTCATTGATTTACCTGTTCTCGTTCTATTAAAGCAGGTTGATGGGATCTACAAATTTTGTCTATAGCCGTGTGCCAACGGGATTAAGAAGTTTTTTGTCATGGCAAAAAATGTTCTCTGAGAGTTGCCAATTCTATGCGAGAGATGGAGCTGTGCTCTCTGACTGCCAGGGATTGCCCAGCATGGCCCCCCATAAAGTTGTCAAATAAGACAAGTGCTACTTAATTCTTAAGGAAACCAAACGATTTCAGCTTTCATGCATTTCTTATATTTTTCTCGCGTACAATTTTAAGGAAGGCCAAAGACAATCTGCTATTTTTCTTTACGGCTTACAATACAAACTCTACTGCTATGCTTATACTCTTTTTCCTAATAACTTTCTTCCTCATAACTATTTTCAATAAATTTTCTTGGCTTTAATTTATGTTTGTTTTTTCTATTTTTCGTTGTAGGTATTTGGCAAATTGACATTTTGAACATTGCTCGCACAAAACTTATTGGAAAATTGCAACAAAATACATACAAAATTTAAACAGCCGCAAATCCCTTTGGATCAACTGAATAAAAACAAATATTTCTGAAAATTGTTCAATTTGTTAAATAATTGCTTCTTTGTTTTGGAAGCAAAAGCGAACTGCGTTGAACTTGTTGCATTTGTTGTTGAAAATTTTTGAAAACAACAACAAAATAGTTGATTGAAAAAACAACATTCCATAAAAATAAAACATATAGCTTCAAAGCTAAATTACAAAAATTCAATTGCAAAGTAAATTAATAAAAAAAAAGGAGAAAAGCAAAATGGCATCAGAATTGGATCAGTTCGCAGACTTGGAACTGTCGAAAGAGGATCGTGAACAAATTTTCGATCCACCTCTAGATCGACAGCAGTTGGAAGGTGCTGGCACCTCAAGGTATTTCAAAATTATTTTATATTACCAAGACAATCGATTCGTATTATACTTACTGCAGTACGTATTGTAAATCCATTATAGTTAAGGCTGAAATCACTTATGAGCTTCTAGTAAATTTAATGCAAAGCCTGCGTGCAGCTTGAGATCTTTATGGTAAAATTTATAAAATTTTAAAGTAGTCTCAAATATTTTTACTCTCATTTAAATGTTACTCCACAGCTCTTCCTCCTCTACCTTACGAAATAAGTACGCTTTTTAGAGGCAAGCTCTCCATATTATCGTATTTTAGCTGAACATTTAAATTTATTGATCTCTTCCTTTTTTCCGCCAAGTACATACACCTTTTTACCAAAGCGCAGAAGCAAAATTTAGAATTCAGTACGAATTACTTGCTGTGACAATATTTTATATCCAAGCGAAAAGTGTTGGCGATGATATTTTGCTTCAAAATAGAGATGAACATTGGAGTTCATTGCAGTTATCCGATCTCTTAGTTCAGTCGATAAAATTTTCTAGGTCTTTAAGTTTATTCATTTAGTTCATTTATATAACAAGACCAAATTTTAGCTTTCGCTGCATGTTTTTATTTAGATCAGTTAAATTGAAAACATAATAAATATACATATAACTACAATCGAAGTAAACAGCGAAAATTCGATCGAAAAAGTTGGCATGCTGCTACATGTTTCAATTCTAATTACTTACTTACTTACTTGAAGAAAAAGTCAGAACGGAAATAAATTCCTTGATATGAACGATAACCGTTTCTCGACCATTTTTACCATTTCATGTTTTATCTCGAGCGTGTTCCAAACCTCTAACCCGCCATCTGTAGATCTCGCATATCACAACTGAGTAGCCAACAGCTTACTGACCTGGAGGAAGGCTCAAAGCTATGAATCAGCGCTCTATTGAAGTTTACAAGAGCTCACATATTCTTACAGATAATACAGATCTTACTTTCCTGTCTATTTCGTATCGCTGAGGATTCCAAAAGATGTATGTAAAATATGCGTCGCCTGATTAGCGTACCAGTATAATATACCCCAACCTATCTGAGAATTCCCTTTCCTATGTAAATGTGTTGTAAAGAATATTTGTCGGATGATCCGGATGTGGACATCGCTAAAAGCCCTGCTCGATAAGAAACCTTAAATATGAGCTAGAAAGAGCGACAAAAATTCCGCTCCCATTCAAAGAAAAATTCTTCAAACTATTGCAGGCTTTTAAAAACCAGACTTTCCGAGCGGCGTACGCCGGATATAGAATATAATATAAAAAGGGGTGAGTCTAGAATCTCCCCGTTGATCAGGAAAACCTTTCAAGCATTTAAGGTATGAGGCACATTATACTTAGTTGACCCAGCAGAAATTTTTTAAGAATGAAAACATTTGGAAATAGAAAAGAATAGTAAGGATCTGAGATATAGGTTTGTAGGGGAAAGGATGCTGACCGTTTTTCCATTTTTTTAGTTTCCTTGACTCTTTCTAGAGTGCACCACAGAGCGTGAGGTGTCAAGGGCAGAACTCAATAAACGATACTACATAGGTAATTAATTATAATTGAAGCGGTGAATTGAGTTGGTGGCGGTACCGCCGCCGCTGCTGATGATTACTTTGCCAACAAATTTGATGAGTTTTGCAACTAACACTGCCACAGAGACGACGGCGAGCACCATTCGTCAGCAACAAATTTGATCGCTGTTGCTTGTTTGTGCTCTGTCTTTAGCTATTTCTATTTCTTTGAAAAATATTTTCTTTATTTTTTATTTGATTATGCCACTGGCGTGTTTTTTGCGCTTTTTTGTGTCGCACAAAAGTAGCACCTCAAGAGGGGTTGTCAAACCATGTTGCTACAACACTAAACTTAAAACTCCTGCTGCTGTTGCTTCTCTTAATTCGCTATTGCCACAATGCCGCATTCACTGCCTGCCTTATCTGCGCTGGCATGCGGAAAGAGTGCCGAAGCCGCCACTGCTCTGCCGCTAAGCCGCAAACTGTTGCGTCTTCCGCAGCAACTATCTAAAGCCAAGCGCTGCCTGCGTCAGCTACTCCTCTATTCCTGCGCTTCCTCTGCAGCGCGCTGCTTCTAAGCAAGGGCCTAACACTCACCGCCACATCCTTTCCCGTTCCCGGTGGTGTACATTGGCATTAGAAGGCAGCAGCGATGCTTTGTTTGCGCTCATTTCGGGATTTCTAAGAATTGTCAAACATTGCTAAACAAAACATGCACAAAGAACAAGCAGCAAGGAGGAATCGTACTAAGCCAAATTCCAGCGATCCGCGCTCCACTCAACTGAGCTGAACTAGTTTTCTGTGCTGTGCCTGCCTGGCTGCCTGCCTGGCTGCCTGGCTGCCTGTCTTGCTGCCTTCCACAGCAACATCCCTTCGCTTGGAATTCAACTCAAGTCTGCTGTTGTGCTGCTGCTTGCCTTTTTCTAAAAACTTCCTTTTTAATTATTTGCTTTTTTTCTGCTGCTGCTAAAATACCTTCCACTGCCAAGGCAAAGTCTAAACTTTTCACTTGCCTTCCTTGCACAGCCAACAAGTTTCGTCTCCTCCAGTCTTTTCATAATTTTATTTTATGTTGGTTTTTTTTATGTTGTTGGCTCCCTTGCAGCTCGGCTCTTTTGGTCTATTATGATTGTTTTTGTGTTCGTCATGTTATTTGTCGTACTATTGATACTCTGCACACACACACACACGTGAGCATATCCACACATTCAACACTTCTGCACATGTTCAGCACGACGCGTCCACCATGTCGTTAGTTCCCAATTTGTCTCTCATGGCTTGTTGGCAGCGCGCAGTGCTTTTCCAATTTCCCAGCAGCTTCGAGCCTACGCCGCACCCCACTCCAAGTGCGCGCATCCTGGCTTTCCCTTGCTGCCAGCGTATCTCTGCATCTTTTTATCTGCGCTGCCTTGCATCTTTTAGATCAGCAACCACTGCTCGTATGCATCTTCTAAGCCACTCGACAGCAGTGCGCGCGAGCCGAGAACTGTGATCTGGTTAGTTTGTGCAAATGAGTTACTCTGTCTCATTTTGTCCATCATTAGGCATTTCTTACATTTCTTACCCCTTTTGTGAGGCATACATAGGCACTCTCATGTGAATGTATCTTTTGTGCGTATCTCAGCTCGGTTTTGGCTCTAGCGCTACCTTCCTACAGCATTTGTTGGAGTATCTCTCATCAGATTCCCATCGATTACGTAATGTAAATTGGTAGTGTTTGGTTTGTGAGTGTGCGTGCGTAAGTATGTTTGCACTTTTGATTGACAGCCAAATTAGTTGCTGCTGCATCTACAGCATCGCACAAAAAAAATGGACAGCTAAAATTTAGTGTTATCATTTTCATCTGTGTGCAATATTTTCTAAAATTCTTGTTTATTACATTTTTATATATGCATTGCTTACGACTTCAGTATATCATAAAAACAGCTGTCATTTCATGACATTCAAATTTGCAGCTGGAGACTGAAGGTAACTTACCTTATGATATCGTAGTTGGGTTTTATTTTACTTATTTAATTTGACGTGGCATGGCCCTTCGCGCCGTCTCCGTTCTTAAACTGCCAACAATAACACCTTCTGCAGTGAAGTCTCTTCATCCAATTGCACGACATGTCCCAATGTTGGCGTAGAGCTCGCACAGTCCGTTATTCATCTGGATGCGGTAGTCGTTGCCAACGTGGAACGTGCCGAAGATCTTACGAAGAACTTTTCTGTCGAACAATCCAAGGGAGGTTTCATCCGTCTTCGAAATCGCACATGCTTCAGCGCCATTAAGTAATGCAGGAAAGATGAACCTCTTGTAGAGCGTTAGTTTTGTCGGTCGAGAGAGTCCGAATCCGTAGTAGCAGTAGACTTTCTCCCTGCTTCATCTCCAAGCTGACGTCGTTTGTGATGGTAATGGCAGTGCCAAGATAAGGAAATCCCTTGGCAGCTTTGAGTGGATAGTTTCGAGTTGCCAAATGGAAATCACGGCGCCGGGTAACCAGCGGTGACATCTTGTTTGATGCAACCGACGATATCAATATCATGGGCGTACGCCAGGGGCTGCACACTTTGGAAGAAAATAGTATCATTTCGATGAACATGGGCTTTCCGCAATACGCTTTCCATTAGAAAGTTTAAGTAATCGCTTTGTCCGAAGTCACCCATGGTATCGAAACACTATCTCTCCAGCCTTATCTCTCCAGCATTTTGTGTAGTGTGTAGATCTCGTTGGTCGATGTTCGATTTGGCAGGTCTGAATCCGCAGTGATAAAGTTCAATCTCAATCTTCAATGACTGAAATCTTTCAAACGGTATGCAGATCGTCGGTAACAGAACAGAGCATAAAAGGATTCCAATCATTCGGCATGCATTTCTCTAGCCTTATCTTGCAGAGAAGCTGGTGTATGCAGCCTACCAGCTCATCGCCGCTAGTCTTGAAGAACTCTGCAGGCAGGCCATCAACACCAACCGGCCCCTCGTTATTCTTGAGTCGCTGGGTTGCGATCTTGACCTCCTTATGACTAGGCGACGGTATATCAACGCCATTGTCGTTGATTGATAGTATCGTGAACCTGTCTCCATTAGCAGAACCGGTGTCATCGTCTGTGTAAAAAATGTATACTCTGCGCATCCGTACCAGATTGTCGTTTTCATCCCGACAAGAAGCAGTCCTGGTCTTAAAACCTTCGCTTAGATGCTTAACCCTTTGGTGGACTTATCTGCCGTCATTCGTTTCTCTTCACATGTCGATCTTTCACGCTAGCGCTTTTCTAGTTCTTGGGTCTGAAAAGGACCCTCTTTAAACTTGTCCTCAAACGGTTATATGTAGTACACTCGCACGGCTCGCGATGAAACCGACCGCAGGGTTCTTCTGTAGGCGACATTCTTCGCTGCGGTGGCCCAGCCACACTCCTCGTCGTACCACTGGTTCCGCGGCAGTGGGCATTTGAACCCAAGGCTGCGCTCCGCGGCAGTGCGCAAGGAGTGTAAATGTTCGTCCAGAGTCCGCCGGTGTCTTTCCCTTCGTTTGGACACAATTAAATTGACGACTATGATAGTAATACAAATGATAGTATCTTGAATAAAAAATGGAAAATTTTAGCTAAACGAATATTGCCACCCAAATAAGAGTGGTGCGGGTTATATTAGCACATGTTATTAAATTGATTTTATTAAGAACATTGACTTGGAAGAATATATAATAAACTAAAAAAAGAGATTTCAAAAGAGTAAATCGTAAGATTTTCAAGGCCTCCGATACTTAAATCTATTTAAAGGATATAGATTATTGAGTTCTGGCGGTCTCTTATTTTCTATTCGATGCTTTCTAAACCGTGGTTTGAAGTTACAGTTACAAAGTGACGTGACACCAACGACCTCAACTGTAAAATATTATTGACATTGTTCCGCACTCATCACACGACTTTGGATCATGCTGCTAATAAGCCACTCCACTCAATCTGCCAACCCTGCAACCAAATGAGTGCTAAATTGAGTTAATATTGAAATTCAGATCTTTCCCCGAATATGATGGGCAGACGCATAAACATGTTGTATATGGTAATGGTGAAAATGTATGCCAATAAATTAATAGCGCATAAATTCCAAACAACTTCAATAAAAAAAACCAGCTTCGGCTGAACAAAGCGAGCGAAATATGCAAAACAATGCCAACAAACAACAAAAATGTGTACATACCGGCATGCATACTATATTGTATTTTAAAGAAACTAAGCCAAAAACTCAAATCAAACAGAAACACAAGCACAAGCACCAACCGAAAAAACAAAGGGAAAAGCACCACAAAACAAGTTTGAATAAACGCAAAAATTTGAATGAATTTGGCAATAACCGCTTCACACAAGATCGCTTTACCTACATTCAGATGTATGTACATAGAACCAATGAGCCAAGCGAACCCAACCAGCCAGCCAGCCAGTCAACTTGGATTGACCAACGGAGCCAACACAACAGCAACAACAACAACAACTCAGAAGTGCAGAGCATATCCGTGTAGCGTATACGCGGATCTGTGGCATTTTCATATTTGTTCAAACTCGTTGTCGAACAAATAAGGAACGCCAGCGAAATACCAGATAACTCACTGCAATCCGCATAGAAAATGAACGAAGCGAGAGATGGCACAGTCTATCTACCTGGCGGGCCACCTTCCCACCTCATCCATAAGCTGAGTTGGTCGCTTGTTAGGTTATGGTACCGCAACTAGTTGCCAGTTCAGAGCAGCACACCGACCGACAGACCGACAGACCGACCTCGAAGCAGCGCCTGCATTTTCCTTTGCTCAGCATTCGCAGTTACGCTGTTTAAAAACGTGTATCTGCAGGTAGTAGATACTATCTGCGCATAATGGTGTGCACCAGTAAAGAAAGGAAGCGCCGCACCATGTGCGATGCTCACACATAAATACACGGAAATCAACCGCGCACACACACGCACGCTCCACACAGCAGGTAAAATAAACAAGCAACGACTGGCATACCTACTTATAAAGTATACAGAGACGCTTAGAAATTCACACTAAACTTAAGATGTGTTCCTTTTGCTGTGGCTGATCCTGATGTCTGTACCGCCAAACGCTGACCCGCGCGATCCTCGCCTCACCATCGCGCACTTCGAAGCCTGCAATCAACCGTCCATCCTTTCGTCGCCGTTCGTTCATTCGCGCAACGAAGCCACCACTTCAGCACGCCTGGCGTCTATCGTCCATTCCAGCCATGCCGATCGACGCTAACGCCAAACGGCACAAATGTCGTTCAGGCGCAGACGATCGTTTCTTGTGCGCTTCGGCCGGATTACAAATTTTGAAGGGCGACCGAGCTGGCGAGGGGCCAAATAGTGGTGCGACATCTGCTGTTGGTTCTTAGCACCATCAGCCGCAACGCCAGCAACACCGCCGCGACTAGCCATCCGACGCTTCTATTGCCTAAAATTTAGCCTTGAATTTCGTACACATTTCCTGCTGCCTTCCATTCCATGCTGCCGGCTCTCTTCCACTCCCTCGCTCTCTTGGCGTCCGCCGTCTTCCAGTCCCTTGCCTTTTAACCATGTGCTTCTACGTCCGTCCCTGGATCCCACAATCCATCGGTCTGTCCGTGTCCTCGTGTGCATCCGTCCGTCCAGCCACTCGTCGGCTGAGCCGCGCGCATTTGACTGCTGTTTGAACACCTTTTTTGTATTTCTGCTTCCTCTACTTATGTATGTATGTACATATATCCAACGAACAGTCAACCAGAAAGTAGTTGTACAATAACTCGGTATACCTCGAACAGGCAACAGAAGATAAAACAGAAACGATCGTTTTTTTTTTCATTCAAATAGAGCTGCTTTTTCGAAACTTTTCATATACCATCACATATCGTTCTTTTCTCGCTTAAGCAAAAGAAGAGAAAGTTTTTAAAAAATAGCTCCTTTTATGCTATTGGAACTACATAGATTCTTTCTTTTGCTCACCTTTCCTGTTTTGTTCAATGATATTTCCTGCGATTTTGCTTAATGAAATAGAAATCTTTAAACAACTTTTATAAAATTACTTTCAGTACAATCTGAACTTTTTTATTTTTGGAATGGATCAAATAATTCATCATTCCTATATATAGTATACATATGTATGTATATATCACCTATAGTATATAGATGGCATTTCTCTGTAGATGTTTATTGAACTTATATTTCTTTAAAGTTGTTTGTATATCGAACCGTTGGCCTAATTAAGACAAAAACGCTTCAGTATTCGGTTTTTTTTCCGATTGTGTCGAATGGTTTGTCATAAGTTTAAAACACAATTAGTTAAATTTTATTGTTTAACTTTTAATTAAATGTAGTTTTTTTGAAAATATAAAAACCACACGGAGCTAATTTTCATTCGTCAGTGATGATCAGAGATGATCCACATTTAACAGTGATCGAATTCCTATAAAAAAGCTTTTTGTATCCACTGTACGAACGAATTCTCTGCTTAAACTCCGCTCTACGACAATTCTCAATTTTGAGCCATTGTCATTTTTTCGGACTGTCGCAGTCACCGGGCTGCTGTTCTCCTTTCTTGTACGTCTCTTCTATGTTGTTGCGGTGTTGAGCTCGTGTGTGCGTATGTATGTGTGTATACTTCTTGTGTTATTCTGAGATCCTATTTTTGTTGTTATTTCATTAGAAATTTCCAAGAACTTGACATGTGCATGTGCTTGTGCCATTTGTGCATGTGTGTGAGTAGGTATACGTATAGTTAGGTGTGTCGGCATGCATTTTGCGCAGATACTTACGTCAGTGATGCCAATTTGACGCTTCTTCCACCAGAATCGGTGCATATTTAAAGCAACTGCATTTCACTCAAACGGACTGTTAGTAATATCAACTCGAAACATTTACTTTCGAACTTAATTGTTTTTATTTGATTAAAATGTCATTTAAGCGTACTATCAAAGCGATCTGATTTGTCACAAATTATTCACAAAGTATGTATATGAGCATACTATGTATATCATTGGCACAACAAGTCCTGTAACCGAAGTTTAAGCCGAGCCTTCTCTTGTTCCAGAGTTATTGTTTTGTTTTTGAAGCGAGTTTCTCAAACTCAAGCAAAAGCTTTAAGTTTGCATAACTCCAACAGTCTTGTTTTTTTTTCTAAAACAAAAAATTCAATTTAATATATATTGCTTATTGTATTTGACGGCAGATAAGTTTAAAGTTGTAAAGAAGTTCGTAAACACACAGCTAGAGTGTTCCAACTCCTAAAACCCCCCTGGATTGTACATAAATTGTGTTTGGAGTAGGGATCTCGTCTTCTAGCCACCGTTGCAGTTCCCCATCGATTTGAAGATCCTCATGGATGCGCAGTTTCACCTGCATACCCTAATGCATGTACTTTTTATATAAATATATATAGACATCCCCTACTGTTCAATACATTTAAAAATAGTAATTCAGTAATGAAAAAGTTTCCACAAGGAGTTGCGCTACTTAAAAGCGGTTTTTAATGCTATTCAAGTCAATAAAATCACGTGGGTTTCTAATATAGTACATAAAATATTTTTGAGACGCCTTATTTCTTAGATTTTAGTGGGTTCCGATTTGGACTGTTGGCACCATTGAGTGGAATATTTAGAATTTATGCACTCCTTCCCTCTTTTCTGCTTCTGCTCTTCTATACTCATTCGCAATATTCTAAAACGGGACTTGATATTATTAAGTGTTCGAGGAGCTTGGATTTCAGTTTTAATTCTTTGCGGAGTGGCGTGGTATGCCTTGCAATACGCTTTTGTTGTTTTCGCACATTGTTTGAGTATTTGAGACATTTTGTTGTTGGTATTAGTATGTTGAATTAGCTTGAGATACTGGCTTTGAGCAGACTCTCTTTTAAAATGGAAACTACCTGAGCTACGTGAGTTCTCAGAGAATACCTGGAGGGTTACCATTAAACGATTTGCAATAAATGCACACTGAAAATTTATTCAGCAAATTAGATATGAAACAGTTCAAAATATGCTTAAAATGTTTTTCACAAGTTTATATTGTACAATTTTCTCTTGATTTGAGAGAAACAACAACTACAGCGTAATAAACTGCCTATTTTGACAGTAGTGCAGTTGTCAAAAACACAGAAAAATAAGAATTGGAAATAAGTTTAGAAGATAACATCGAAGCGGAGTAGTCATCTTAATTTAGTATAACAAGATCTAAAATTTAAAAAGGTGGGCAATTTGTAGTGAAACATTTTCATAGGAGCATTTGCTGGAGCGGATGTGAATTTTACATTGCAAATGTCATATCGTAATTACATGTACTTATTCATGTACATACCTGCATATGTACATATATCGGTTTTTAGATGTTAATAATATAATTGTGTAACCCTAAAAAAGTTTGAAAACTCCACTTTTTAAATCGCACAAACTTAAAATATTCAATATTTTTAGTAAAATTGCAAAATGCATTGGAAATTAAAAAATCTTGAAGATTCATCTTGAGAAGCTCCCAAAAATATATCTTTAGAAAAATGTTTAAGCGTGAGTGGCTTCCAAGCTTAATATTTTTAAAACTATACCGGACTAAATGATAAAATGTTCATACAAAAATAAAATTATATAAAAAAAACTTTTTAAAAATAAGCTTTAATTTATTTAATGTACTAAAAAGTACATATGTCATATGTCATATCCTCAATTTAACAAATAATACGGCTGTGATCGACCCTAATATTCGTGGCATATTTGTGGCGCGATGAGTTGTTGTTGTTTTGCCTGCAAGGCGCGGCGAGTAAGTTCCTATCGTTCTTCATTGATGTGTGGTGTACCTATAATTATAAACTGAAGCCCAAGTGTGTAGTTGCTTGAAAAGTGCCACGCCCCCTGTCCTACGCCCATAAAATTTTACCAGTGGGACGAAGCATCCAAGAGGGGCCTGTATACAGAATTTCAATGCTGCACGACCTTTAGTTCCAAAGCTATTCTATATAAACGATTTTGTTTGTATGGGAGGTGCCACGCCCCCTTATCCAGTGTCCGCCTTATTTTCTCAGTAGAAGGATATGGATATGTAGTAAGTTCCTACCGAGTTTCATTGATGTGTGATGTGTAGTTCTAAAGTTATACACAAATCTGGAGTTGATAAAAAAGTGCCACGCCCCTTATCCTACGCCCATATTTGATTATGTATTGATTCATGTATTGTCAGCGTGTTTACTCATGTATGCAAAGTTTCAGATCTCTAAGTAGTCGGGAAGTGGGTGAAAAATTGATTACTAGATTTGACGACCCACAACCCACATACCGGATGTGAACCTAATATAAAGCTTATAATAAAATACAAGCAACTCTACTACATTATACTAATGCACTGATATTAACAGCATTGTTGTGCTATGAGGAAAAAAAGAAAGTTTGTTTTAAAATAAATAAGTTAAAAATGCAAATAATTTCAACCATATTTCTTGCAAAAATGCCATCTTATTATCGGTTTCAATTACCGGTTTCAATAACTATCACAATTACAATTCATCTATAAAAGGAATACATTTCTGAAAAATAGGAGGAAGAATTTTGCCATTTAATTGAAAACGTGTTGCCCTATCTCAATCAGAGAGATACCAAGTCTAAGAAAAATAAACTAACCTCACTTAAAATTCGTTTAAGATATGAATACAGACCAAATTCTATACCAACAGCTTATTCGAAGCTCGGATCGCCACAAATGTTAAGCAATCAAAAAACCACAATTTGAACTGAAATAATATCTCAAACAAGAGCGATACAGCTGAATTCCAATTGCTGAATTGAGCCCAAGAAAACAGCCAAGAAAATACAGACTTATGAAAACTGGAAAGCCAAAATATGATAGTAAAACGGTAACAGAATATCCGAAAATTGTACGTAAAAGAAGAAAGGTAGAACAATAAAAAAATAAAACAGAGGAACTCACACCAAAAAATTGAAACGGTGTCTCAGTGCTCTGCACCTTTGCGCGCCGCACTCTCCTCCATTGCTGGCTTTTTGAACTTTTTTGGCTTTTTTCGGGGGAAGTTCAATGCCCTCGATAAAGTGGCGATCATGCCGTTTGATACATGCCGTTTGCAGTGCACACACACACACACACACACACACACACACACACGCACGCACTGCGCACTGTGAGGCTCGTCCGTTCGGTGATGCCCCGAAATATTGCAACAATGCATGCCTGCCGCACCTTTGCTCTACTCTGGCGTACGCAGCCACCACGCACACCCGATCAGGCTTCTCCTACTCCACTGCTTCGGATGGCCGCATTGACCCGCTGCAATTCGGCGCTGTAGGTACTACTCCCGAAGCAGACAGACTGCGAAAGCGACTCAGAACAAGGCGCAAGCACTTCAGAACAGCTCAGAACAATTCCATGTACCCTTTCGCCCTTCAACATTTGTTGCATTTCAAGGGAAACCGTATGCCCAACAGCTCATAACTTAAATTCGCGATCTGCGGCCAGTTCCTCCGTGCATGTCCGTTTTAGCCGGTGCGCTCTGCTTAAACGAAATGCTTTCTATCTGCCGCTCGCCACTCGCACCCCAAGGCACCAACGGCTTTCTTTTGGCGAAAGGGTTGAAGTTGCTTGCCCGTCGATCGCGTTTACTTTCTGCGATCCTCTCGTGCATTTGTTTGCTTGTTTCTTTCTTCCGCAATCGAGCATCTGGCATCGATAAATTTCTTACCTTTGTCGGATTAAAAGTGCGCGCGCGCAACTTTCTGCTTAAGAGCACTTTTCGGTATCTTCTTGCATGCATTTATTTGTGGCTGCTTTAAAAACATCTGGTGTGAAGTTGTAAGTAAACAGGAATTACGGCAACTTAATTTCGCCGAAAAGTTCAGATATTACAATATATTGAGGGCTCAAATTTAATATCCTCTATGCATGCGCGGTCGCAGGGAGGAACCCACAGAATCTCTAGATAGAATCTTTCACAATTTGGACTTGTCATAAAACTGCATAAATAAAACAGCAGAAAATACGACCGATTAAATCCCGTATATACATACATACCTCTAAATTTATATTAACCCTCTTATCAACCCAAAATATTGTAATATATGTACGTATATTCGGATTGGTTCAAGTGCAAAAGAACTAACATACCGTCGATATTTTCTCGATTCATTAGTTTTGGCTTTCGACGGTGGCGTGGTCGATTGTATCGGAATTAGCGCCGCAGTAAAAATGTCAAGGTTAAAATAATAATTATGAAGAGTTCCAGGCAGGAGCACATAAAATTCCACTATAATGCGCGTCCAATCTCCTAGACATCAGGATTTCCTTATAAATTATTTGGAATTCACACTTCGTTTCTTTCTATCGTCATTGAATTTATAATCGATCGAAATATATTACAGAATTTTCGAATAGAATTTTGCTGAACTCAAATCACTGAAAATGCATCGAAGAAAGTACCAGTGAAAAAAATGTGTGCGTCTCGGGACGCTCGACAGAAGTGATAACTTAAACTAATCCAAGTTAAACTATTTAATATTGAAATTTCTTAACTTGAGAAAAGCTTAGGTTATTACTTAAATTTCATGCATGTCAACATGATAATGTGAGGAAAGGTTATTCATCAATAAAATCTTTTATTGATTATAAAATATATTTAATTCTCAGTTACAATTCTTCAATATGTACATTAGAATTTTGTGTAAGTATATTATTAGTATCATTATTCAATCCTATAAAAGTAACAATTGGCTTATGGTAGCTATAATAAGCAACGAAATTTTTACATTGTATGGCAATGTTCCGAGAATTATCTTCTGCTTGTTTCATCATATTTTTTATAATCACTTTCAAAAACGGTGGTAGCAAAGAGTATGTTAATATAATAGAGTGCGCATCTCATATAAAATTTTGGCTGAGAAAATTTTGCACTTGGGTCATTTTAATAAAGCCCACAGTTCCACTCAGTTTCGCTCAGTCACTCGTCCTCTCAGAGAACCGCTCTGCTACAAGAAATTCCAAACTCAAAGTAAATATAACGAGGGCTGCTTACTGTGAGAAAATTCTCCCATTTTGTGGGAATTCGAACTCTTTTTCTACATATTCTTAACAAAATGCTGTTGTTTTGTATTACAGCATTTTGGAACTCAGCCATACTGTTTTATTTATTGATTTATGTTTTTTACTACCATTATTTTGAATGAAAATGTGGCTGAAGTGCCAATTCCCATGGGAGAATTTTTTAAGCATTTGAGAGAATTGGCTTTGACTGAGTTTGCACCCCTGATCGCACGACTCAATGGCTTGGTTCGTTCGGTTTTCGTACTCAAATGAGCCGAACGAGCATTTTTTGTGGCTGATTTTCGTATTTTGCATGGTGTTATGAAAGTCGTATGCATGTGCTCTTCTTCTGCATGTCGGCAGCTCAGCCAACAAAGTATACGAAGAATCAGAGCAGCGCTCGGCTAGACGATATTCCCGACAGCGCTGCTGTTTGATTCTGTGTTGTTGTTGTTTTCATATGAAAGACAAAAAATTCTTTGGCTCTGCTCTGCCATAAACGAACAAAAGGAACTTCAATATACATACATATGTACATATGCGTATGTCGAATTTCCTGGCATTTGCGTATGCTGTGTTATGAATGAAATCTGCTTGCAGCTTCCAACTCGTTTTGAAATTTCAAATCGAAGTTGGAATTTGTTGAAATATCGCAAACATTTTTCCAATGTGCGACATTTCCAGAGATAATACTAAAATTTAAAAGGCTTTTTATAGAATATTTATACATTTTAATAAAGAATGAAATATGCACATATATTAATATTAGATATTTTTGTCAATATCACCTTAATAAAAGTGATGTTGGCAAATAAATAACTTCTTAATATAGTCATTGCCCTATAATAAGATCAGCAGAGGGAAATTGAAATAAATTTTAAATCGCCAAAATTATCATTTGGTATGAACAAGAAATACACAACAACAACAACACAGAAACAACCAAATGCCTTTTTCGTGCTTTGAGCATACCCGAAATGCCAAATCAACGACTGTCAACGAAATTCTCTGAGCGGTTGAGTAGTTTTTGTGTCCCCCTTTGCCGCGACCGAAATATGAAAAATGGCCCTCACTTCGATTTGCCGAAAATTTGAGTGATGCGCACTCTATTATATTAACATACTCTTTGGTGGTAGTTTTAGGTTATATGCTCACTGTCAACTGTTTTAGGTTATATGCTCAGTATATGTCTATTGCACACTAAACACTGAGTAAAGAGGGGGGGGGGGGGGGGGGGGGGGGTAGCGTCTGTCCGAAAAACAGGCTGTGGGTTAGAGTGAGAGAGGAGGGGCCCGCGTACCGCTGCCGTATGCGTGAGAGAGAGGGAAGCCAGACAGACTGGCACCGTTACGCGTTACGTTACGAAGCGGTTTACCCTCCCATAAAAAGTTATCACTTCAAAAAGTCATCTTTGTTTGCATATACATACTTACATATACATATGTAGTATGTGTGCATTCGCATGTTTCACAATATCAGTGATACTTTGTTCAATCCTGCTTTCCCATATTTTATTTGATCATTTTGCTGCTATTGGACACATCTTAGTCAAAAATTACTCACTGATGCTCCTGCGAATTAAGTTTCTGGCTGCGCCCCTTTTGTATAGAGTCGGTGAATGTGCTTGGACCCACTTTGCAACGGTTAAGTCATCGTGCAGCTCAGCTCGTGCTGTTTATGGTTCCTATGGATCGTTCGAATTTGGTAATCATCACCAAAGCGAATCGAGCCATAGATCTTACTTAGTATTTTGCTTGCGAACACCCCTAGAGCAGAAATATAGGCTTCATCTATTTACATAGGTACCGTAAACATGCTGAGGTGATAGCTTTGCATGAGGGGTTATAGTGTGACGAGAGCAGCCACTATTGCCAACTGGGCACAACTGGGATCATCAAGTCATTGGCAAATAGACCACTGTTTAATAAGCCAGAACTTTCATATTTGCTTCGTCCAACCGGTCACCGGTCCAATAGGAGGCGATTGAATATTCGACAAATATCACCATCATTCTTCGCACACATTCCTCATCGACAACCAAGTCACACTAGTGCACATAGCATCGTATCCGCCACTTACACGCCTTTCAATGTAAATACTTTGTAACTTGGCACCTTGCAAACTAGCGAAACAAATCGGCCGGAAATACCAAATATGAAATTAAGATATTTTCATTTTTAACCAATTACAATGTGCAGGGAGACTGCACGAAGCTGCCCCAGCGCCAACACAAACGTTAACTCCGGCGAGCGTGGGGCGCGCATCGCGACTAAATAAAGTCACCAATGCCAGTCGAGAGACGCCGAGATAATTAGAGGAGCAGTGCATTGTACCTGCTACTTAGTACAAAAGTGGCACATAGTCCAAGTATGTAGTTCAAAAGTAGTAGTCGGCACCATCAAAAGCGTAGTGCCCACTCATACAGCTACATCCTACACAGTGCGAATGTGTGACTGATCAATTGGACATGTGTTTAAGAGAAGAGTACGTGCTCTTATATCTACTCTTTGCGTTTGCATTGCGCCTATTTTATTCAGTCTTTGAAGAGCAACTTCTTTCGCAATGGTTACCCTGCGTGAGACCACAGAAATGTCGCGTCTGCCGATGTAGTTCGCCGTGTGGTGGTGATCCGTCCCCCACACTCCCCCTGAAGGGGCAGGTGTGTCTGTATAGGTGTCTCAATAGCAGAAAATAAAAAGGCAGTCGAGTAAGCACAGTTGAACACGGCCGTAGTTTGTTATGAGAATTAAAATGATAGAGGGAGCTCAATTTAATTTGACCGACATAATGACAAAATAAAAGGACCAAACGAAGCCGAAGCTATACTAAAGCCATAGTTTATACAAAAATTCCAAATGGAACGAAAGCTCAACCCTAAATTCAAACTAATAGCCAAGTTAAAGTCGGAATTTGCGTCAAAATCGGAAACAGAACCGTTTGATTTACAAAATCGATTTGTCGTATCGAAATCCGATTCGAAGCTCTTGGAAGGGAAAATTCTGAAAGATTCACCCGTAAACAATATTAGGGAAAGCAAAATTAGCAGGAACGAACAAGGAATGTCATATTTTTGAGAACAAATATTAAAAAGTCGAAGCTGGAAATATTTTTGCTTTGGAATTGGGGGCCAAAATTACAGCCCCCATGGCAAACAAATTTTACAAACTTGTATGATCGGCTAAGGTCGAACTCCATCTTTCTTTTAAATAATTTTTTTTTGGTGAACTAGTTAATCTACATACTGGGAAACTATCGTCAATTTCGTATAATATTACTGGTAACCAAAATTACAGCAAGTGCATAAGACCTGCACTTGGGTAATGTATGAATACCGGAAGCCAACAGGGGGCCTGTATCTCTAATTACGCCCATGAGTAGTGCCTGCCTGTCGGCGTTCGCATCGGTACCGGCGTTGTGTGGCTCCACTGCAGATGCTGCTCCGCGAACGGGCAACGCTCGTTGGACACCGAACACGGACGAGCCAACCGCATATTTGCGAATTAGGTTTGCGTAGGGAGGGGAGCCTAATAACAAGAGAGCGCACATGCATGGAGTGCATAAGTGCGGGCGAGAACGAGAGCCAGAGCCGCAGCCCGACTCTCTCAGTCTCTCAGGCAGAACATGACAGTTGAGTTTTAGGTTGCCCGTATTATAAGCTGCTAGTTTAGTTTAGTACGTCACGTTTTGCGGTCGCCTCGCTTTCGGGAAAACAAAATTTAATACGCAAAGTGCAAAACTGTGTTTTTTAAATTGGTTTTTTTGTGTTTCTTGCCTCGAAGAGAGCACATATAAAACGTAGAAATTAGCAAACATTTCGCGTACGAACAATATTGCACGAAAATATACTTTAAAAAAATCGTCGATCGCATTTGAAATAAAACAGAGATAGTCCACTTATGCGCTTTTGTTTAAAATACTTGCAACAGCTTACAAAAGTGCCGATATTTGTTTGATAATTTGCCGAGAAACTGAAAATTACAATATTGCAAGTTGGCATTATCATTTGATGCCCTACACCGCCACAAGTTGCTTGCGTGTGTGTGTGTTCTCCGTCTGTGCCGAAAGTGTAGTGGGCAAAGAGATAGAGATAGTGAGTAGAGTGAGTGTCAGCAGAGTGCTGGAGTCGAAACGTCAGCCAGTCGGGCAGTTAGTCAAGTAGTCGTGCGGTGCCGCTAATGAAAATGTCTAGCCTTTTCTTGCTGTTCTTTATTGAGTTGACTGCTGCATATTCGCAACACCATTTTGTGTGGTACCGTTAGAGGGGAGCGTGTATGCGAGTATGCGCTAAAATATGCTCTCGGCGTTTGCAGAAAGTCGCACGAATTACGGCAGCAGCAAAACAAAATAATAATGCAGAACGCAGCGACAACGACAAAATTAATACCTGCAGCGGCATTAGTAGTTGTCACAAAAACAACAACAGCAACAACAACAACAGCCACGGTAGACCCAACAAGTAGTTGAATCAGACAAACACGCACACACACGCCCAAACAAATGCATACATATACACAATGTTGTTGTTGCAATGCGCGAGTGTAGTGACTTTTCGGCACACCGCTGCATGTAATAGTGTCTCAGAAAAGCAACCACAAAATATATTCGATTGCAACTAATAAAAAAAAACCTGCAAATATTGCATTTGACAAATTCAAGGAATTCATTAAATTTGTTTCAGCGTTTTGCTTAGTGTGAGTGCCCCTAACCAATTCCGGGAACTCTTATGCCATGCCAGCCCTAAACTGCATTCTCATTGATGTACATATGTATGTGCCGCCTTATCTGCAATACCATACACCGGTTGGTTATCTGTTCAAAAATTATTTACGAATCTATCTAAATACGGGTGCGGGTTTTCGCCACCTATCCAACTAGTCGACTACCGTGCACACCTACATACATATATGTTCGTCTAAATAACTAACTGACCTACAAAGAGTTGTTAATATTTTGAGTAGCAGTGTTGCTAATCGCTTTAACAGTTGCCAGTGTTGCCATTGTTTGCGCGTATTCGAAAACTTGTTACAATCATTAGGTACGTTTAAAATTGTATTGAGCTAAGCGAGTGTTCCATCCGGGCTTTGCTCGAGCACGACTTAAGATCAGCTAAGTGCTGTGCCACCCTCTAAGTTCCCCCATTTTCCAAAGAGATCGCGCAGATTTCAGTGAAAGGGAATTTACTTACTAGTACAACTAACTAATACATATTTGAAGGCTGGCAAATTTTCTTATGCCAATAAAATCCTCCATTCGGAGCATGTTTATTCCACTGCTCTCTCTCTCTCTCACTTTACACGATGTCCCTTTGTTGCCTTACGTCACAATAACAAAAAGTACAGTTTGTATATCCTACACCAACGATTATATGGTATATTAAGTTTTCAGCGGCCTAGAGAAGGCCATTGACATATCTTGATAAAAATAATCAGAATCAAATTCCTTTTCGATTTCCGGTTAGAGATCTGTCTGTCCGTACCAAAGTAGGTAAAACCACGTTCTCTGATTCAAACGAAAGGCAATTATAAATTTACATTGCTATAACTGCTAATTCATGTTGTAAGATAAACCAGATCGAACAAACCTTCAAATGTGAATGTGAAATTATGGGCGTGGCTCACGATATATTGAATATGGCTTTATTTTTTGCGATATACATATGTCATAAATACGTCACGAATAAACTCCTATAAGACCTATCTAGAAATTTCCCCAAAATTGGCTTTGTGCGCCTACCAAGCATGATCATAATATCCATAGTCATTCTGCCAGAGCATCAGTATTCAGAGATTATTAGGATTTCTTCTCCATATCTCAAAAGTATATCTGATCTACCCACTATATATGCGTTAAATTTAATCTACCATGATATCATTTCTTTTAGTTTTATCAAAGCAGTGATATTTAATTGATAAATAGTCTTTTCGTACGATTTCCTTAAAAATTGGTGTGGTCTGTGGCGTGATATTTATATCGCTTCAACTCGGTTACTTGGTGTATGGTATCACACTATCGAGCCAACCCTTCCTTTTTAATAACATCACTAGTTTCATCGCCTTTATAATACTAAAACAGCGGCTATTTCGCTCTAGTGATAATTTGTCAGCGCTTCGAAGGAAACGACAATATAGTGAATGTTAAATTATAATCAGTGATCTTTGCGGGGTACATCGAAATAGACAAATACCATACCGAACTATTTGAATGCTTTGTACAATATATAAGCCGGCAATCATTTTAAGTGTAACACGTATAATGATTAGGCCAAACAACTTCAACTACGCAAAGTTCTACACAATTTGGAACATCTGGTCACCTAAATTTTATTACCTTACGTACAGTAGATTATCACATAGTTATATCACTCTCTTATGAATTACTTACAACAATTCCTACTACACGTCCTGTGTAATTACGAATTCCCGTTCCGATTCATGCTTCGACTTTGTATATCGATTATGCGCCAGTTATTCTAGACGTAACTTACCATATCGTATTTGGCTTCAATTTCGATTCTAATTGTTTTGCGGTTGATGTTCCGATTTAAGCACCAGTTACTCCAGGCGCATAGTATCGCACTATCGTATTTGAATTTAATAAACTTTTACTTGTTTGGTTAATTGAGTTGAACTTAAATTTGTATTATTGAATTGGGAAGGCTAAATATAGTGGGATTAAAATTCTGGGACTAACTCTTTCGGAATCGACAGACCTACAAGGAACAGACTCCTGCGATACTTTTACGTCTAGAGTAAACGCGCCGGTTTCAACGTTAACGCCCCATTACAATATGATATATCTGGAATAACTGGCTCCAATTCTCGTTCCGTTTCTACACGTTGGCTGATCATATGTGGAAATCGGTTATCTGTCTATATGCGCATATGTTATTTAATGACAATGGCCACTCTGTCTCTATTGCAAACGTATGACAACACTGATCTAATCAAATTCTAACACTTTATCAATTGTTATCGCTCGCAAACATGGCTTCGTGTGCGGACAAAGCGACCGCGTGTGTATTTGTTGAAATACGAGCGCATGCACGAGTGTGTGATAATCGAATGTGAATAGAGGTTTATTAAATATACCACACGCTCTTATACGTCTAGACGCTACGCCACTCGCTCGGTCGGCCGGCCGCTTCGTGGCTCAGTCGCTCGGACCTCGGATGCTCGATGGCTCGCCCTCATTCCCGTATGCATTAGTGCGGTAACAGTCCACTACGGCCAACTACACCGAGCGAACGTGTCGCCAGCGTACTATTTTGCCCGCTTCGAGTGGCGGCAACGGCTACAGCGGAGAGCGTTCTTTGCAGTCAAATACACAATAACTTCCTTTGAGTGCGCAGTCTGTATCTGTGTGACTATGTCGCACTGATTTGTTGTGTGCGTGTGTTGCGTGTGTTGCGTTGTTGCTCTGTAGCATGTTGCGTATACGCCTACAAAAGCGACAAATGGCACGCTCGCACTAGCAACGGACGGACGGACGGACGGACGGTATCAGTGGCAGGCGGAAAGTGCGCGAGCTGCAGCTGGCAAATTAGTGCTGCCGAATTTCCGGTCTTTGAACTGTTGTAGTCGCTGCTGCTGCTGCTGGTTGTTTGTAACAAGCTGTAGTTATTGAATGATAAGTGTGTTTGCACAGAGTTTGACATTTCAGCTGTCAAAGTGAAGTGCAAAGAGCGCCGCAGCAGACAAACAAACGCGCCGTTACGTGAAGTGAGCATGCGAAAGTGCCGAGCAAGAGCGCAAGAGAACTAAAAAAATAAATATATATACATACATACATATGTATATACAATATATATGCGACAGCCATTAGACGAGAACGTATCGCTAAAATTACAATAAGCGCCCCACAGCACGCAGAACCAGAAACAAACAGCGAGCGCGAGTGAGTGAAAGAGTGCTAAGGCAGCAAGTTTCCATGATAGCAGAACTGTTGAAGATATTATGCAAAGCGCAATGCCAAAAACTCATTTCCGCATCGGTAGTACGTAGCTAAATGCAAATAGATAGTCACAAAAGTGCCAAATCTTTATGAAAACACATTGCAAAATAAAATATTTTTGGAAAATAAGAAAACTTGAATTCCTGTTAACATTTAAGCAAAAAGAAATACGATTTCAAAGTATTTAGCGCAATCTAAAATTTAAATACGCTTTCTAGTACAAAGTGCAGCAAAGAAAGTGTGGTTTTGTTCCCAGCTACTAATAAAACAGCAACTGTTGCATCTAGAAGTACTACTACTACTAGCACCACTACTATTTTAGACGAAATACACACTTTTAAGCTTAGCGCTGGTTAATTGAATTGTTGCATTTTAAAAAGAACCACAACAAAAACTGCCATTATGTCGCGCTTTTATCCACGGTGAGTGTTTCCTTTTCACGTATTTACTATTGCCATCTTGCTTCATTTCTCTTTCAACTACTGTATTTGTATTTGCACTGTATCATCATTAAGCAGCCTTATCAGACTCATACAACTTCCATCAAGTGCATGAATTCAATCAAATCATTTAAGTTCGAGTACCTGCGCTGTTCTCTTTATCGCGGCGTTCGGTTGGCGCCACTTTGCACGCCGATGTGTCATAGCCGACGCCACACTGCAGCTAAATTGGGAATTCTGTTCGGGTAAACGCCGCTTCAGTTGCTTATGTAGGAATCGAAACTGGCACCGGCCGGCTTGGACCGGTTTAGAGGGTTTAGAGAGGAAATTAGGGCAGCTTTATGCAAGGAAATGGACAAAAGTTCGCTGCCTTAGCTGGAAGAGAACCGCAACAGATAGTTTCATATCACAATTCGAATTTCATGTTCTGTAGCCGGTGGCATTCCTTGACTTTTCATCATCATTATGTTTACCCACTTCCAATATCATCGATCTTCTTGAAATTCTGCACAGAGCAGTGTTAATTTATAGCAAATTGAGTACAAGTTTTGAAAAGTTAGGGATCTTTTGTCAGATCCTATATTATAGGCCCTACCCTAATTTGAAGCAGAGAAACCCCAATATTTCTGTAGCGCGTATGTCCGGATCAAATTATGATTGTTTTCTTTTTTCATTGAAAAGCGAAAATGAATGCTCGCTCATAGATAGTCAGAAGAGTTCATCCGAACTTAAGCTTGATCATACTTGAGTGGCCTGGCCAACTGATAAAAGTGGGATGCAATGTAATAAAAATATGAAAGTGTTGCCATTGTCATAGATTAATCGTACTTTTTATTTTCGGAGATCATTTTTGTTTGAGTAATTTTGCTAACCAAACCGAACAAATCTAAAAAATGTTGTTAGTACTTTAATCAGATAACTTTATGTATGTTTATGTATGTGTTAAAAAAATTAAGTATGGGTGGTAAAATTTGCCACCACGGCAGCATTAAAAAGTTAACCCAAGACACGGAACATATTCAAATAAGCCGTAGTGAATGCCTACTTATACATATGTACATATTGCAATTCCCAAGTACCGTTATATTTCTATGGAACTTAGTGTTGACGTTAAGTTATGCTAATGTAGAGCTGTTCGACTTTTGGATAAACCCAAAGCCCAGCTGCAATAAAGAGGCGTACATATGTATGTATGTATGTATCCATATGAACACAAAAATGTACTTAATCAGCAGAAAAGTGTGCAAAAGTGCTAAGCGTTGGTCCCACGAACAGCGAATGCAGGAAAGGAGACTTGCATAAGCAGACGGACGGGCAAACAAAGTAAACAACAGATAGACGCTGCATGTCAACAGAGTGACATAGAAAAATTGCATTCGATGCAGTCAGCATAAGTCGAGACGTACGTGAAGACTAGGCATACCAACGCCGGACTCTCGAAGCAACCCTGCGTTAAAAAGTCGGATTTTCGCATTTTTCTGAACCAAATTTACTAAAACTGTTTACAGAAATGCAAACATGTGCTAGTTTATTTGTGCTCAAAAACGTTAGCCTTGATTAAATACTCCTATGTGGAGGCCAAGCGGTGTGTGTGCTGCTTTGTTTCTTGTTTTCTTCTTCCTCTTCTTCGGGCCAACAGCCCGTTACCGAGTCACGATCTGACGTGGGGCTTCTCTCCAGGTGCCCCTGCTACGCGCGCGCCTTCTACAGCTGGACATTTTTTTACGTTGCCAGTACTTGGTCTTTCCAAGTCTTTCGACCCTGAATTTTTTTCTGCGCGGCACTAAGATTTCTGCTTTCTGAATTATTCTTTAAAGTTTTTAGAAAAAAAAGGTGCATAATCATTTTGGATTTTAATATAATTTATATTTAAAATATATCAATTTTTCAAGCGACTACCATTTACAGTACAATAACTTACTTAATACCACTGCACTTTATACAAAATAACTTCGACAATAACCTTAAACTTTCCGTGATGTGTTGATTTCACTTCAGCAAAGATTAACCTAGGCGTCTACTTAAAAAAAATAATCAAATAAATTAAGCTTAATATAAGAGGACAAACAGGTGATGTTGCTCTCAGGGGTCGAAAGGGATAATACCCTCGCAGAAATTTCAACCCGTCAAGCCGTTTTTAATGATTAAAACGACTCGACTTGTAATTGAATCTGCCTCACCTGGATGCATGGACTTAACTATGATGCTTCTCCCAAACATTATCAACTTTCTTTTTGCAACCACAGTAACGCCCTGCGATAATTTCTAGAAATCTTGATTACATAAAACAATTAGGAATAACATATGTACATACTTATGTGCTAATCCCCGCAGACTTACATATCTGTAACTTTAGAAAATATTTCCCAAGTCTTACAGCAGGAAAAGCTGAAAAATCTCTAAGAGTGCTAATAAACCCACAGTGTATCGCGCATTTGCGGCGATGAAAAGCGTACAGACTGTAAATGCCTTATACCAACACAGAACACGGGCACATGCCTACACATACACATGGGCATGTACATATGTATGTATGTATGTATGTATGTATGTAGATACAAATACTTGTGGAATGCATTTTATTGCATTGGCGACAAAATAAACAAGCGCTTAGATATGAACTCGCCGAGCGCTAAGGAGACTAACCAACGGTGGAGGCGAGAGATACAAGTAGTATATGTATGTTAAATACTACACACGCACACACAGCCGGATGCAAGCCAACGCGCCAGATACTGTCGGCAAATGCAGGAAGTGCATTTTACAAATCATGCAACACTGCGCTGAGAGAAAGAGCGAACGAGTGAGTGAGTGAGTAGGCTATAGTGAAAAGCGGAGAGCACACGCACTCAAGCGACAACAACCAAAATAAAAGCGTAAACAATTTATGCCGGAATAAAGAAATGTTCATTCATTCATAAAAATTTCGAAAAGGCAAAAGAACAAGAAGATATAGACAGGAAAGAACAGACAGCAGCAAAAGCCGCAGTTACATTGCGCACGGTCAAAAAACAACACAAAAATGCAATGAGCGCCAGCAACAACAACAACAACAAATGTGAAACGCCAAAAAGACGCAGCATTCATCAATGCTGCTCCGCGTTCGCCTCGGCGCGCGATACTCCATCCACGCCACTTCACTTCACTTCACTCCACAGAAAACGCACACAAGCACATTTATTTTTCTGTACAGTGTACCAGGGCGAATCGTATCGGTTTCTATTTGTTTGAAAAATAATAAAAGCTTAATATTACAAAAAGTTAGCTGCTTCTTTCATTTTGTTGCAGTTATCCATTTTATTATTTTTTATTGTATTAAAATATGTATGTAATTAACAGCAAACCTTAAACTATCTTCTTAGATCAAGAAACTAAAAATTTTTATTTTTCGATCACAGAATGGTCACAGCGTTGCATTTTCGGTCGCTGAATTCAAAGCTTAGGATTTCAGCCTTGAAAGTTGAATACTACTTCAAGATATTTATTTTATAAACATACTAGGGAGTCGAATGTCGGTATTCCGTTCCAGTGGTCATCTTCAGGCAAAACATAATTTTTCACGGACTAAAAACCTAAGCTCGTATATTTCAACATTTCTGTCAAAAAATTAAATTTTATAATGATGTTAACACTTATAACAATTTCCAAATTACAAATTATTTTTTTTTAAATTTCATTTGATGTGAAAGTATACAACTTTCGAACCCGCCCAGTTATTTTATTGCTTGTCAAGTTTTTGCCTGAGCAAATATGTATCTAAAGTTTCAAGTGATGCATATGAATGCTATAATTCGATCCCAATGTAAGCCCGCCCTTTTACCACACCATACAATTTGGTTACACATTCGCAACTGCTTGTGTTTGTTTTACCAACTAAATCAAAAATAACACCACCACCTCAATTTACCCTGTGATCCTAATTGCCTCGGTCCACCCGAATGCATATACAATATTATAAGCGCTCTGAGTAGCTGCGCATTTGCATCTATTTGGAGTTGCACTCACTGCGGGTTTTTGTACTTTTGGTACTTGCTGTTGTTGTTGTTGCTGTTGCCTTTTTGCATTTTGCATTTTAAAGAGGCAAAAATAACGCAACTGCGCTGCCGCACTCAATAAGGCACAGATACAGATACAGTAACATACAAGTGCACGGCTGTGCATACCTTCAGATACAAAGATACAATGTGTATGTATGTGCATTTCTATATATGTTCATATTTGTGCATGTGCAATATCGAGTGTGTTTGCAGTGCTGGCGGGGTGGCAATAGTGTTGATATTGTTGTTGCTGCGAAGGGGTTACAAGCGACTGGCGGCAGGCGGCCGGCGCGAAATGCGCCACACTGCAAGTGCGCCGCATTGTGTGCAGTGTGATATATTGTTGTTGTTGTTGTCGATGTTTTTTTTAAATATTATTTTTTAACCTTCCTTTTGCCTTGATATTCTGGCTTATCGCTGTTTTCTCGTAGCTTGTGGCTACTTTTGTTGTCGATGTTTTCATTTTGTTGTTGTAGCTTTATTGTTCTCTTTCAATATTTTGTGAATGGGCGCAATTCACTCATACGTAACTCACACACACACACACACTCATTCGGCAATACAAGACAGAAAGTAATCTCCCCCTCCCCCACCCTTCCGGTCACATTCTCATACACCACTGGTACTTGTTATTTACACATTTCAAGTCGTGCAGCAATGTTCTCTCGCGCTTTATTCACGCTCCCGGCACCCGGCCCCTCTGCAACGGGCACAGTGCAACTAATTGAGGATTAACATACAAGAAATTCGACATATGGTTTTCTCTTTTCAAAACTGTTGGCATGTCTTGCATAAACCAGGCGCCAATCGCAAATCGAAACTAAACACAAAAATGCATTAAATTCAAAAATTGTATTTCTTTAAATATTTCTACATATTTTCCATTCGATTTCGGGAGTTTAAATCAAAAAGGTTGCCATCTTGATTTTGTACATACATACATATGTATGTACATATATGCAACCTAATTGTAACTCAAATAAACCCGGCTTGAAGCTTAGTTATAACATGTCTAGCTGGATTGATGAAAGTCGTCAAATTGTCCTTATTCAAAATTTTTTTTTTCTTGTACATACACATACATTTTTTTTTCAGTATACATACAGATGCATTGTTTTGGTGTGCTATGTTATTTATGGCGCTCCCGTAGCCTAGTGGATCCCATGATACCCGGATGCGGGGAGTCGCTGGTTCAAACCCCAGACGACTCATACCATCTAATAAAAGAGAACTTAATTTCATTACTTTGGACGCGGCATCGTCTCACTCGAGTTGGCAACTCTCCGATTCTATACTTTGCTTTGATAAAAGTGCTACTCACGGAAAAGGCTTTGTAAAACTTTCCGCTCGGGCACAGCTATAGAGTAAATGTGTAATTTAATCTGTGCTTATATAGAACGAACACACACAAATTATTATTAATTATTTTATACGAGTTTATGTTTATTCGGCCCATGTGAGCAATAATTCTAATTCTTTGTTGTTGTACACTTAAAATTGCTTTGTTTCAGAACAGAAATAGACAACTAAGTATTGTCATTTCTCTTTGGCAAGTCAGTCCGAATAAAAAACTATTCATTATTAATTATTATTACAACTTAATTCCTTTCAGTGGATTATCACTCCACTCTGTTACTTGTTGTAGGCTATTACTCTGTCGGTGAAACCCGACTGATTCTTCCTTACTTGTTTTTGTTATTGTGCTTATGCAAAAATTTCTTTCTCATTGATGTACCTACTATGTGCATCTGTCAATATATGTACTCTTATTTTTAACTTGAAATTCAAATCTTTTACTTATGCATGTGAATCTTTAGAAAAGCGGAATTGAGACGCTGGTTGTGAGAGCTTTGATCAAAATTCTAAGGCTTCGGTTTCACCCGGGTTAAGCCCAAAAACTGGTTGACTTCCCATTTAAATATTCTGTATGTGCTCTCGCTGATCTCAATTGATTGCAGACAACGATTCAGATTATAGTGCTTTAAGCAATTCGGATTATAGGACGATCAATGCTACTGAAAATATATAACGGATTACTGGATATTGGCATTATCGGTTGTTCGGGTTACCCAACACAAACCTTATATGTATATTCTTAACCAAAATCCGGAATAAAGATAGACATAAAGAGTAGAAATGCATTCATATATACTTACATTTTTTTAATAGAAAACTAAATTTTTATGGAATTTGTGCTAAAAAGCAACAATATCAAAATACAATTCGAATATGTATATGCTGTACATACACACATCGAAATAAGGTAGCAACAAAAATGCAAATGTTGCAACTTCGTCAAAGAAACCGAAAAAAGGAAACGCGAAGAGCATAATTCATTTCTTCGCCGATAAACAATTCTTGGAAAAAGAGCGCCAGCGCAGCGAAAAAATGCGAATGCTTAAGAACAACAACAAACAACAACAGCAACATTAAACGACTGCAACACCACACCAAGCAACCGCAGCGTAGACAGCAGCAACAACAACTACAACGATGCATAAGGCGCATAAGTTCAATATACTCGCCCGCTGCAAAATAGCAAACACAATTTTTTCTGCTTTTGTTTTTTTTTTGCAAAATTACAAAACAAAAACAAACAAAGTCAACGCAACAACAAGCAGGCAAACTGCTTTTGCGCCAGTTCGGCCGCAATGTTGCTCTTTTCAAAGTGCCCAAGTAGTACGCGCATTTTGAAATAGTAGTATTTCTGAGGAAAAGGTAGTATAGTCATCTAACCTGTTGAACCGAGACAATTTTTACAGTTGTGCGACGTATCATCAAAATAATCCCGAATGCCAAAATATGCTTGTACAAAATGGTATGAGAGATCAAAGAATTTAGGAGGATTGCTAATTTAAAACGGTATCGAGTACAGTTAATTACTTGTTTACGCATCATCCGCTAATTTTAAAACCGGTATCCATATGAAATAAGTAAACTTGTTTGAGGTTTGTGCTTTTAGAAAACCTTTCAGCCATTATTCAGTCCGATTTACACGAAAAGTTTAGTTTCTCTCGTACAGAAAGAACTCCTCTTACACAAAAGTTTCCACACCAATATTTTCGTGTAAATCGGCACTTCTAGTATCTGTCACATCATTTTAAACTTGAAGTAGATAACAAAATTAGATTTTATTTGAAAATATTAAAGTATTACTTTTTTGTGGCGTTTATCTATAAAATTAATATACAGAGAAATTATTTTTCGCTTTTTATGTGAAATTCATAATTGAAATTAACATCGATAATTTAGACAAAAGAAGTTCACGAGATTTTATAGTCGATCTTATATCCCATCACGTTTAAATTTAATGTAATAACAGTTTGAATCTTAAAAATTTTCATATATGCATGTACATATGTATGTATATAATTTAATAACTCCTCCCCCCCTCCATTCCCATCGCAATCTGGCTAAAACTTTTGTAAGTCAACAAATAATTTCGAAGTGATTGGGTACATCTGAGCGAGTCATAACTGTTCAGCATTGCCGATTTATATAAGATCGAGTTTAAGAACCCCTTATCTTCTTCTGGAAGTTATACAAAACTACAATTAAACTTCGCCTTCGGCATTACATTTGTCAATTTTATATCGGAACTGAGGGCTATCCGAAGATGACAGTATTGTTCGATCCCAGCCGAATCCAGCAAAAAGTAGGCACTTAAGTATGTAGCACAAGCGACAACACTGTTCGATAGGCAGCCGAAGAGGTAGCCGGGCGCGCCGCCACTAAGCACCATCGCCTGCTACCTATGTACCCTCCACAGTCGCCCTCCCGCATGCCGACTGACCGCAAGCACACGCGCGCTTGGAGCTGGCGACCGAGCAACCCGGCGACGCATTCGCATTCCTTTGGCTATTTTCTCTTTCGCGTCGTCGAGTTGTGCTGGCGTGGCTGTTGCTGCTGTGTTGTTATTGCATTTGTGCATAACTGCAGAGAAAGACACAGAAACTGTAACTGTGAGATACATTTGTATCTGCGCGCAGTTGTTGCCGCTGCTCGTGTATCCGTATGGGAAACGCAAGCAAAGCAAATTCGATGCAAAGGCGCAACGTACAGCATCCGCCAACCCGACGCGGCAACATTCCCAGACCAAAACAACAACCACTGTAAAAGCAGCAGCAGCCGCGGCAGCCACAACAACGCGCAGAAATGAATGAGCTGAGTGTGTTGTTGTTGGGGGTGCGCAGGTGAAGGAAGTGGCGTTGGTATGCAGACAACCTACATGCACAAAAAGGCACACAAACCGGCAACAACAAAACAACAACGGGCAAGCCAGCAATATGAGCGGCGGCAGAATTTAAGCTTTTAAACGGAATTTTGCGCCTGCGCAGACTCCAACAGCCCAGTGAAAGAGTGAGTGCAAGAATGAGACAGGCATAACACGAATGTGTACATCCGTTGCTCCACAATGGAAAGAGGAGGTAGAGTGCCGTGAAACGTGGCATTGGGAGCTGCGTTGCATTCGGCCCGCGTCGCTGCTGACGTCAACAACATTAAAAAGCAGAAATTCTTAATTAAAAGTGCCAAAAAAGAATGACTTCCAAGAAATGCGGCAGGATTTATGCTGTTGCCGCTTCTTGATCTTACTTACCGCTGCTTTGGTGCTGTGCCGCCTTGCAACTATCTCATCCCGCGCATATTGTATAGTGAGGAAGATTCTGAAACGGATGCGTCTGCGGTGCCGTGTGGCGGCAGTTCGTTGCATTTGCTTCGCTTTGCACAAAACGCCCGCGCAAAATGTCTAATTTTTACATGCCGTATTTTTCTTGCTTTTCCGAAGCTTGATGGTACCTTCAAAAATTATACAAAGATACTCATCCCGTTTCACCCGACTTTTTTTTATACATATTTCGTATTAGGATTTTCATGAGCATTGCTCTTTTTGCGCTACACCGTTTGTAATACTATACACCATAATAATCGTATGTATTTTTATACACATAAATGATATACATATCGCCGCTTGATTCAATACTTGTTGTATGTCGATTTTTTCACATTTTGAGTTAAGGATGGCATGGGGGGTTCCAAATCCAGCTAAATCGATTGGCGTTCTCAGATTTCTTATATCTCCTACCGTTTTCGAGATGTTCAGACTCTATTTTGTCGTATGTAGGCTAATTTCAATTTTTGCGTAAATATCTGTCGTATATGCAAGAAAAGCTAACATACGACAAATTTGTTCCCAAAAGAGGCAGAAAAAAATGTTCATCCATGTTTGTCGTATGTAAGATTTTTTTCGGTAAAATGGTTCTCAATTGACTTTTTATGAACTTAAACGAATGAAATTTGGTATTCAAGCTCAGATGTCAGCTCTACATGCCCTATGAAAAACTGGACGTGGTCCGCCTACTATATAGGCGGTAAGTTGAAAATCCTCATAACTCCAATAATATATACACCAGAGCGTCCATATTTGGTCACTTCTTTGCTGGTAAGAATGTTTTTTGATTCTCTATAAATGAGCGTGGTCCGCCCACCATAGAGGCGGTAATTTATATAAACCTATAGTTACTGTCGTAAATCGACCAGAGTATCAATATTTGGAATATGTAATCCTATTAGGAATATTCTGTAGTTTGTAAGAAATGGGCGTGGTCCGCCCACTATTTCATTTCTTTCCCAGCTTGGGTAGGGTATTATTTAGTCGGTGAAACCCGACTAATGCTTCCTTACGCGATTATAAAAAAACTTAATTTAAAATATTTAATAAGAAATAGTGCTTCAACTTTGTACTATAACAATTTCTGACAAACTAATTAAAAAGTTACTAAAGCTATATTTGGCAGAAACATTGCATTGTATATTATATTTGCAGTTTTTTAATAAAAAAATAAATTTTTGAAAAATTTTTTCCTAGTATACATACGACACATTTTGATGGTAGGCAAACTAATTTGTTCAGAATGGTAGATACGACAATATAATACTGAATTCATTTGGCTATAGCTTCCTAAATATCGAAAAATCGATCTTTTGGAATAAACAGTATTAATAACAAGGTTTCACTCTACCAAATACTCGATTTTCAGAAAAATCTACCGTGCCAAAAAAAAAATGGGAGTACTTTAAACTTAAAACTGCATTTCCCAAAAAGTGAAAAAGTCGACATACGACAAGTATTGAATCAAGCGGCGATATGTACATACATATATACATACATGCATATGTATATCAGAAATGGACGCAAAATTAGTGCGAGTCCTCTGAAAATCGGGTGTATGGCCCTAAGTCCAGATTTTGTGTGCACATTGGAAATTCCTGGTCAGACATTTTCTTATTTGATTAAATCTTCAGCATGCACTATGTATGTATGGATGTATATTATTTTCTAATACAAAACGTAGATATGTTAGGCATACTATGTAAGTTCTGCAGAGGGAATCAAAATAATGTTAAGGGGTATTGCCTCTCTAAAGTTCTCGACAAATAAAATATTTTTTAAAATCGCGGTAGTAATTTCAATCGCCAAGTAAAAAGTGCAGGAGAAACGATTTTGGCAGCGAAGCACTATCCGAGCTCTGGCACCGCCATTTTGCATACAAACAAATATTTTCTAAATATGTACTCTTCAATACGTGTTATAAATATGTGTGTACCTCTACAAAGATTTTTTGCTTTGACTTATGGTTTCTAGATTGCCATTAGCCCCCATGAAACAAATCACAAAATAGCAACAAAAAATAACATAAACGGACCTTAAGTTTCTAAACGAATTAAATACTTAACTAAATATACCTTCTGTCAATAAAAAATCCAGTGTTGCCGTACAGAAAACCTTCTTTTTTGTACAATTATACAGGATATGGAATATTTGAAATTTTTGTATTTGCACTTTGCGGTATTTAAAAGTAGTTAGCTGTATACATCTTTATTTTAACAAAATTTTAGTTCAAAATAGAAGTTATATTTGCAATTAAAAGAAAGGTGTATAAACAATTAGATTGTCCTTTAGCAGGCATCCTATAATTAGGCTGCTGCCGATTGTATATGTGTGTCTCTTCATAAGGCAAGAACCATTTAAAAGAAATAAGAAGCTAACGTATCTGTACAAACCTTACAACAAATTTATATCTAGGCCTGAACTACCTCAAGTTCCGAGATTATCCAAATCTTAATACGAACACGGACATCTCACATAAAGATTAAAGTATAAATAGCCTGTGGGAGAAGATGCGTTCAGACGCTTAGAATAGAGTTGGGTTGGGCCGTTAGTCCTTAAAAATTCCTCAAGCTATGAAGCCCACTGATTCGGACGCTTGTCCTCTCTAAAAATTACATACAAACTTCGGTCATGAATAAATATCACAACATTGATCTGGCACGCGAGTCATTTATGTTAACTCTAAGAATCCTCCCAACGTTATCTTAAAAAATATATAATTACTTGAGGTTCCAAATTTTCGCTTAAACAAAGGAGCAATGAGAAGAAGATTGAAGCACCGCCAGCAATCTCAAAGTAATAATGTTTTAAAATTTTACCCAATATAAAATGCTCCGCACTGAATTACTCGAATGAATCTTCGAAACTTTCCTTCATTTAAAACATTATTATTTATTTTAAATTAATTTCATCATCATTTTAATTTGTTAATAACCAATACTACTAAAAATTCTTCTCTTCTATTAAGATACTTTACCTACGACATTTCTAATTTACTCCATTTCACAATGATATAATTTTACTTTGGATATTTCTTTCAAACTGTTTTCAGTTTTCAATAAAAAATTTCATAAATTGCCTGTAGACGTAATGTTGTGTATTTTGTAGACAGTTTTTTGTTTTGTAATTTAAACTTTGGCCGGTCAAAATTTCATCAATTTTTAACCAACCGTTTAATATTTCGTGGTGTATTTTCTGTAACAAATTTTTGCAAACTAAATTTTCATAAAACTGCGTATATGTTCGGTATCCTCGAATTTGGGTTATCACAAGAAATATTCTGTTGTACTTACGCACAGCAAAAGTCGCAAGAAGAGTCACAAGATTAATTGAAAGCAAAGAAAATATACTCTGGATATGATCATGTTGAGGTATGTTGAGTGCCAATGATACTCGTACTTGCAAAAACCGAAGCATTTCATGTGGCAAAAGAAATCAACATGATCTAGAGAACAAGATAAAAGACAAATGTACATACATACATATGTATAAGAGGCGGAAAGACCTCGAGATACTGCAGAATAAACTAAGTCGAAATGCTTTGAACATTGCTTTGCTCTGAAAACTAGCATCTTTTTAACTTTACTTCTTATCTATTAGTTCTATATCTACTGGATTTATTTAAGCACAATATGCCAATATGTAAAAGTCATTAAGTAGTCTCTTCCCTGCTCTATAGCGCTTCGACAGATCCCATAATGTTGGCTTATGACTAAAATCTGCTTGTTCTCTACGCAACGGATCCTTAAATCGATCGATCCATCTCGCTCACTCCAACTCCATTTATAGTTAGTTAGTGTACCTCATAATCATCATCATCTACATCGATTTTATGCGTTCGCACTTCTCTTTTGTGCCTGCTGCTTCATTGTTTTCTTTGTTATTCTTCTTCTTTGTTCACAGTGTTACAACAGCAAAAGTTATAATTAGCGGCATACCGCTGCAAACCCGTTTCGAAGACATCGAACCTCTACTGAAGCCATACGGCATCGTCAAACAGTGTGAGGCTGTCTCTAGTAAGGACCCCAATACTCAGACTGTACATATAACATTCGAAAGTCCCGAACAGGCGCAAAGGTATTTTTTTCGATTTACTCATTTTCTCTAGATTTCCATTAGACCATTAGATCTCTTAATATGCTTCTAAGATGTAGTTTCACAATTGTTAACGAACAAGTTCATGCCGAAGAAAAAACGGTTCAGTTCAAGCTCTAGACCCCTAGGGAAAAAGTAATTTCATTGAATAATGCCTAAGAATAGCTCGGTTATGCTGTCTCCAGTCGAAAACTGGCAGACGTTAAAGGATAGACAGTGACAATGAGAAAGATTAGACCCACATTTAATCAACCAATACCAGGCGAACATGAGAACAGATATCGTTAAACCAAATTTAGTTAAATATAGAAATAGAACATAGAAAAAATTTATAAATGCCATTTTGATATATGCGTTTATAATATCTCTCGAGCTTGCCAGAGATATCTTCTCTGCTGCTGAATAACTTCATTCCAGATCGTTTCTATGAAATGTTATATACACATTTACATTCTTGCGAACTTGTATTCAAAATTTGGAAAATAGTTCATACAAGATAAATAATTGTTTACAGTCAGGAATTTTACTATTCAAAAAATGTAAAAAATTAAAGAATTTACTATAAATCGAAAAAAAAATCGTTTATATTTACAACGTCTGCATATATACGTACTACAATGCCTGTCCTTCCTATCCTCAATTGCAGAGCTGCTGGTGGTCTAAACGGTGTCGAATTCGAGGGCAATAAATTGCACGCCGAACAGCTGGATAAGAATCAACGTCGCACCAATCGAAATCAACGAAATCCATATCCCGGCATGCCAGGCCCAGGGCGGCAGGCTGACTTTCCGCTGCGCATCTTGGTGCAAAGCGAAATGGTGGGCGCCATCATCGGCCGCCAGGGCAGCACCATACGCACGATAACACAACAGAGTCGGGCACGCGTTGACGTACATCGAAAGGAGAATGTCGGCTCTCTGGAGAAGGCTATCACCATCTATGGCAATCCAGATAATTGTACAAATGCATGCAAGCGCATATTGGAGGTGATGCAACAAGAAGCCATTTCCACAAGCAAAGGGTGAGTTCTGCTGCTATTCTACTCGAGATATAGTGGTACCTTGAAGGTCATTCTTCCGGTTGAGGTTTCTTCAAATTCTGAAGTAATTTCAGTGTAGAGAGCCCACCTTTTTTGTTAATAGCAATCCAAATGTAAACGAGACTGATGACCTGCGGGAAAATTTGGCCAAGGGCATGAAAAAAGACGCATATATCCATATTTAAATTTGGCGTATGCTTTCAGGACAGATTAGTTTTAGTCAGAGCTAGGATTTATAGCAAGACAAAATTACATAAAAATAGAAAAACTTGTTTAAAACTTCAAATCGGCTTTTCTAAGTCGCTTACATAAAAATAACAATATCCGCCTATTTTTATTTATTTATTAAAGGAAACTAATTTATTATTTAAAACTAAAAAGAACAGAAACGTTAGCTGGATTAAAAAGCTTATTTCAAAAAGTACCTAAAACCTTTTTTTCCTCTGGAAGCTAAGAATGGCGCTTCCATATCACAAGAATTCCGCAGCACCAAAAAGAAGGGACATGTCATCGAAATGCTAGGCCTGATTAAAATAAATAACATATTTGCTACGCATTTTGGTTTACACTACAAAAAATCGCGCCAAGAGATAGTATGTGAGAAGTGGGCTCGTGCTTTCCCAATTGGTTCGATGTAATTGAGAACTCGATTTATTTAGACTCGTTATAAGCGAAAAGTACTTTAAATGGCAATTCAGAATAAATATATCGTGTCTAATTTGCTTTCAGTGAAATATGCCTGAAGATTCTGGCGCACAACAACCTCATCGGTCGCATCATTGGCAAAAATGGCAACACCATTAAGCGCATCATGCAGGAAACAGACACCAAAATCACCGTCAGCTCCATCAACGACATCAACAGTTTCAATCTAGAGCGCATCATCACCGTGAAGGGTCAAATCGAGAATATGTCGCGGGCCGAGAGCCAAATCAGCTCGAAACTGCGCCAGAGCTATGAGAACGATTTGCAGGCGATGGCACCGCAAAGTCTCATGTTCCCCGGTCTGCATCCGATGGCAATGATGTCCACGCCCGGCAACGGCATGGTCTTCAGCCCGAGCATGCCGGCGTACGGATTTCCCATGTCGAAGACGCCGGCTGCCGTGGTGCCGCCCACCTTCCCCAATGACCTGCAGGAGACCACGTACCTATACATACCGAATAATGCGGTGGGTGCCATCATCGGCACCAAAGGCTCCCACATACGCAACATAATGCGTTTTTCGAATGCATCGCTGAAGATCGCGCCGCTGGACAGCGACAAACCTGCCGAACAGCAGACGGAGCGAAAGGTCACCATTGTGGGCACACCGGAGGGTCAATGGAAAGCACAGTACATGATATTCGAAAAGATGCGCGAGGAGGGCTTCATGTGCGGCACCGACGACGTGCGGCTTACCGTGGAGATTCTGGTAGCCAGTTCGCAAGTAAGCTCAACAAAATTTCAAACCGCAATTCCATTACAAGATATGGCAATCAGGAAAATGAAATGTTCGATTCCTCGCTGATGAGTGTGAAAAAAATTTTCCGTTACATGAGAGGGAAATGTATTTGGTAGTAAACAAAAGCTCATTTCCTTTAAGGAAACACCGTAATGAAGTCCTTTTATTGGAATGATTATATATCTATCCATCTATGTGCATATGTATATGTTTATGTAATTGGCGCAACAGCCCATATAACGAGATATAGGCCTAGCTCTCTAGCATCAACTTATGTGTGCTTGTTCTATTTTATCAGAAGTTAACGGGACCTACAAATTTATTCTATGTAACCGAACAGGATTGAGAAGCTTTATTCTTATGACAAAGATTACTCTCGGAGAGCTGCCCATTGAGAGACATGGCGCCATAATAGTAATTGTCTTTCTCAATTTAGGTCCAATGAAATAAATAGTGCTTTTGCTTTTAATTTCGAATTAGAACTAATTAAAAAATATTAATTAAAAAGGAATCAATTACTTTCGAAGAATCATTCCACCAAATTGATGTTTAGTTCCACAAAAAATTACCACTTTTGAAATAATTCCTATTTTCGAAAATCCTTTAAAGAATCTCAACTTTTTAAGCATAAAATACTCTAAGGGAACAATTTTTAAGATTCATTCATTGCCGAGGAATTAAATATGTTAATTCCCGATTAACACTATTTGTAAAATAATTAAATTTTTTTCTCAATTCCTTTACTGAAATATAACGAATTACTAATTCCTAGGAAATGGAATTCTATTTGTAATGTAATTGGATTGCCCTAACTCTGATCTAAAGCTATTAAATTTTTCACAAACATTATTAACCCTGCCCTTGTTGTGGCTTGTTGCAGGTGGGCCGCATAATCGGCAAGGGCGGACAGAATGTGCGCGAACTGCAGCGCGTCACCGGCAGCGTTATTAAGCTGCCCGAGCATGGTGTTGCGCCCGCTTCCGGCGGCGACGAGGAGACGCCCGTGCACATCATAGGACCCTTCTACAGCGTGCAGGTGAGTGCTGCCTCAAAGGCAAGCGATATTGCTCAAGGAAATGCAAAATTATGTTCCCTTTTTCAGTCCGCTCAAAGGCGCATACGTGCCATGATGATGTCCACGAATCCGCCGCCAGTAACCAAAAAGCAAAAAGCTGCCAAAGAACAGTCCGCCGCCGCTGCAGCAGCTGCAGCTGCCGCCGTTGTCGCAGTCGGCAGTGGGACTCAAACGCAACAGTCGCCACAACAGCAACAGCAGCCGACAACCCCCCAGCAATTGCAGCAACAGCAGCAGCAAACACAACAATCGCCGCCGCAGCAGCAACAGCCACAGCCAGCAGCGAGTTCAAGTCAGTAAGCGCGCGTTTTCATTATTTGTTTAATTCCTTTGATTTTTCCTAATGTCCCCCCTGCAAATGTGTGTATTTAGGATTTTCTCTGAAAATTTTTATATATATTTTTGCAGATTTAAAATTTATTATTGTCGTCACACATTTTTACACATAAAATTCTTTTGAAAATTATTAAAAATTTAAGTCATAAAATTGTTATGGAAGTTTTGCAACAACTTTTAAGAAGAAGCAGAACCAAGGAAAAGAAACTGCAAGAACTTCAAAATTTCCTAGTATAAAGCATTTAAGGGAGACCATAAGCAAACAACAAAAAAAACTAAACGAACAGACCTGTTAAAATTAAGAAAAGGAATTTCAAAACGAAAACAGGCAGGTATGAAAATCAAATCACCCTTCCCCACCATAGACGCTTAAAAGCAAGAAGAGAAACAGAAGCTCTGCTTCTGAAAATAGCAAGAATTTATTTAAAAATACCCTTAAAATTAAATTTAAAGCTGCTACCCTTGATGGGAAAGTTTTCAAAACGACGCAGACAAAAACCAACAATTTAACGCAATGGCAACGCTATCAATTGTCAAAGCAAGCAACAACAACAACATGTTCAATTGACAAACACCACTGAAGGGAAAACTATAAAAATTGCAGAAAATATGCTCAAATATAAAAACATATATAACAAAATTTACGCAAATTGGCGCCCATGGAAACATAAACGTCATAAGCGCTGACACTTGGCAACTCTAAAATATGCGAAGAGTTAGGCCAGGTTCACACTACGAATTAAATTATGGTTGCTGTTTTTGTTTGCCATTATAAGAGGGAGCAAGAAAGACAATGATCACAATTTTATCCGTAGTGTGAACAGATCCTTACAGCTACACGCTGGTGAGCAGCTGGTGACAAAACAGCCTTATAAGCTACACACAGCAAGTGTCAGAAGTAATCGGTTGTTTTTGAGAATTTACATGCACTCATCACATACTTGTGCTGCAGGGATTGGAAGACCCAGTTGCAAGCCGATCCCCAAGTCTATTCACTTTCATTATTTGAAATGCCATTCACTTTGATTATTAGTCGGCTTAACTTGGTTGCTCCGACTACGAAAACAGAATTTGCTACTCCGTGCTCATAGCAAGCAAAGGCTCTTCCGTCTATAATAAAAACACTACGCCACTAAGAGTGTTCCACTTAGCTCTTTCTGATATTGACCTAAGACCTCAAGAGATTCTTCAAAAGCACAATGACCCGCATTTCTTAAATCTTCTTGCTGACGATTTGTCCTTATTCAAAATTGGTTTCCTTTAACTTGCCCACATACAAAACCCCATTTGTTCCTGTTCGAACTAGCTCCACAAGGAAAAAATTGTTGGTTTGGCGCCTAAATCGTTTGATTTCTGCATGTCCTTTTCTGAGCAAAGTAACCGATTACTTATAGCGAAATACACTACAGACTCACGATTCTAATTGAAAAAAACAGATCCTAGAGCAATTTCAATTGCTAAAATATGTACTATGAAAATTTCTTAATTACATGGAAAATTCGAGGCAACCAAGCGCAGTTATGCGATAAACAGAAAAACCAGCTTAACAGTTAATTGCTTCTGCATTCATTAATGGGTCAATTCCAGTTTCCCGCCCAAAAATATTATAATTTTGTTTTGCTAAATTGTAACGAATAGTTTTTGAAATGCGCGCAGAGCAGCTTTAAGCTAGAGAGAGCGAATATGCGTGAAATACACGAAGAGTGTGAATGAGAGAGGACACAAGAGAATTGCGTTTGCCTTGAAACGGTGCTGAAATGTTAATGATAAACTTTTTAAATATACAAGTTAAATGTAAAATAATATTCATTTGTTTTTATATGAGTGCACATACACATACATACATTCAATTTGACAGTTGTTCATTTAACCCTTTAATGCTAATAGTAACGCTTACAGTAATAATGTTGATTTTTTATTTTTTACACAACGAAATAGGTTTTTTCCAATTGCAATAGAGAAAATAAGTTTCTATATACACCGACATACATATTTTGCATCTATCGAAGAGAAAAGAGAGCACCAATAATCAAATTTTACAATAGCCCACTTTTTTGCAATACAACTTTTGTGTATTGTTTTACAAAACGTAGATTCCGTTATATAGTATAGCTTGTTTTATTTTACAGTTTAAACACATACATACATTAATACAATTACACATACATGCAAATATATTACATTATAACTGTTGTAGTTAACACTTTTAAATAAATTGTTTTCAGTTCAGTTTTTAGTTTTTTGCATATGGCAAAACTTTGTTAAAACTGTTTTTGATAAATGCGTAATTGAGAATCAAATTACTAACTTTTTTGGAGCAGTTAAAAACTCTTTTGAACAAATTTGAAACAAATTCAAAAACATTTCGGCAACAAAATTTCAAATCTCTAACATTTTGGCAAAACATTAAAAGCGAAAGAAAGCGCAAAGCAAAATATATAAAAAACCAACAACTTTTGGCAAACGAAACAACAAAAACAAATTTGAAGCAACAAATCTGAATAGTTTCATATTGTAAATGAGAGAGAAACTGCAACTCTGTAAGAAAAATATACACTAAAAGAAGAAGAAGAAGTAATTGAAATACCTCAATGTAAGTGCATTATCTTCTATTGAAAAAGAACACGCTAAAAAACAAACAATTAATATTAGAAAAATTAAAATAATGACAACAACAATTTGATTAAAAAACGATCTAATCTTTTTGTAATTAATAAATGAAACAAGCCAATTTGTTTTTTCAAATGGTGAAGTTATAAAGTAATGATTTAAAAACCAAAATTATGAACATAACAAAGACTCCAATAAATTGTTCACTTAAAGAAGAAACCGTTTGACATGCACTCAAAATAACCGGCAGCATAATTAATAATTTTGTCACAAAATCTGTTGGCAAAATTTATTAAAAACGCATATCACGATCAGATTACATAGCAAAGAAAGAGAGAGTACAATTGCAGCGTGGCTAAAGCCGAACACCACTTGTCAAACAGTTTGGCAACCCTACGGCAGTGAGTAACTGTTAATGCACTCGCACGCTCTCCCTTGCTTTCTTAATGCTCAATGCTGAAGGTGAGCATTTAGCGGAACAATCTGTGCACGGAGCACGTGCACGAAGAAGAAAAACTGAGATGGAACCGGTGTTAAATGAAAGAATTCAAAATATGTATCAAATTTGACCATTGTATATTCCGACAAGAACACGTTATTAAGAGAAATTTCTGAAATTCGAAAGGTACCCACACAAACACACACACAAATCCCAAAGCGTGAATCTGACCTTTGCTTTAGGGATGAAAGAAAATGCATACGCAGATTAAATTGGCACAATCGGCAAAAATGGGTATTTTGAAAAATGGTAATAAAAGCGAAGTTGTAACAACAACAACTTCAATTGTTTGTATATATAATATTTTCTAGGCATACTTTATATATTTGAAAATATATATATTTATGAAATTATGCTTAAAAATAATATATATATTTTTGAAATTTTGTTGACGACGTTTCCAAAGAGAAAAGAACAATATAGAAGGGTAAAGCTGCAGGAGAAAATGAAAAAAGAAATAATTAATTTAAGCATGAATGCATTTTGTAATATATTATATATATTAAATGCGATGGAAACGGAGCAAGCAAACCAATAACGATAATAATAAACTAAATCGAGAAATTTGACCAAACGCTGCAGCTGGTAGTCAGCAATTGTTACGATTATAAATACATACATAGTTACAGATCTACAGTAAATCAAGGAAATTGCACTCGTTTGCAGAGAACAGCAACAACAACAGCAAATTACATACCAAATATGAATAAAAGAAAAACTTAAGATGAAAAACATCTGCGATAGGACCCGCAAAACACAAAATATCATATGATAACAAATTTGGGATACTTTTTTTGGAAAGGGAGAGAATTTTGCAGTGACAACATAGAGAAAATATAACCCCCCACCAAATTCTGAAACTACACAAATTTGTATATTTTCTATGAAATGTTTTGCTATTTGGGATCGCATTCGCCAGCACGTGCAAGAACAACAACAAGAAATGCAGAAATGCAGAAACAGAACACTATTAAAGATTTCGCTAATAAAAATTGTCCCAATTGGAAACGCTAGAATTAAACAAATGAAAAATTGCGAGAAAAGTCTTTTTTTAGGAATTTTAAAAAAATTCTACAAATTGAAGTATTTTTTATACCTACGAAAGGAAATTTTGATAAATTTTGAGCAAGCAACTAAGAGAGAATTTTTTGCGAAAAAACGAAAGATATTATAACAACAAAAAAAAAAAGAAAAACCAAACTAAAGAAACGGAAATGGATAAGGAAAGTTTTTTATTAGTATTTAGAGGCTATTTATATCGTTATTATTAAAACAAAATAAAAATCTAAACAAAGAGAAATTTTTAAAATTTAATTTTATCGCAAAGATGTAGAAGTGAAAACTTTTTAAGAATTTTTAAAATTGCTTGCGCTTTTGTTTTTTTTAACTAAATTTATGTTTTAAACATAAAGTTAATTTAAGTTGATACAAAATTTACAACAAGATCTTAAGAATGCTTTGATGAAATTGTGTTGTAAGTTGTGCCAAGTACTGACTAAAAGGTGTGATAAACTTTTTTTAATTTTTCGTTAATCTTAAAGTAATAAGTATTTTTATTCAAAGAAAAAAAATTTTGGCGCCCTTTCGAAAAGAAATTCTTATATTTTGATAAGAATAAGCACATTTCAAAATGAATTTCGGTAATTATCACACGGATTACTTTCAGTTCGCCCAAAAAGTAATCTCAACCGCCCGAACAATAGCAACGTGAATGCCTTGGGATTGAAACACAGGGCGCCTAGAATGCAAGTTGTGTGAATTTCGCACTCGCATTGGCGGCTGCAAGGTACTTCAAGCTACTACAAAATATATTCTCAATCTGCCCCTTGGCAGCAACATCATTGCACTGAAAAGTGGAATTGAACAGGAAAGTGCACACTCACACACTCACCAGTGCTAGAAACGTAGCATACTAGCATCGTCGACTTGTACTAATGCGCCGGATCATAAATGCAATAACTCCCGCAGAACTGTTTCGATACAAACGAAAAGTTGTACAAACAAATTCAACCGTCAAATCTCCTCAAGTCGTAGGGCTCTCAAAATCCGCAAAGCTAAATGAAAATTTAAGGAATTTTTTTGTCTTCGGCACACACATTTTTCAAATTATGTATGCATATGTATGCGAATGTTTGAATTCTTAGCGTACAAACGTTAGTACAAAATCGAGGGTTTGTTTTAGTCTCTGAACGAAATTTAAGATAACGATATAAAATCATGCTTGACATAATAACGGTAACCAACAACAGCCACAATAGCCACTCTACAATACAGGAAATGAAACGAATTGAAGCGCAACGAAATGCAAGAAACGAATCCGAAATCAAATGACGCATAAAATCCGCACGGAAATAACATGAACATAAAATCACAGCTCAGGAAATGCTATGAAGAAAACATAAGATCCAAATAAACACCGAAAGCAGAAAGAAAAAACACTGTTAGAACGTATTCAAAATCAAGGCAACTTAAAATGAGCATAGAATTTTTCGAAATTGGAAATTCATAGAAACCACAAATAATTGACAAATAGAAACCACAAGGCTTTCAGCTCCTTTGAACCGTGAACACAAAATCTAGCATTTCTTCAACTTAGTTGAAAAACATGGAAATCGCTACAAGAGCGAAATGGAAATTTTAAAAAACAGTAAACGAAGTGAATGAAAAGTCACTGTCGCAAGTAATCATTGATATACAAAACCATTTCAAAACTGGTTAGGCATTTATCCAGCAACTAAAAAAAATATAATACATATATGGAAATAGAGCAGTACTAGAAAAGCAAAGATATATTAGCTGAAAACTTAATTAATAAAGAGCAGAAAACAAGTTTAAATATTGAGAAAAGAAAATAAATCGGAATGAAGCAAACAACAAGAAAATAACACTGAATGAAATACAACAAAAGAAAATATAGAGTACTAAAGAAAAACAATGAAGTTAAAATTAAATGTTTACACTTCTTGGCAAAACAACAAAAAAACTATATAAGGTAATAAAAGTAAAACAAAAACAAAAACATGAAAATTATATGTTAGACCGTAAGCATTAAACAAACAAAATATTGATGAAAGTAAAACAAACAGAAACCTTATAAAAAACCACTTGAAATTCAATAACTCTGAAAAACAAAACAAAACAAAAACAAGAAAAACTAAATTGGTTAAAAGAAAACCCAAAAAAATATTAGTATATACAGCAACCATTGAGAAGAAGATATTTACAGCTTCGCAGTAAAATGAAAAACTGAATAACAAAATTATTTTGCAAATAACAAGTTACATACTTAAATGTTAGTAAACCCCGAATTGGCTTAAAGATTTCTTGAAAAAGCACTACAGTTCTGCACGACTTCAGTCTAGCAGACTTCACTAGCAGAATTATATGGGCACCGAACATGTTAACAAAATTTTGCTAGAACTACCTAAATTCAAAAACAGAACGCATAATTCGACGCAAAGATTTTGAAGTCTTTGCAGAAGCTTTCGAACCAGGTACCGCGTGGAACCAGGTGAATATTCTACACGATAAAAGTTTCGAAATTAACGGAATTTGTAAAGGTTTTCAATTGGAGCGGCGGAGACATAAAAGAAATAAATGTTTCTTGTCTTCAAAATTTGAAAGCTCACAGTGTTGAGCGGGTTCGGGTTAACTGATGTCTCTTAAATGTAGAATAGCCGCTTGGGTTCATGTCTGAACCTATTCGAACGAAATATATTACCACAATCAAACCAATATCAAATAACAATAGTTCAAAGCAAGTAGTTTTCTTACATAGCCTCAATCTCTATTACAATTATATACAAACTTTCATTATATACATACATACAGCTATTATTATTTACACGTTCTTATAAGCAAAACCAATACTAATCCAGCAGAACACATACACTGACACCCATAAGTAAATCAATAGCAGTTTGCACATTTCGACTGTAAATATTATATTTAGTAAATATTTTTTTCTGCAACAGACGAAATTTAAAAATTTTCCGTAAAATTCAAGGGAGTTAGCAATGCCATACACTATACGTGAAATTTTTGCAATTACATTTCTCGAAAAATCGTAGCGTGATGCAGCTCCAACAGCAACTCCTTCGTATTTTATAGAAAATATATAAATTATGCCAGTCGAATCAATGCGTCTAAAAGCCAGATAAAAGCTTTAACTATGTTCTGAACTCTACTGTACTGAACGGTATGTTATTAGCATGCGGAGGTATGTATGTTATTTCCATCCGGAGGTATGTTATTAGCATGCGGCGAAAAAGATGTATTTGACATTTAGCAACTTGTAATGTTATCAACACTAAAAGCAAAAACTAATTGCATTATGTTTTTAATTAATTATATGTAAACATACTTACTACACTATATATTTTTACACAGAAACCACATAAAATAAAACTAAAGTAATTTTTTTGGAATTTAGTGTAAGACGGCGGTAATTTCTGGAGACTGAGCTACAACATATTTATTTACCGTTTTGTGTTACATTAGATTCTATTCTTATATCTTTTTTAAATAATAGGTATATACCTAAATATATTTGTATGCATTAATATGTTTGCAAGATCGCTTTTTAAATATCTACACGCGTCGTACATAGGTACATACAATAAAATACATATATTAATATAAAGAGAGGAAACAATAAATAAAATTTCAGAAACTTTTTTTAATTATACAATTATTCAACTTTTTACAAATGGAAACACATGAAGAAAAGGCCAAACATACCGATTTACAGACCATTTTCCACGAAAGCAAAGTGAAATTGCAAGTAGCAGACAGTGCCACAGTCGCAGCCCCAGCATTGCAGGTTTTCCAAATTGAAATGCGCTCTTCTTGATGATATTAATACGCGCTGTTTCGTTTTATAAAACTTTCTCATACCGCACATTTTTAGACTTCTTTATAACTCTGTATCCAAATGACATTTGAAATTTGCTGAAGAGTGAAGTCAGTAACGACTAGGAATGAAGTTGGATAGCGAAACGTGAAAAATAAGAATTTATTATTGCGTTTCGTAGATATTTTCGACAGCAGTTGAGAGCGTGCTTTCCGCGTCCAGCTACGTATCCTTCCATCTCTTATGCTTGCTTTGGCATTATTACTTACGTTATTCCTTTTGGAAACGTATTGCAAATTAATTTTATTATGTTTTCCGAAAGTGGCGCCCTTGCATGTTCCATTCCCATGCTATGTTTCCAACATCATTTTGTTGCGCTGTACACTGTCTTCGAAAAGCACTTGTCCTTTTCTTTCGACTAACATCAAAGTGTGAAAACTCTTGCAGACGTAATTGTGTTTTTTGTAAACAAAGTTAAAACGAAGTTTTATATAATACTTTTCCCTATATTTCATTTTGCTATAATTTTTATTTGCCCTTTTTATTATTGTAAGTTGACTATGTTCAAAATTTATAAAAAAGAAGAAATTTTCATTGAAATTTAAACTCCCCAAAACTCGTTTGATTGTATTGATTGAACGGTTTGTCTGTGTGATAGTAGTTTTTAATTTAAGCCGTTCAAGTCCAATACAATTCGAAACATATTTTCTAAACATTTTATTTGTATTTTAATTTTATTACATTTTACAGTAAGTTTCTAAAATTATATATTTTATTACGATCTTTAAAAAAAACTATTTATAGTTTTACTGCTCTTATTATTTTTGCGCCTAACTTAAGTTTGAGTTATAGACGTACAGCTGTAAAATAATAAATTAAAAGTCAAGATCATATTTTAATGTGTTATTTTATATAATTAAAAGAAAAGAGTACATCATATGTTAATTACACTATCCAAAAATCAAGTAATATTAATAATATTAATAATTTTGAATTAAATATTTTTGTTTGTGTAAAACTTATATATTTTACGAAAAATATAAGCTAAAAACGAAAAACAAATTAATGTTGACTTTTATTTATTTCTTCGCTTTTTAAATTGCCTTTTTCTATTCATATTGGTTAGCAACAACACAAAAACCACGTCTCAAGGCAAGTATTTTTTTAAATATAATTTCTTTCAGTTTTTCTTTCTAAAGGTTTCTATTGGTAATCATAAATAACAATGAACATGAAATCATAGTCACTTAAAAGAATAATATTAGTATTACAACCCTTTTCCACTGTCATGAAAACTGAGATTTTGAGCAAAAGATTTCGAAACCTTGCTGAAGTGTTTTCCCTGCACTATGAAACCACGCCTCGACAGGCCCTAAACGATAGCAAGCCATCCATTTTTCGAAAAATATATTGCCGGTGGAGTTCGCTCATATTACATGGCAGGCAATATATGGAAAGCTATATTGCTTTATATATATTGCTGTCCACCGACTGTCATATTGTGAGTTTGAAAGCTATATTGTTGCTTCAGGGCAGCACTCCTCGTGGCAACACTTCCACAAGCGAAAAATTTAGAGCCGAAACAAGAAAAATATCCAAAATGGAATGGCTTTTTCTAATACTCTAATTATGACCAAAGAAACTAGTTTGATCAATTTTCTAGCGCGTGAACGTAGCGAATCATCTCGCTTGACACCATATTTTAAATGATATGTGCATAATGTCAGAATGCCCTTACGATAATTTGTTCATTGCCAGCAATGGAAGTTCACAAATTGCTGAAAATCGTTTATTGCCTGTCGAAGCTTGGAGTAATGAAACTTCATTGATAGCCGCTTCCAAAAGTTCACAAGTACAAGCAATTGGGTTTAACCATGAAACCATGTGGCTTAAACAAACAACCAATTCAATCAAGGAAGATTAAAGATAAATAGGTATAAGACGCAAGACAGATCTAAGTGATAAAAGCTAAACGGGTTACTTTTCCTGAAGACTTGTATCGCTACTCTAATAATTTCGATTTCTTTTGGAGTTCAGTTTCCTATTCGGGACCTGAAAAGTTGTCTTCGGCAAAAAAATGTATTGACTAACCATTTGAAAAATGGAAAAAGCTAAAATATTTGAAGCGCGGTTATTTGTCTTGCCCGAATAGTAAATATTTCTGTATTCCTTGGTGGAAAAGGGCCAATTAATGCCTTTTCTGTTTACAATTTGTAAATATTTGAATTTGTGTTCGATATGAACCATTTAGATATTCTAAATAATAAAGCGGTAATTTTTGAAAGACAAATAGAAAGCAATCTTCTTTTTATCATGTACACTCAAAGAAATTCCTTCGTTGTAGAATTAGGAAACTGGTTCAACAACTATACTTACTTTGAACTAATTAGTAAATTGATATCATGAGTTTAGTCTATGTTTACAGCATAAAGATATTCGAAATAAACTATATAGTAACGGAGCTACTTATGATGCTATATCATAACCGGACAATGGATCAGCAATGTGAAATTTTGAGTTAACGATGCCCAGCTCAGGCGATATATAAAGAATATGCTTGAAAGTGCAATTTAATGATATATGTAAACACATACCACACGACTTTTGTTTTATTTATTGGTTGCTGCTATAGTTTCCTATTGAATAAGGACCTGCAGTTGTGAAACCCTGACACACTCAGTACCAAAATTACCCATAAAAGAAGGTTTTGCAAAAGTATCATACAAACACTGCTTCCACAACACTACTCAAAATTAAGATAATATATGCCCCGATACCCCATACCAAATTTAGCATCCAAAACTAACTTGCCACCCATTGTTAATAGCCCATTTCCACTTGCATGAATTCTGAGATTTAAAGCAAAAGATTTTGAAATCTTGCTTAGGTATTTCCACTAAGAGATTGATTAATAGCAAACAAAACATTGAATCAATAACAAAAGAAATAAAATTTCTAAATACAAATCGAGCCTAACTGTCAAACCTTGTAAGCATTTCAGATTTCTGCCAAATTGAAAAATATCGGTTTAGCAAAGCATTTTAATGCTGCCAGATTTCTTATATTTTTACCTAAGGCTATGTTTTGTCCACAAGGATGGGATTTCAGCAGGATTTCGCTAAAGCTTGAATTTTGAAATCTTCAAAGGGTTTGATGATTTGAAGCGATTTCGTCGATCTCAGATTTAATGCCAGTGAAAATGGAGTACTTGTGTGAAGCGATCTTTAAGTAAATGCAGTAAAAAACCAAATTTTGTTACAATAAAAATAACCAGAATTATCTTAATATAAAAACTAAATTCCAAAGAGAAAACAATAAAATGTACGCCAAACAATTGTAAACTTGCAAAAAAAATATGCAAATTTATGTACAAACAAAAAAAGTAATGAAAGATATGTAAATTAAAACATATTTTAGGCGTTTGTGTACACCTTTACAAAAATAAAATGAACATATATGTAATTGCAAACGAAATAAAAGAAATATCTGCAACTACAAACACACCAATATTTACTTGTAACAGTTTACATGCATATATACAAGCTTAAAGTAAAAGTAAAAGTAAAAGTAAAACTAATAATTTATAAACTACCTCAAAGTAATTATTTCGATAGTAATGTTATATTAAATGAAAAAGGCAAAGTCAAGACAAAGATAAAACATAATTAAGAGAAATAAAATACAGAAACATTTGTAAAGCACACACCATAAAGAAACAAGTAACGCCCACAAGGAAATGTCTTTGAGATGCATTTATAGTAATATATGTGTATTTATTAGAAGCAAAATACAATATATCCACATATACTAGAAGGCCAATATTACTTCCATGTTTAAAAAAAATTATAAATTCCTACCAAACGAAGAAAACAATAACCTTGCGTCCATTATTGTTTCCGAAGACTAAATGCTAACCCTGGAAACGCTTTCCTCAATCCAAACACTTGAAGTAGTGCAGCCACGATAATTTACAAAAGCACAAGCATAAAATCTGAAACACTTAAGAGAACGCAATTAATCCCCAGTCCAGATAGAAACAGTAAACAACTAGGTTAAGGGGCCATTCGTAGATAACGATGAGAGTGCATCGAAGTTGCTACCAGTCAGAGTAGCATTAAATACGTTCCTATATTATACAATAGGAGTACATTTGTTTGTACTGCGAATCCTGTTGCCCCTATACCGAATGGTGGCTTTCACTCGTATGAAGCAAATAATTTCGTCCGATTGCGCCCCGCAAGTAAGAGTCGACTTACACAAATATAGAAATAGTAAACATATAATACATACAAACGTGCACATTTATAGGTATGATGCTTCAAATATTCTATGTGCACTAAACGCTAAACTAATGCGTAAATGCAATAGCTCCATAAATTAAATAAAAATTATAGTGAAATGAAACAAAGAAATACCGAAACAGAACTGTGTGAATGCCAAAAACTCGCATCATTTAACACATAATAACATTTCAGTGGAGCAATCGATACAGTCTCAAATATTAATTTTCCATCGGAAATAGTTCCATTAATCCAAAAGTATATTCAAGAAACTAAAAACAAACAAACACTGATTCCATGAATGAAAAAAACATAATCTTGAGAAAATATTCTTAAATTATGTGCATGCAGAAATTATCACATAATATTAATTTGTATCTAACGAAATGCAAAACAATATCTAAAATTGAAATAAAATTCAATGCATATATAAGATTTTGTGTATTATAATTGAGTGTCACAACCAAAAAAAATTTTAAGTGAACTATCATTTAAAATTTATGCATCAATAAAAACTTTCCGTATTCACAAAAATGTAAAAACAGTCCCATTGTTTCATTCTGTTTTGACGGAATGGGTTAAAGTAGACCTCTACTACTGTGGGATTAGTAATCTGGAAGAAAATATAAAAGCAATTGTCATGTCTGGAATATTACAATAATAGAGCTACCGTTTTTGGCCGAAGCCGAAGAGAACGAGGTGTGTTGATTTTAGGTGATGCTGAATAACTGCTGAATAAATGGGCAATAACCCAAGGTCTCCACGTTGAGATTTCCTGTGCAAGAAATGCATTGGTATGCAGATTAATGCAGGTGGAAACCGCTTATTCTTTTACTCTAAAATTTATATAATACGGGATATATGCTATTTATTTTATGAAATTGTTTTCTTTCAGGGAAAAAATGCACGTGGTGACCTGCGCTTCATTTTTGAACGCCTTTAAAAAAAGACATGAAGTACATGCATAGAAAAACAGGGCATTAGTTCCATATCCTTGAACCCTGTAAAAATAAATTAGAGAGGGGAATTCTATAACTAAATTTCGAAAAGATTACGGTTAGTAAAAATATTTATTTTTTGAAATTTCAGTCAAATAGCGTTTTTTAATCGAATGAAATCGAATGAAATCATGTAAAAACGGAGTCAATTTTTTTTCTACACCGTGTTAACAGAATTGGGTGTAATGCGGCCCCGAGACGGTCAAATGGTTTGAGTCAAACATGTGTCCGTGTAAACTGATGTTTATCCCTTACACAAAACAAACATTGCCATCAAATCTTCATAATTTCCGACTCTTTGTGGTGTGCAGACATACTATGAATGACATGGACTATTGTATCGCATATTTTGCACTGGCAAAGTGTGTTAAAAAGTGAAAAAATAAAGAGAAGAGCACTCGGATTAAACAGTGCTTAAGAAAAAGAAGTCAGTTATCGCATAAATTTCGCGACAAAAATTGTTTTTCCGCGTCGCTTGTTTGGTTTGCCGACATGCGCACGATGTTAACATCACGACGAACAAAACGAAATGGCAATTTTGCTTTGGCCCCTGCAGTGCATAACAAATATCTAAACCACTTTGATATTTGGTCAAACATTGTCTGTGTTACCATACATACAAATATTCTCCAACACATGCTCACATTTGACTCAAACCATTTGACCGTCTCGGGGCCGCATAAAACAAAATGGCAAGCAAAATACTTTGTGTGAAACTCTTGAAAACAAAAATTAATAAAAATGAGAAAAACTGCGTGTTTGTTAAATCTTTTATGCGGCCCCGAGACGGTCAAATGTGAGCATGTGTTGGAGAATATTTGTATGTATGGTAACACAGACAATGTTTGACCAAATATCAAAGTGGTTTAGATATTTGTTATGCACTGCAGGGGCCAAAGCAAAATTGGCATTTCGTTTTGTTCGTCGTGATGTTAACATCGTGCGCATGTCGGCAAACCAAACAAGCGACGCGGAAAAACAACTTTTGTCGCGAAATTTATTCGATAACTGACTTCTTTTTCTTAAGCACTGTTTAATCCGAGTGCTCTTCTCTTTATTTTTTCACTTTTTAACACACTTTGCCAGTGCAAAATATGCGATACAATAGTCCATGTCATTCATAGTATGTCTGCACACCACAAAGAGTCGGAAATTATGAAGATTTGATGGCAATGTTTGTTTTGTGTAAGGGATAAACATCAGTTTACACGGACACATGTTTGACTCAAACCATTTGACCGTCTCAGGACCGCATTACGTTTCCACTTATCGAAAACTAACTTCTTTATGCAAGGGATTGATTTCGTATAACTCGCTGGTCATAGAGGAAATCCAAATCAAAAAATTTCCACAAGGATGGAGAATAAACATCACTGACAGCAGTCTGTCTTTAGGATGTTTAAAATTTTTTTAAACTATCGGCATAGGCATGATCGAAGAGGAATTTTTTCAGAACATCAACATTAGCATTTGGCTAATTTTAGCTACTTAAAAGCACATCGAACGTTTTATTTATGACGTTACTCTTCGCTGAGATGGTTTGACAAGCGAGCAGGAAAATCAAAAAATTTTGAAGCGAAACGCTTGTTTATTGCATTTCCATGATCACACATCCAAGTTTGTACATCATGTTGCCACAAATATTGTACAATGTAAGCTCCCTTTTTATCCCTCACATATGTATATACACAGAAAGATTGCCCTTTCTTTTGCTTTGATATTGTTGCAAATTGAAAATTCTGTGCGAATAAAAAGTGAAACGAAAACTTTCCAGCACGAGAAAGTCAGAATTTATACGCGGGGTTTTCTCGCCGATTTTTTGTTGGCGGCGTTTTCTGGGGGAAACGTATGTATGCTTCGAGAGATGTAAACGGGATATAATAAAATCGCTATATCACTATGGAGCAGTTTTAAAAGAGAATACGTAATAATCGCCTTGTGTAAATTCGTACAAAGTCGATACTCGTCCCCTTTTCATCTCTTGTGATGAGCACGATTTTCAAGAATGAAAACTTTCCGTGTGTAAATCGGAACTCATTTCTCTAGCGAGCATCTGGCAATGCCGATTGTAGGACGAATACCCACCACCAGTGTTGCCACTTTATGTATAATTATACAAAATGTGTATAATATTGCCGGTCTCCGTATCCTGTATGTATAATTTGTCTTTCGGAGAATTTATGTATAATTCTGAAAAATTTGTCGGCTTTCCATAATATCATGGGTGGAAAGGATGATTGAACAGTGTGAACTTTAACGTTATTATATGTGCTTGCAGGTTTTCGAGGACCCGTCAAAAACTACTGAATCAATTCTTATGAGCTTAACTGACCCAACCACACTCACATTTTTTCTCTTTATGCAATATGCTTTATGTACTTTATCAATCGCATCGCCCTCTGCTGTAATGTTTAATTACATACTAGATATAAAGGATTTAAAAAATGCAATATATGGGATGTAGATTTTTAAAATCCTTAGATATTTCTTGACACCATTAGTGTTTATGTTGTGGTCAATTCCTCTGAACTGTTGAAGGTACAAGATTAAGGTGTACGCCATGAAATTCTTGATACTTGTAGAAAATTCTACATTGAAAACATATATCAAATCAAAGCTCGATTCAAATTCACAGACCAGATTTATGACGTAATAAAAATTTTGGATCCACACTGCGCAATCCTTTCAGCTCAAATCTCTTGCAATTTTTGTACGCAGATTTCCATTTTTAAAAGTAAATTTGCGAAACCAAGACAATGAATGGCGCAGTCATGCCTAACTTGATTACAAATTACAGCTTAATGCTTCCGATCATGTCCAAACTTACCGGCAAAAAGTTCTTAATTTTAAAAATGGAGTTGGTATCCCAATCTTTCCAAATTTAAAAAATGTTATAACGTTTTTATTGATTTTACCCTCCTCAAATGCGTGTGTCGAGAGAATTTTCAGTGCTCTTAATTAAATTAAGTCAGATAAAAGGAACAGCTTAACACTGACACAATTGCGTCCTTTTTGTTAACAAAACAGGGAATAAAAGAAAGTGGAAATGAAGCTTTTGAGCCAAGTACCAATATGTATGCAGTTGATTGGGAAAAGTAAGAATTATAAGAATTTATGTTGTTTCGTTTTACCTTTGTCAAATGTTCTAGTTAATAGCTTTGAAGAAGTCTTTTATGTTCCCTTTTTTTTTATTGTTAAAGCTGGCAAAACATTTTGTAATGAATTGAAGTCTTGGAAAAACTTTGTATCTTTTATTTGAAAAATTTTATGTGAACAGATTCGATTATAATGTGGTCGGCTTTGGTGGCAACACTGCCAACAACAGAAAAAAACAAACAACCCCAATCGCAATCAAAACATGGAAATGGAACGGCGAGAAACAGAACAGCGAAAAAGCGAACCGGAACAATCGAAATGCCAGTTAGTTTGCAAACATACGAGGAAAAAGTTTGAAAAAAGCAGGCGGCGGAAACGGATTTTGCAACGTTTAGCTCCGCATTCACTTGCATTGCACTTCGATTTTGAACAGAATTTCCATGAGGGTGTGCGGAGGAAGACAAAATATTTTAATTAGAAAGGAAAGTTTGTGAAAAATCTTGACGTGCTGAAATTGAAAACGTGACGAAAATTTTCACTTAATAAGCTGTGTATGTCGCTGCCGGCCGCAATGTTACAGTTTCACTCTTTGTGACTCGATCTAAAAGAAAGTATAATTTCAAAAATATAAAAACTACATATATGTATGAAATCAGTGATTTGAAGTTCAAGTGCGAGCGCAATTCGACAAACAAAATCCAATAGTGAAAAAATGGTCTGCATTTGCGAGTGCATGCAGATGGGGCCAAGTTCCGAAAGGGAATAATAATAAATTCATGAAATTTACGACACGAAATGACAAAACCATGTACACAAACGCCAACCCCTCCCAATTGATAAATTTCCTTATTTTCATGCATATTATTTTTCTGCATTGCTTTTTACGCGCCTGCTCCATGTCCGCGTGCTCTTTTATCGGCCATTCGGACGTTTTCGCACCCCCGCGTGCCGTCTAAATTTTCTTCGCCAGATGATGAGCTTGAAAATGCAAATCTTCCCGCTAGTGGCAGCGTAACCGTTTGCTATATTTTTATTCACTACGTATTTTTAATTATTTTTTCTATTAATTTTTGCCCTCTGTTTGAGTTCATATACAATGGTTGAAGTCTTCTGTTTTTTTACAATATTTATACAAATCATGTCTGAAGCTATATAGGTTATAAGGCTAATGCATGTGTTTAAACAAACTTTAAACAAATTTAATTTAATTGTATGTTTCTACATGAATTTATTGTTTATTTTGATAAATTTTCATTTGCGTTAATTAGGCATAAATCGATTACAGTGTACATACAACCAATAATAAATTAACTGACAAATATTATCTTTTTGCTGTAGTTGGAGTTTGCTAAGACCCAATTAAACAGCTTGAGCGCTCGAGCGTCACATCTAGAATTTTTACTATGTTATCCGACCAACTAGTGCGACGTTTTGATTAATTGCAGCCTTTATTTTTCTTTGTATCCTCGATTTTTAAGCTAGTGTAAATCCAGTATTTGACGTTGCAAGATATTTAACGTTTTGTCGAGGGATTTCTAAAAAATAGTTTTTCATTCAAGAATAAAACATTCCAGAATTTTGTTTACATTATTTTGTTCATGAAGAAATTCAATGAACTGTTTTGAAAGAAAATCAATTAAAATAATTTTGCACTGACTGGTTCAATAGTTATATATATATGTACATACTTCACGAATTCACGATTCATAAATTATTTTCATTTTAGTATCTACGAAAATTTAACAGTTGTAAAATAGTCCGCAGATCCTTTCCCACACACCAATAACACGAAGCAAACAATAGAAATTGATTTTTCGCGTAGCAGTGACGTATTAAACGTAAAACAACAAAACAACGACAAACAACAATAAAACATAATACAAAAAATAACAAAAATGCTATGAAGTAGCATTATAATAGAAACAAAAGTATAATATAATATAAGTAAAACAAAGCAAAACCCGCACGATAGTTGTAATTGTACTTTAGTCCTCATTGTTGTTGTGTTTGTTAAACGTACAATTCACATGTCCACTACAACAATAACAAAGATGCCAGAAAATCAACAACGTTAAAGAAATCGTTAGAGGAACGTACGGCCAGGGCAGCGCTAACACAAGTGAATAAAGCATAGCAGAACCGCGGAATTGCACTCGGTGCAATTTCGCCTCGCCCATCCCCCGTCAAAGAACACATTTTGTTTCTTGTGGCGTCTGAAAGCATCGCACTACGCCCAGTTCCCCCACCCCATCCAAGGCCCATTATCGTCTCTGCGCTCTCCATCGTTGTTCTGTTTCGCGACCGCAGCCACCGGCTTGCACGCCTCTCCATCGCTCCGCCCATCTGCATGATGCTTACTTCGTACATTGAGCTCTTCGGTCTGCTCGTGCTACTCATGTTGCCGTTCCTCTACGAGACGAGTCATATTTTTCGTTACTATTTCAAATTCCTCATCTATTATGGCGTCGTTTCGTTTAATTCCATCATATTGATTCCGGCATTCCTCTTCCGGCCGTGCGATGTACGGAATTTGCTGTAAGTCAAGCATTGAATAACGTACTATATGTATAAAATTTCCATAAAAATGTATTTTTTTTTACCTTATTTACAAGATTTAAGTATGAACTAGGTCAGTAGAATTCTAGACATCAAATTATTGATTATATGGGCGGGCGTTTGTGTTACACCATTTCCGCTAGTACGAAATCAGATATTTTGAACAAAAAATTTCGAAATCTTCCAGAAAACGAACACTTTCATTCTAACCAGATTTCGTTGGCAGATGCTTTCAAAAATACACAAATGCTAACAATAAAGTCGGTTTTAATATTCTAAGCATACATTTTGAACTAATTTGTAAAGTTGTCGCGTATTCGAGGATTCGCGCTTATCGAGACTCGCAATTATCGAGTGGGCACTGCAAATATATAATTGGCGCAACAGCCCAGCTCCGCCTTCCGCTAAGCAACTTCAAATTTGTTATTCTGCAACTATTTTATCGCTATAAAATGAATTAATAAGTCTTACCTATCAATAAAGTAAGTTTAAGTTCCCTTCTCTATAAAAATAATAAAAGGCAATTGAGAAAAAAACAAATTTTCCGATCATTTCGAGCTTAAATATATAATGTATAATATGTAAGTATTTCAAAACTTCAAGAGCCATTGATAGCTGCTTGACTAAAGAAATTGCTTGCTGATAAGACAATGGGGAAGTCGCAAAGCAATCGTAGAAAGACAATTAGTCAGCAAACCCTCACAAACGGCCGCATACTAATAATTGGTCGTATTGTCTCTAAAACCGCACATAAGTAAATTTAGAATTCGTCAATCGATAGATAAATCAAATGAAACCTAATGGACAAGAGGCTCATAGTAAGCGCGCGTGAACCATTGAATTCATAAAAGCATGTTTATTTATTAATGAATGAAATGTGTTTCACTATTCGGAGTTTTATTAGCTACGTCGTAAGAGGCAATTGCGCCAGTCGCACTTGCCTTTTCGTGGTCGGAAAAGCTTTTATGATGGAAGTGAGCAGCGGCCAAAAATCATATTAGAAAGTGAATTGCTCTTTTGCCATGAGAATGTAGGAAATGATGAGTGCACCCACAACAATTTCATTAATAGCAAAATATTTCTTAAATTAATCAAAACTGTTTAATTTGTTGTTGCTGGCATTTTAATCAGAAAATGCGAAACGAACTTACCAATTAAATTTAATACCTTTTTATACCCTACACCTATGGTAATCGGGTATAATACCTTTGTGTGAAAATTGTAACGCATTAAAGGAGCCGTCCGGTGGCTCAGTGGGCTAAGCGCTGATGCGGAGGACCTGGGTTCAACTCCCAGTCCGGGCAACATCTAATAAAAAAGAAAATTTGTTTTCAAATTGTTTCTTTGCGCGGCGCCACTTCTCGCGGTGAATTCGCAATTCTCCGAGAATAATCTTTGCCATGAAAAGCTTCTCAAAACCCGTTCGGATTCGGTAAAGTAGGTCCCGTTAACTTGTGCAAAAATATAACAAGCACACACAAGTTGATGCGAGAAAGCTAGGCCTATGCCTCGTTCGCGGGCGGTGTGCCAGTTATTTATTTACAAGTGGGGCCACCTGTCGTGTGTGCCTGTATACACGACAGCTAGTAAACCAATTAAAGGCAAAGCAAAGTAAAAAATAAAAAAACTTATAAAAAAAGATAAAAAAGAAAATATTTAAAACCTGCGGAGCTGGGATTCGAACCCATGACCTACCGCATACTGAATGCAAGCGCGCGCCTCTACCCACTGGGCTACACAGCGAACTGCTTTTGTTTGTCTAAAGTCTTAAAAGACAGAAAGCGGACAGCAGGCAGCAGGCTGCAGGCCGCAGGCAAACGCTTTTTAGTCAGTCTGCGTTTCATATATAAGATTATTATTAAAGGAACCGTCCTAGGTATAGACATAAGCACATAGAAATGATCAGAATCACTTTCTGTGTTGATTTCCGGTTGTCCGTCTGTCTGTCTTGGTGTCCGTGGCCACAGGAGAGAAAGAAGGAGTTGTCCGATTCGGACCAAATTTGGCACACAGTCGCAGTGAACCTTTCACTACTTCAGATCCGAGATTAGCCAAATCGGTTGAAGAACACGTCCACAATGGGTCTGTAAGTCCCACTACCTCGGATTTTTTTCAGTTAAATGGCTATAATTTGTCTAATTTCTCATGGAAAAGAATTATACTTGATATTCTAGTTAAGGGGTCGGTGTTCTATATTCCACAAAAAAATTCGTGGTCCGCTCACTATATAGGCGGTAAGCAAAAAATCCTCATAACTTCAGTAAGATATACACCAGAGCGTCCATATTTGGTCACTTCATTACTGGTAAGAATAGAATAGAAGCGGTAAATTAAATATGTTGATCTTTTCGGTTGTACACCTTCCAGAGCATCAACTTTTGGCATCAATAGTCCTATTAGGGATATATTGTAGTCTGCTAAAAATGGGCGTGGTCCGCCCACTATGTAGGCGGTAAATTAAATGCACCCACAATTTCTGTGGATTATCACCCCACTTGGGAACTTGGTGTAGGGTATTACTACGGTGACCATATTTTTTTAATGTGTTTAATTGTGTTCTTTTACTTTTTTGTCAAAGTGATTAAAAATCTCAGTTTACATGAGCTCGTGATTCATATTTTGTATTTATATTTTTATACGATATTAATTCGCTTTGTATCAAATATAGAACAAATATAGGATACATTATAAAATAGAGAACATTTCCATGTTTTTATTAACAAAATATATCATATAGAACATCGGCTTAAAATAGAGTACTGTCCTATAGACTCCTGCACAAGCATGCGTTTTTGCTATTCGAAAACATTCACATGCTTTTGAATAGATTACTTAACTTCCTCTTGGAAAACCGGTCCGAATAAATACGAGCACTGCTCTCTTAGAGTACAAGAAGTTTCGAAGAGAAGAGAGTAGACGTACACTGTTTATTCATATTCGGTCGAAGCGGGAAAACGGGAACAAAAGGTTTCGAATACCAGCACACTGTTTGAATATTCCGAATATATTCATTTCGTTGAACAGAAAGAAATAAGTTGCTATTGCGCATTATTAAACAAGTGGAATTGTTGTACGTTGTTGTAAAATTAACAATGGAAACAATATATAGACAACTTAATAATTTATTTATTTAAAATCTTCATTATAAATAATTTAAAATAAAATAAATATTCCGAAAAATAGCCGAAATATTCGAGTAAACAGTTAGTCTTCGAATACTTTGCAAAGTCTCGATTACTGAATAGAAACCAAGCAGTGTTCTCTGCTTACCGAATACGAATGTGCAGAGTAGCCGTGAGAAATGAATACGAGTAAAACCGAGAACCTACGCTCGCTGGTCCTGGTTTCTATTCGTTTTGTTGTTTACATTCTTCGAATACTGAGTACCCGTACAGCAAGTGCAGTATTGTTGTCAGTGTTGCCAGTTTAGCCTTTTTGAGGCTAGATCTAGCCCTTTTCTTTGTCGTCTAGCCTCGAAAATTTCCATCTAGCCTCTAGCCTTTTTTGTAGCCTTTTTATTTTTTGCATTAGCCTCTTCTAGCCTTATTTAATATGCCGTATTTTTTATTTTTAACCAACAAAACTCTACTTCGAGTAATTAGTCGTTTAAAAAATTATTAGAATTCACATTAAAAGTCACTGATGAGGTTTTCTGGCAACCGAAATAACTATCTGACCTGCCTATGTGAGCAATTATACTAATTATTTGTTGTTGTACATTTAAAATCGCTTTGTTTCAGAACAGCTATTGTCATTACTTTTTGGTAAGTCAGTCCGAATAAAAAATTATTCCATCCAAAATGTAAATACATAATGTAATCTTGTACTCTAAGAAAAAACTTCAAAAATGAAGCGTCATTTCAGTGTGTGAAATTGTAGCTAAATCTGGTCATCGATTGTCTTTTCGAATTTTTGATTCTGCGAATTGATTATTTGCCCTTTACTAACGCTAAATTTCATTAAGCTGGCATGCTGAATTCTCTTTTAACTGTTCGATATGCTCTGAAAAAAACAAAACAATTCTGCCATCATTTTGAAATCACGGATGATATTTTAAGATTTGCAAATAATCGCGATTTATATACAAATTCAGATTCCTCAGATGAGGAGGAAACTCTCTTCTTTGAGATATGTATAAACATTTAAAGTGAGATTCGTAGTGTTTTTATTAACCAAGACAATCAATGTATCCCTATATATTTTGTTAATCGTTCTTTAAAATGCTTTTAGTTCGGGCTTTTCTTCAACTGATACAAGAGCAAAAGTCCAAATGCAGTGTATACATGTGGTTAAATATATGTTATTTATATATTTATGAATCAAACACCAATTAGTCTTTATACAACTTTATTTGTTGGCGTCTAACACAAGAGTCTCTTTCTATGCATCAGCAAGTGCAAATGAAGCCTCGAGAGAAAGCTTTTTATGATATTGAACATAGCTTAAAGAGATAGCTTATAGAGATAGCTTATAGAAAGCTTAAAGAACAGGTTCTAAGATAATGATGGGCATGATACCAGCGTAAGGTGCTAGGCATAGAGCCAATATGTAACTATATGTTTATTATATCTTAAGAGTTTTAAGACTGAATTCCATGGTTTTTTTTGCTGTAATTGTTGTGTTATGTTCATATAGTATATAACTTATGTATACTCACAGAGACATTTATAATAAAAAAAAAAAACAATTTAAAAAGATCTAGCCTTTTTCTATACCTTTTTTTAAAGTCGTCTAGCCTTTTCTAGCCTTTTTTTGAAGCCCATCTGGCTTCTTTCTCAAAAAATTTCTGGCAACACTGATTGTTGTTGCCAAAACGAATATATTCATGCAGGGCTCTACTGTCCTATATAATATAGTACGGTTGGTCACCGTAGGTATTACTCTGTCGGTGAAACCCGACTGATTCTTCCTTACTTGTTTCTACTAAAACATGAAGATCGGGGATGGGGCCCGAGCGCTGAACTCATATCTAACGTGACCAACTATATCGTAGCAAATGAAGTACACAAATCAAACATAAAAGCAATACAAAAGACAAACATCACTTTCAAAAATTAACCTTAAGGTCATGAAAATGTAATCCGAAAATATTATAAACTAGTTAATTAGATTGATTTGGAATTTATGCGAGTTTTTAGTCCAACAGTCTGGCAATTCAGCCTAAACGACACCAACTCGAACAACGGTCTGAGGCTGATCGACTTCGCCATGGCGCGAAACATGTTTCTAATTAGCACCAGATTTCAACCGCCCGATATTCATAAGGCCACTTCGCCTGTGCCACCGCAGCGAAGAAAGCCGCCTACAGGAGAACTGTGCGTTCGGCTGCAACGTGACCCATGCGTGAGCATTACCAGGAGATAAGAAAAGCGAGAGAAGATCGAGATGGTCGGTGACAGGAATGGCGTTCGAAAATGATACCAAAAGGTTAAGCGTCTAACCGAAGGGTTTAAGACTGTTGCATTTAAGTCAATTTTAATATATTATATATAAAACGCAGACTGACTAAAAAGTGTCTGCAGCCTGCAGCCTGTCCACTTTCTGTCTTCTACGACTTTAGGTGAATGAAATTAGTTCGTTGTGTAGCCCAGTGGGTAGAACCGCGCGCTTGCACTCGGCAGGTCATGGGTTCGAATCCCACAGGTGTTAAATTTTTTTATTTTTTTTTATTTTTTACTTTGCTTTGCGTTTTATTGTTGCTAATTGTTTTACTAGGTGTCGTGTATACAGGCACACACGACAGGTGGCCCCACTTGTATTTCATAAAACATAGGCGTGTCAGTTGTTCGAAAAAATACTAAAAAATATTTGACACCAGTAGTTCTCTTTTGCGCCAATCAATTATTATTATTATTAGCTCTCTGTAACTCCAAAATACTTTCCCCAAATCTTATTGAGATTTAAAAAGAAATTATAATTGGCACAAAAGTGGGCTTAGGCCTAGCTCTTTCGCAACAAACTTGTGTGTGCTCGTTATATTGAACACAAAAAAGACTCACGAGAGTTGGCGAGTTAGTCAAGATATACATTTTTTGAATTTAAATGCCTCTTATTTTTCATTTACGTGTTCGTAAAATATGTTGCCGAATTTCGAGTATTAATATTAGCTCTACTTCCATATGTCTATATGTCTGGCTAATTTAGTTCAACTGCCTACTGTCAATTATTTTATATTATTTACATTTGATTGAAATTTTGTCTGTCCTGTGATAAGTCTGTGGCTATCAGGGAAGTGGACGTTTGAATTGTTCCCGCTAATTTGTATCGAATTTCCATATCGTTTTTCAATTAAATCCATTTGCATTATCGGATATCGCTTACTAATTTGTCAGTTTTTGTGTGCCAGGGTCACACTTAACGTGCTGCTTGGATGTCTGAATAGTAACTCGAAACTGCAACAATTGTTGGCAGAAAGTTTGTGCTGTTGTATTTTGATTGAATTGAATTGTGTTTTGATAACGGATTAATTTGATTTTACATTCTCAATGAAATTGCACAAACACAATTAATACGCTTTGTGGTCTGATATACTTACATACATACATACATATATAATATCGATTTTGATGAGGAGGCGCTGTCAAATATTAGTGTTCATCATCAATATATTCATTTAGATTAGATATTTCTTTGAAATTTCCGTACGCCTTTCTTGCTTAATTTTGTAAAAGCCCATTCCTATTTTATTGGATATAATAATAAAGGGTATACACCAATTTATTGTTTGTTTGGTGCTCACTTTGATGTAATTTTTATTAATTTGAAGGTGTAGATTTCAAATCTGACATATGTTTGTTTTTGTAGTTATACCCTGTTGAAGTTAATACAATTGAATTTTGGAACGTTCATATTTTACGAAGCTCACGCCCTACAGACATCTTTCGTTTCTACATTGAAAGCAGCCCATTTTGTATTTTATCTGAAGGTTTTAATCTAATATTTTAGCCAGTAAAGTCGCATCTTGAAATAAAAATAAATTACTGGTGCAACAGCCCGAGTGGGCTTAGGCCTAGCTTACTCACATTAACTTGTGCGTGCTTCTTATATTCTAACACAAATTAACGTGACCTACAAATAACCGTATCCGAATGAGTTCAGAAGCTTTTCTTGGCACAGAATACTCTGAGAATTGCCAATTTATCGCAAGAAGTGGCGCCGCGCATAGAAACAATTTTAAAAACAAATTCTCATTTATTAAATGCTACGTGGCCCGGCTGAGATTTAAACCCACATCTCCCGCATCAGCGACCTGAGCTACCGCGGCGCCGAATCTTGAAATGCGCCTTACAACATCATCATATTTTAAAATGCAGGAAAGTTCTTTATGCTTTGTATTTAGATATTTCTAATATCAGCTGTCATATGATTGCCACTTTCAATAACATTCCCAACCAGTATTTATCAGAAATGTTGGATAATATTTTTGATAAATTTGTTGTGGCCGATTAAAGGGGGAATTTTTCTCCATGAGAACAGTGACCTAATTAACCGAGTCGAATTATGCGAAGAATATTATACAGGTTTTTTGTGTTCAAATCTTTTCTTTTGCTCGAACTGCTGGTTAAATCAAGTGGGGAAACCAATTTCAAATATCTTTTTAATGAAATATTCCATACGATCCATTTTGATATATAATTTAATATACCTATGCTTTCTTCAACATATGTATGTATGTATATCGTCCACAGATGGGCAAGCACATTTTGCCACCGAGTATCGACTCTAATTGGCCTGCGTTGGGAGCTGCGTGGCAAGGAGCACCTCGAAAAGGAGCAGGCCTGCATCATAGTAGCAAATCATCAGAGCTCCTTGGACGTACTTGGTATGAGAGAAATCCGCGAAGCCCAACTAACAATAAGTATTAAGTATAGTGATTCCCCTTGACGTGTGAGTCGAGAACGCTTACAAAAGCAAAAAAACAAATTTTTTTGAGTGTGAACCACAAATATATAGTAAAAAATAGACGGATATATATTTTCATTATTATTCATATTATTTAATACAGAGATCGAAAATAATCATTATTTTACAAAATTTAATTAACAAAATCTGCATGCTCTTAATGCCGGAGAGCAGAGTGAAGTACACCTAAATGATACTTGTTCCGTGCTTTATCGGAACCACTAAAGATTTTTATTTTTTGAGCGTTAAATTAAAAGTAATTATTATGTATTGATTTTTATTTTTTTGCTCGGGTTTAAATATTTTTCTTTGATTTCTATTTTTTTGCTCAATCTAGAAAATCAACTTATGATTTTTATTTCTTTTTTCGAATTTCAAAAAAATTCTTGATCGTCGACCGATAAAATTAAAAACACCAAAAATTATTAAATTTTGACTTTTTTAGTTTGCTTATAATGATTACGGTCCCTGGTCTAAATTAAAGCTATCATAATCTATTTATTTAGTTGAAATTTTACCTATCTATGATCGTCTCTCGAGTCCAATTTCGTTTATACTTATTGAAAAGATCAAACTAGAATAAAAATTTTACTCAATTCGATATCACTAGCCCAAACCTCAATTCCTCAAAGGTTCATCTAAATACCTGCATAGAATCAAAATGGGTTAAAGAAATTATTCTTATGCTCTGAAAGTATAATCGGAAGCTATGCAACCGTTCTTTTTTCCCTAACAAACTGCAGCGTTTCACTTAAAGCTAATTAATATTAATGGAGCTAATCCCTACAATATGTTTTTCAGGCATGTTCGATATTTGGCACGTGATGAATAAGTGTACAGTGGTGGCCAAACGCGAACTCTTCTATGCGTGGCCCTTCGGCTTAGCCGCCTGGTTAGCCGGGCTCATATTCATCGATCGTGTGCGTGGCGAAAAGGCGCGCGCTACGCTCAATGCAGTGAATAGCAGGATCAAGAAGGACAAAATAAAATTATGGGTGTTCCCAGAGGGCACGCGACGCAACACCGGCGAGCTGCATCCCTTCAAGAAGGGCGCTTTTCACATGGCCATCGACGAGCAAATACCCATACTGCCGGTGGTATTCAGTTCGTATTGTGCATTCCTAAATGATAAGCAGAAGATTTTAAACGCGGGGCACATAATCGTGACCACGCTGCCGCCCGTACTTACGGAGGGCCTCACGAAGGACGATCTGCCGGAGCTGATGGAGCGCATACACCGGCAAATGTCGGAAATATTCAAGCAGACTTCCAGCGAGGTCCTGCAACGGTATAAGCCGGCGAAGACAACGCCGATTGTGAGCCGGCGTCGTGCGAGTGAGGGTGCCACCACATCTATCATGAGCAACAGCAGCACCGCACCGCAGTTGAGTGTCAAAATGACAGCAACAACGTGTGTCTCGCGGCCCACATTAGCCGCCTTGACGACATCATCCGAATTCAAACAGAGCAAAATGGCGTCGACGCATGCGCTGAAAACGCTTTAAGCTGAACGGGAACGTGTCTCTTGAGTGTCATATTTCGGAATAGCGTTTTCGATAGTGACGTGACATACTACATACCAAAAATCAACCGTGATTCTTAAGTTCATTGCTTAAATAAGTATTTCGAAGAGATATGACTGGAACCCGAATGAAATTTGTATGATAAACGCTTTTTGTATGATTTTACATTTTTAAGCATACAAACGCGGAGCGAACGAAGGAGCAAAATCCGAGTAATAAAAGAAATCGCATCATTCAATTGTTCTTGTTTTTACTCCTAACCTATGCGTTCAACAATAACACGTATGATATTTTCAAACTTATTGTTAGTGAAATAACTAATTATAAATAGTCTTAGTCTTAATTTGCTTGGAAGTTTTTCCACATTGTATGTACTAATGAATTTATTTTTATTTGTTTTATTTTTTGAACGATTTTTGTTTAATTTGTTTTCGCTTTGTGAACTTGTCGGTATTCCCTTTTATAGATTACAATTTAGTCCATTTTCTCTTATTTGACCTCCAGAATTTTGTACTTTTTATGGATTAAAATAAGTTCTACAAAGTTGTATTATTGTGTGTTTAATTCTTATTGCAAGTTTACTGTCTATGGCTATTCGGAGCGTTTTCGGAAATCACGAATGAAGGTAAATAAACTTCTAAATCTAAAATTAATGTGGAAAACTGCCGCATAAAACTATGACATTTTTTAGCTTTGATCGCAAGTATTTTCGCAAGTCACATACAAATTGCATATAAAGAAAAACAATTAACATGCATACAAGATCAAATGCTTTTCCCAAAGTTGTTACCTCATGGAGAATATCGAGAATATCTGTGAATTTAGGTAAAATCAGTAAGCAAGAATTATACAGAAACTCTATCATGTTCTACATATCTGTGGTCAAAAGCAATAACGACTTAAGTCGACTTAAGACGAAATTGAGTTGACGTTACCACTGTATTCCTGACGTTAATGCGCATATTTTGTTCAAACCCCGGTATCTGTACCCATCTCAGAAAAAAAGTTATTTAAAAAAAACACATGCACTTATGTACATGCACTTATGTGCATTTAAAATTTCGAATTGCATTTTCTCGAAACAGTTGTTTTCGACTTAAGTCGTTATTGCATATGACCACAGATATTCAATTTCCTCGAAGGTCAAATGTGGATGTGGATGTGTGCAGTGTATAAATTGATCCGGTAGTAAATATAATCGATGCTGAAGTATTTGTTTGAAATCTTTTCTGGTGAAATGGAACAACTGTTTGCCGACTTTCTATTTCTATTTAAACTTAGGTGGTGCCTAGGCAAACGACACATAAACCCTCTAGACCAGGGTCGGCCAACCCAAATGATCTCGCGGGCCGCACATATGGAAAATTCGAGAAATGGCGGGAAGATTGGACTGAAAAAATGTTCAAGGTAAGTCCACCGATGTATCCGATGCGGTCTATTCTTTACCGCAGCCTTTGACCGGTTCATGTCCTAAAAAGAATTTTCGCTTGTTTTTCAAGAATATCGCAGGTAAAAAAACCATGTGCAGCCTTTGCTGGCCAATATACCTTCGATGTAGGCAAGGATTTCGTCGGACTTAGCTCCGCTATTAACGACGTTAGCCTTGAGATCGAAAACGCCTCAAAGAATGACTAACTAATTTATAAGAAATTTTTTTTGCTATTTGGTAAATACGTTTAATTTTGGATTTGAAGAAATACAGTGTCCGTTAAAGGCAATTAACTTAAATTATCAATTAGCTTGTTCGAAAAATAAAAAACCGAAATTCAACTGGTAAATGATGTAAATTTTTTCCTTTGCGGTTTGCTACAATTTCTAGCTTGACAATTACGGGTTGAAAACTTTTCCTCGTCCATAACCGCTGGCGACAGTGGTGTTCAGCGAGTGATTAAGTGCGTCCGACTCTTCACGGGTATAGTCGATATTGAAATTGGAAGTATCCGGTTCGCGTAGCTTATGACGCGAACGAGAGGCCCAAGGATTTTCACCATCCTCATACTCCGGGGCTGTTCTAATTTCTCTAGTATACTTTGTCGCTTTCGTAGCTTGTGCAGTTGGTGTGCTGGCTGACGTTTTACGCGCATATATGGAGCTACCCGACGGAGAGTTATTGTAACCATCAGCAATCGATCTACGGGCACCATAGGATCTTGTACTCATATCCGAAATTGCACTCTTCTGATCGTCATAGTAGATTTTATGCTCAGAGAGCGCATTCGTATAGACACTGCTCTCTGTGATGCCGGAAATAATAGATTTGCTATCATCACAAGTGCTGGGAGCAGGATTGATTATAGCATCGAGATTAGTAGATTCTGGGACATGACGACCCGGTATGAGAGAGATGGCTATATCACGGCACATGTAGTCCGAAAACATGAATCCCCAACGTGTGACACATGACTGTGTGCAATACTTGCTCTTGTCGATTTCTTCATGGTACTGCAAATGTAAAAAGTGGTCGGGTTATGTAGTATATTAAAAAATATAGCATTAAAATAAATCAAAAATTAAACATCAATGCGTATCTATAAAATATCAGTGAGTTCCTCAACGTCTCACCGCAAAGCAGCGGCAGCTTTGTAGTGTTTTGGTTTCTTTACTAGAAGACATAAATAGGTATAGTTTAGCCTGGAGTACACGGCATGCCAAAATGGCATGAACATGCCATCGTGACGTCAAAGTTAATTCCGAATCATGGTATGAGACCAATTTACACGTCATTTTGACGTCACGATGGCATGTTCATGGCATTTTGGCATGCCGTGTACTCCAGGCTTTTATGTGTTATGAGCTGTTTGGAAAAAGCTATTGAAGTTTTGTAGTTTGGGTGTTGGAAGTCAACCACTGCTACAGAAAGCGCTATAAAACGTTCGCTCGGGCTATTATCAGCTCCTCCAACTCACCTGGCATGCGATTCCGGTTTGATATTCAAAAAAATCACGCTCAAAGTAGGCATCAGTAATATAGAATGACTTAGGTTTCTCCAGCTCGCCCATCTCACAGGTAGCCTCTTTCAGTATATAGAATAGGTATTGTATGGAGAAGACTTTCATATCAATATTATTAGCGCCGACGTCAGCTTTCAAGAAATCCAACACAGACTCCACAATTGGCATGCTATCACGATTTGTGTATACCGGAGGATACTCTCCGTTCTCCTTATCGCGTATAAAATTGAGAACATCATTATAGATGCGACCCAGACTAGTTTCACCCATGGCTTTGGGTGGGAGCGGCAGTTTGTGTGTTGTTTCCGAATGATGCTGGGCTTCATACTGGTGGCCGTAAATGGTAACACCTAAAATTACCAATTAGCCAAGATCTGAAATTTTAGCGATGGTGGTGCGCAATGACTTACCTGGATTTATGAAACAATGATACTTCCGATTCACACCATCCTTCAGTGAATATTCGGCTACAGATATCTCGGCAGGCACGTAAACGCCTGCTTTCAGTGTTTTAGTGAAATAGTTTACCATTATGAAATAGTACGATTGCATTTCCAGGTCTAGCAGAAGAGCAATTGCAATAAGTCAAATTATAATATTATTTTTATGAAAGCTAAGTACTCACCGCCATTCTTAAGACTGTTGCGCACAGTTGTCTCAATCTGGCGCTTCATCGTTCTCTCCTTATTCTCTGTTTCCTGTTTGTCCTTTTCGACATATGAGACAGGCATTCCCGTGCAAGTGAGTTTTTCCGATCTGTCGTGCATTTGGGTCCTTTCCTTCTTGGCCTTTTCGTTGTAGGGACCACGCTCCTGGGCTGACATACTCTACAAACACATCGCATACATAAGAATTGTACACTTAGCACGTGAGCGTATAGACACTTACCGCCCACAATCTGCCTGCCTCCGAGGTGGCCTCCCGCAGGCTCATGTTCCTGCCGTACTTGGCCTTCCACTCAAAGGTGAAGGTCATAAAGCCGTTGGTAGTAGATTTCTTCTTCGGAGCCATTTTTAGTTATTCGAACAGCAACAGCAAATACTACGAGGACAATAAAATTTAACACCAACGATTTTTGCAATAAAATGCAAGGATTCTTCAAATGTGCTTTCTTTGCAATGAAGCTAAAAATTGCCAGACAGCAGCGAAAAATAAACACAGGATGGCTCAGATGAACGACTTTATTGCATATCTTGTTTTGTGAGTGTACGATCTTCGAGTTTTCAACATCTAGAGAAAATGTTGCAATGTAGCGATGAATAAGTTCGAATTTACTCACGACTATTTTCTCGCCGATTTTTATAAGTTATAAGCTTTATATTAACTTCACTTCAGGTATGTATGTATGTCGTCAAATCTAGTAATCAATTTTTCACCCACTTCCCGACTACTTAGTCCGCTTTTACACGATGCGACTCGGCCCCGGCGATTTTTTCGCATTCCGCTTTGAAATCGCGCATAGCTTTTACACGATGCGACTCGCTCCACTCCACATATTGACACTAGAGTTTGCAGCTGGTTTTATTTGTGTAATTTGTAAACATTTAAAGCACTTATTCCACTCTTTGCTCATTTTATTCTTTATATTTACTTTTATGCGTAAAATTCTGTAAATTTTTCAGTTTATTTGCAATACGTATTCACTCGATTTCAAGTTTTAATTTACAGTCGACAGCGCGAAGCGCGAAAACGAATAAAGAGGAACGTCAGAAAATCAGAAAATCGCAGCACAATCGCTGCCCGAGCGATTTTGCGCGTTCCCCTGTCGTTTCACCCCTCTTTCCTACATTCTTCCGTGTCTCCGGGGCCGAGTCGCATCGTGTAAAAGCGGACTTAGAGTTCTGAAACTTGGCATACATGCGTAATCAAGCGAACAATACATGATTCAATCAATTCAATATTAAAATTATTAGGGGTATTCATTTAAACGCGCAAATGCCTGATAACGTGACAAATTTATCACCTGATAAACGAACTGTAAAATTTTGTATGAAAGCTCGTTTGCACAAATGTGATAAATTTGCCCAATGATTTCGCTGTGCAAACAATGTTTGTAAACTTAGACAGCAACGAATGCAACCCTGCTTAGCTATGACCCTGCTAACATTATGATAAAAGTTTAGTATTGAACAATCAAAATAAACGCAAAAGGGCTACAGTAATTTTTTCCAAACAGCTCCAACATTAATCTTTACTTTTTCACTGATTCTCGGCATTTTAGTTTTTTCTTTTTGACAGCCAAACACCATTTGCACCAAACACTTTGCCAAGCGCGTTCATTTAACACACTTGATAAATTTTAGCAATGTGCAGATTTATCTGCTTAAATGAATACCCTTATTATTTAAAACAAAGTTATTAGGGAAACTGCAATAGCCAATCAGAGCACAGACAGAAGAAGAAGCACGTAGGGACAGACGGGCCAGGAGCTGTTTAATCGCATTTTATATAATCTTGCCGTATTTATAGAAAACGAAATGTGTAATGACCTAGATTTTTACCTGATTTAGGCAAATAATACAAATAATATTATATATATAGATCATTAAATCGCATCAAATACATCAACAAATATTCTAGGGACAGACGGGCAAGGAGGAGCGCTGCTATTCAGCCGAAAACCAAGAAAAGGGCAGACGGGCAAGGAAAAGTACTCTTATTAAATTAAATAAAAATAATTTCAGCAACAGCCAATCAGAGCACAATAGGGAAGAAGAAGCACTGATGTATATAAGGAGCAGCTGTAGCAAAAACGGACAGAACTGTACGAGCTGCCAAGCAAAGAGGTTATCTGATTTTGACTCTTCGTTGTTTCTTTTGGTAGAATTCTAACCTCAAAAAGGGTGTTTCTGGTACGGAACCCTTAGTCCGCTTTTACACGATGCGACTCGGCCCCGGAGACACGGAAGAATGTAGGAAAGAGGGGTGAAACGACAGGGGAACGCGCAAAATCGCTCGGGCAGCGATTGTGCTGCGATTTTCTGACGTTCCTCTTTATTCGTTTTCGCGCTGTCGACTGTAAATTAAAACTTGAAATCGAGTGAATACGTATTGCAAATAAACTGAAAAATTTACAGAACTTTACGCATAAAAGTAAATATAAAGAAGAAAATGAGCAAAGAGTGGAATAAGTGCTTTAAATGTTTACAAATTTCACAAATAAAACCAGCTGCAAACTCTAGTGTCAAAATGCTCGACACCAGCGAGTCGCATCGTGTAAAAGCTATGCGCGATTTCAAAGCGGAATGCGAAAAAATCGCCGGGCCGAGTCGCATCGTGTAAAAGCGGACTTAGGGCGCGAGCCCGACTCGCACTTGACTGCTTTTTATAAGCTTTTTTTTTTATCAACTTGCCTTCCGGGTTGTCCACAAATCTAGTAATCAATTTTTCACCCACTTCCCGACTACTTTTAACACATGGGCGCCCCAAGCTTTTATTGATAGTAAGATACAGGTGACTTCAAAACAATTTATTTTCTACTTTTTAAATTAATTAAAGCTTATTTTTAAAAAGTTTTTTTTATATATTATTTTGTTTTATAAAGCTTTTTTATACCCTACACCTATGGTAATAGGGTATGATAACTTTGTGCGAAAATTGTAACGCATTAAAGAAGCCGTCCTAGGTATAGAATTAAATACATATATAGAAATGATCAGAATCACTTTGTGTCTTGATTTCCGGTTGTCCGTCTGTCTGTGCGCGCAGGAGAGAAAGCAGGAGTTGCCCAAATTGCTACACATGCTGTATTCCTAAACGTACTTATGCAAAGCAGTGCTGCGCTTCCAATGCTCTACTGATTTGTTTTCTGAGTGCTACTGCAATGCATTGCATAAATCAGGTTGGCACCACTTTTTAGTTTGCGAACGCACTTGATGCTCAACATTGCTTTCACGAAATGGAAATTGTAAAAAACTACATATTCAAAACATTTTTGCATTTGAGTAGCAAATAAATTCCCAGCAACGCTAAATTAATTGTAAAATTGAGAAAAAGGAGGCGAAATTTAATCGCGTCCTAAAAGTTTCAGTGCAGCCGAAAAAACATAACCTAACTAATCACAAAGCATCAACAAAATTTGTTGAGTAGTTTGCGTATTCGATGCTTATCGACAACTTGATGCCTGCGTTTAGGGACAGGGTGCACGTGCAAACATTTTATGTTTGCGTTTAGGAACATACTGCTTTGTACTTATGCAGCGCAACTATCGTTTAGGAATACAGCCACAGTCAGCGAACCTTAAGTTCGAGATTAGTCAAATCGGTTTAAGGACACACAACGGGAGTGTAAGTCCCTCTATCACGGAATTTTTCCATTCAAATGGCTTTAATTTGTTCCATTACTCATTTAAGGGGTGTTTGCAGCTCTCAAGAAAAGCGAAAACTCCATATAAAAAAACGCCAACAAAATGCTCAAGAAATTTCCTTGCGTCAAAATTACTTGACCCCTATTGCAGCTCTCAAGAAATCTGCTACGAAATTTACTACTTTTTTCCAGTGGAAATGTGCATAGGGTAACTCAGGTTTTGGCAAGGAATAATCAGGCATGTTCCAGAATCCGAATCGGAATTGCTTCGGAATCGGAATTGAAATCCGATTCGGTTTTAAAATGGTGTTCCACAATCCGAATGAAATTGCCCCTTTCGAATCCGAACCAAACCAAATTTCGTATCAGCTGTTTTGTGTTGACACAAAATAAAAGCAGAAACAAAAGTAATTCAAATTTGAAAATTTTTGCATTTTTCTTGTAAACTAAGGAAAATATAACTAAATAAACCAAAATAAGTGCTGCCGGTTTGCTGGTTGCTGAAAAGCTTAAAAAATTATAGAAGATAACCAATAAATAACTTCCAGATTTTTCAGATTTGATGCTTAATGTTATTGAAGGAACAATCGGTGTATCAAAGCCATTTCAGGTGTTTGCTTGGAATTCTGCAACAGAATCCTAGAAGAGATGTCAATGTAATTAAAATTGGTCGTGTAGAATATTAATGTAATGACAGTATTTAGGCCGACGAAAAATAAATGGAAAATGTGCTAACTTAAATCGTATCTCTACTAAATGAAGCGCAAAGAAAAAGAGACGAAATAGCAAATTGTATTTGTGTATTTTAATTGCATTTTAATTTCAGTCTCTTTCATATGTTTATACCAAAAATAAAATAAATTAATTCAATACATAAAAAAATGCATAAACGAATTCATAAATTTCATTCTAATTCCACTGGCAGTTAGGTCATCGGAATAAATCCGAAGAAAATTTCCGAAGTTCGGAATGTAGAACACCAAATTTCCGAACCAAATGCGTTCGAATTCATTCGGATTTTAGAACAGGGTTGCATCGGTAAAATATTTCCGAAAATCGGAATGCAGAACACCAAAAAGTGGAATCAAATCCACTTCCGATCCGAATCGGATTCTGGAACATGCCTGAATCTTTGAAACATTATTACTTTAACAAGAAGAAGACTTTCAACAAATTCTTTAGATTTTTCACTTACAAAAAATGTATTTAAGGACCTGTTAAGAAGACTTATTATATAAGTACATATTGAATTGTTTGAAACTGTTTTAAGTTTTACTATTTCCTTAAGTCTGTATGAATTGTTCATTAATTCTAGGCTTAAAATAAATAAATATTATAAAAATTTGTTGCAGTTAAAAAAATGTTGTTTTTTTTGGGATTTTATATTGGCCTCCACTTGGAGGAACTTACTTTTTTTACAATTGCGGAACATGCCTGTGCATCTACAATACATGCACTTCCAAATTCTTCAATTCATTTCAACAACAACAAGTGCCGCAGCAGCAACAGCAGGAGGGATGGCGCCCGAAACCGTACCAACGCTGGCAGCAACAACAACAAGTGCCGCAGCAGCAGCAAAATAATAACATAAGACACCGCCCAAAACGAAATCAACGCTGGCAGCCGGGGCAGCAACTACAGCAAGTACCGTAGCAGCACCAACTACAACTGGCGCAGCTGCAACAACTACTGGTCCTCCCGCACCAGCGACCAAGCACTTGTCCACCGCGGCGTTATACCAATTTTTTATTTCTAGCATGCTATTTTGGAATAAATAAAATTTGTTAGTGACATTGAATATACTTTTATTTTAAATCTTTTGGAGTTACAAAATAAATCAGCAAGCCATACTGAGTTGTAGTCATGCGTCAATTACATGTTCTGGGAGTCGAAATCGTCTGAAATGAAGCTATGCGGACGAATAGGAAAAGTATATCGCACATGAGAATTTTTTCTTAATACATACATTTCCTCATTTAAGGGTCTTCTCCGCCCGGGTTATCTTCAGGCTCCTCCTTCACTTGGACATCATCATCTTCTTGGTCTTCTTTGCTATTTTCATGCAATAGGACATATTCGCGCGTACTGAAACCGAACTTAATGACGTCCTTCTCCATGAGTTCGTAGTATTTACGTGCATCGACTTTTTTGTTGTTCAAAAACGTACCGTTCGCAGACTCCAAGTCAATTAAGTACAAACGCACACGTTTACCTTGTGTTCCATCCTCGCGCTCGAATGGCACCAAGCGATATTGTAAGGCAGAGTGTTGTTTTGAACAGCTGGGGTGATCAACAGCTAGATCGACCACTTTGCGATCGCGGCCAATAAGAAAACAACTCTGTCGGTGTATGTGTAATGTGGGCAAGGCGGTTTCTCCCTTAAATGGATAAAGACGCCAACGGCGTTTTGGTTTACGCGCCTCGGGAGGCTCTGCATATTTTACAACGACTCCGTTCACTTTGTTGGTGTCTTCCGTCAAGGCACCACTTAGCCCAAAATTAGGTTTCTCCTTATCCGTTTGTTCTTTGGAGGTGGAATTGCGATCTTGTTTCTCCTCTTTTTTCTTTCCCCACTCGTAGCTTTTACCATCGTCACCATTATCACGTGAATTGCGACGATTGCGCCGCTGTGGTGGTGGCCGTGGAGAATACTCCCGTTTAACGCGATTATCATGTTCCCTGCGTGGACTTCGACTGCGACTATGCCTAAATATAAAATATTTAAAAGAATATCTTATAAAAAAAGAAAATATATTTAACTTACTCTCTCCTTTCGTTGTAACGATTTCTATCGTCTCTGCCCTCTCTCGAGGAGCGGCGGTAACGTGCCCCCTCACGCTCCCCATAATTTTGCCTGTCATCGCCTCGACGTTCAAGGCCTCTGTCGTTGTAGCCTCTATATCCTCCTCTGGCGCCCCTATTGTTGCGATAATCACGCCACTCCCGAGGTCGATCCCTTTCTCGTTCTCGACTTCGACCATCTCTGTGCCTACTCCTGCTGCGTTGCCTGCGTCGTACATCCGGGCTGTCCCACTTCGACTTATGCTGTTGTCCACTTCTTCCTTGTGGCCGCTCTGGACTCGTGTGCTCTTCATTTAGCGCGGATTTCGATTTTCCCGCCTTCCTCCGACTGTGCTTCACGTTTTCAGTAGATGCTTTTTCTTGCGACGATGAGGATATTGAAGACGATGAAGACGACGAAGATTCGGAGCCGGAACTTTCTTCAGAAGACGTTTGTTGTTTTCGTTTCTTTCGCTTTCCAGCACCGTGTTTCTGATTTTGCTTACTTTTCAATTTCTGTTCCTCCTGCTCCGATTCAGAACTTGAGCTAGAGCCAGACTCCTTTTCTGCATCTTCTTCTCTTCCCTTTTTCTTCCTATGTGATTTTCCCTTTGACATTTTTGTTTTATTATTTATTAATAATTGTTATCAAGATTATTTTATTTTCCGCCGATATTCACACTTCCACTTATTTCGACAAAAAAAATGTGAAATTGACAGCATTCAATAGTCGAGTTTCGCAGACGCAGCCGCTCAGTAAGTGTCAGAAAAGTAATTTCATCAATTTTTGATCACTGAACATGTTGTGGAGCTGACAGCATATTTTCCATTAAAATATTAGGCTCAGCAACTTTGGTTTGAGATATTGCATTGTGATGTTAAAGTAGAAATAAACTATTCAATTTTTAGACAAATCGCGTACAAAAAAGGCAACGGAATGTTAAGCATTTTTGCAGACGCAGCGTGAACTTATTGCAGGATTCCTATTGAGCGATTGTAAATCTGCGAAATCTGTGTGCATGCAAAAATTTGCTTTGGCCTAGGGCTGAACTTGTAGTACTGTCAAGTTGATAGCGAGGTTTAGAGAAATGTTTATAACAAACAATTGGTAGAAACATGCTGCTAAGAAGGTGAGGCAACATGCATCAAATATTCTGTAAGGAGAAGATTTTTCAAACCGTTCCGCAGTGTGTGCTTTTAGTAATCTAGCAAAGCTTATTTAATAACTCTTGAACGCGTAAAGGTATCGGTATGCGATTTGGTACAGATACTACTGGTCTTTCAGTTGAGAACTGGTACGGATTTGTACGTATGGTCCGCCTACATTCAAGTGGGGCTGCCATATACAGCTGTGTTCATTCAAATAGTACTGCAGATGAGTTTTTGGTATTAAACTGCAAAATTAAATGATAAACACAATTTTCGCATAAAAAGTTATTAAAATAACAATTTTCATATATTTTTAAGAATATATGTGGTTATTTTTAGTTATAAACTCTTATAATTTTCTTTACTTCGGTTTAATAAAATTAAGGTTACAAAAAAGTGCTGTTCATGAAAATAGTAGTGGTAATTACAAAGGGTTAAAAAAAAGTTTAACTTCCTTTTACATATTTTTCATACTAGGTTACGTCTAATATTTAGTTGAAACTCCTTTATTATTTATTTGGGGCTTGCACCAGGTGGCATATAATCAATCTAGGACTTCTGGCACTTAGACCTTGTTCAATCAATCGACGACGAACTTTCACGCCACTGACCACTGACCGCAAGTTTATCTCATTTTTGAGGATGCTGAGACTAAATCTTGCTATATTGCACAATTCGTCTACCCTCCAAGAACGTAGTTCTACGCTTACTACCACAATTTTCGGGTTTCTTCCCTAAATTTATAGGATTAAATACCATAGTGGCACTACATCCAACAATATGTTCCATAATTTTATGAGTATTGCCTTTATTTTTCAGGCTAACTATGTATTAGATCTCTCTTCTCGACCGAGCAAGGCTTTCCTCTACCCACTAAAAAGTAAAAAGTATAGAAATCGCAATAGATCTCTATCACTAATGTATTAAACTATTAATCTGCATTTACAGATGGCGACTTTTATTATTAACTTAATTTTTTCAAGCTCTTCCAATTAGCACTACTATTTTAATGTACTACAGCCGATTTTTATAGTTGTTATCAAAAGTCATCGAAAACCAACAAAAAGACACAAGAGTAACGGGATTTTTCGATTTTCTATTCTGAACATTGTATTCTATAAAATATGTGGGTAAGTGATCTATTTGTAAGACTAAAGATGTATAAAAAACAGTTTTGCACGTTTTGAGGAAATGCACTACCATTTTCATGAACACAACTCTATAAGATCGACCGATAGACCCCTTAACTTGAATACCAAGTATTATTTTTTTCAGTAAGTAACTAGACAAATTGTAAGTATGTATGTACTTACCGAAAAAAATGTGAGGTAGTGGGACTTACAGGCCCATTGTGCATTGTGGGCGTGTCCTTCGACCGATTTGGATAATCTCTGAACTTAAACTAAGCTAAGGTTCACTGTCCGAGTGTACTAAATTTGGTCCAAATCGGACAACTCCTTATTTCTATCCTGAGCGGACAGACAGACAGACAGACGGACAACCACCAATTATTACTGCGATCTAAATTAATGGTTTTAGTAACATGAATCAGCGAACAAATGTCATTGAAACTGGCAGAAAATAATGCTTTAGGCGCAAAGTGGACGAAACTTAATCGGTTAATAATATTTTATGGTCTGGAATCTCAACATGCCACTGGTCGTCATTAAATACAGCGTGCGTGAATATTGATACATGCGAATTGAAATAAAGACAAACTTTTTATCTTGCCTTATATGGTTTTAAGGTTTCCAGTTGAGAAACGTTTAATCGAATCGCTGAAATCTTTGTACAACTGGCAACTATCTTTCCGTTTCTTTTTCAATTAGGTTCGATGTCAATTTTCTAACTGTATAAACAGTGTTGATCAGAATGAAATGGCTTGCATTTGAAAGTATTTTGTGAAATGAAAATGTTGCAGAAGTTCGTGATTTATGTGCTTATCATATCCAGTGGCGCAGATTACACCTGGGTGAGTAATCGTCTAAAATAATTAATTGAGATGTGAAATTGAAAGTTGGTAATTTATAGGGCAAACCTGCAGGAAGCGCTGAGATGCACAAGATGGCAAATGTACAGAGGCAAGGTGATGCAAACTTGAGTGGTAACGAACATGTGGCTCGCGACCAGAGACAGGTACAAAGAATTTAGTATATGCATACATTTTAGCATGCGCTTCTACTGTAGGTAGTCCAGCCTGCCTGGCTCACACAATGGGGTGGAGGCAACGTCTTTGTAGATAGTAAAGTGCGCGTGACCCAACAAAGTCTTAAAGAAGCGGCTGCCATACGGAAGAGCATACAAGAAGCAGTACAGGATGGCCATTTTGCTGTCAATCCCGACAATGTATGTAGTGCCACTGATTATCTGAGTTTGAGCTTAAATTAGCATTTAGAACAAGGTGGTTTGTTTCTCAATATTAAGTAAATACTACGAATTACTTTTTTACAGCAGTCGAATGCGCCACCTTTGCCGGTGCATGCAGCTCCACCTTTGCCGTCAGCATTAACAACGCCGCTACCACATACCGTGCCGAACCCATCGCCCCAGCAACCCGACACCAACCAATTCATGACAGATATGCAACGGCTATGGTTTGAATTTTTGAAAAATGCTCGTCGTTGGTTTAGTTAGAATTGAGTGGTGCCTTCTGTTTTAACTTATCCAATTCAAAAATCCCCTCTTATTTTCTCAGCCATGTTTATTAAATCGCTTGTATATTATACTGTTTATATTCTTGCTTTCAGTTATTATTTTTTGCTTCTATACCTCACGGTTTTATTGTTTATGGGTTTTCCTTTTTAAATATGAGATTTCTTGTTTTTATTTGACAATAGTTATGTATATATTGGTTTTTTGTCATATATTTTGTATGTTGCTTTTTATTTAGTAAAATGTAACGCTCAGTTCAGGCTGAATTAATGGCTAATCGATATTTGTTCTTGTTATACATTTGAATTTACATACGATTACGCTTCAATACTAAATTTACATATATACTGGATTACAAAACTGGTTTTAGAATTTAGTGGAGTTCTTGAGTTGACTTTTAAAATTATTTATGTAATTACAAAATTTTTTCAGAATAACAATACATACATGCTATACCTTTGTGTGTAAAACAACCTACATATTTTGCCATCATTTTTGTTTTCTGTTTACTATATGATTCTACTATTAAGCACATTTATAGGTGCTAAATCAAATTAAGAAAATAAGCTTAAATATTTTTTTTCCAAATTGCTACATTATTTTAAATAAGATTTTGTAAATGTTGATGTCAATTGAGGATTTCGTTTTGATTGTGATACAAGATTTGATACGCCTTAAGTCAATTAAAAATAGAATTGTTTAAAGTTGATTAAGAAATTGACAGTTCGTTTGTAATTCAGAATATTATAAATTCGCTTAAGAACATTCCAAATGTACTTTGGAAAAGTACAAATGTTCTACTAGAATATATTCTAAACAGCTCTTCCTTGCAGAAGCTATAATAAACGATAATTTAGTCAGCCGTAGACAGTTTTACTGTAGAATTCTATTATTCGGTTAGAGAGAACAATCGTTTGCTGAAACCTACGCCCAAATAAAATCGTGCGGAAATGTATTACATTTACTAATATTTCGTTTGAATAAGGCAACATCTAGATTAAATAGAGAAAATAAAACAAAGGCAATGATCTATGTATGTATATATTAAGTGTACCCAAAAACATCTGAGACAACAATTTAATTATTGTTGTTGTTGTACAATTATTCTTTTTAGTTTCATACAGGAATATACTATTGTTGTCTTTTCTATTTTTCTATGGCAGACCAAGTCCAAAATGATGATCTGCCTAGAACACACCGTGCAACAAAAATAGACTTTTAATTTCTCACATGAAAAAATCAATTGGGACATGAAAGTAGAGCTCAAATATAACATAACTGCATACTCAGTTATTCCCAATTTTCATATAAAGTAAAAGTAACATCTTCGTATGATAGAAATGTATAAGACTATATAGAAAATTAAACAAACTATTTTTTTAACCACATTCAAAAATAAACACAGCGCAATGAAAAATAAAATATATAATAATACACGCAATACAATAAATTATTTCATCAACATATTTTTTCAAATGAACTGAACAAATTTTAATTAAGAAATACATTTTTAAACGATCGAGCTGACTTAAAACAGCGCATTTAAAGTGAAGAACATAGATTCGTATTCTAAAATGTACCTATCACTTTTTTTTTTTAATTTTCTGTAGCCACTTTAAATGGTTAATCTATTTTATATTTCCTTTTCTCTAAAAGTATTATTATTATTCAAGGCTTTGTCAAGGTTTCATAGTTACATATCTGAATATATTTACAATCGAATATATATACGATATTCAACATGAAGAATGCACATCTCACGCGCACTACGACCCGTTCTGAAGATTTTGTCACAATTTTCCTCAAATATTACAACTCGTTCTCCAACAAGCTCTCTTAAAGATGGCGACCAACTATCCTACTATATTATACAGTTCCCATGTACAAATATGATTATGTACATATTTTTCTCTGCATTCAGATCCAACCTTTCCTGCGTTCACTTTTGTTTCTTTTTTTACGGCCGGGAAGCCCGTACCATAACCAGATGCGTATTCTTTATGTTGTGTATTATTTGGGGCGCTTGCAATTCGGACCAGCTGTTATCCGAAACCTTTCGTCTTGGTACCGAGGAGTCTATTAGCTGGCTTGACTGTGTATATATAGATCATACATACATATGCATATATAGGTATACATAGATCTTATTGTTTCTACTGTCGTGTCGTATACATAAAATAAGACTGAAACAAATTAAATATACATATAACTATTTAAAAACCTCTTGTTTCTTTGCTAAAGATTAGTATGTTCTTTTATCTGGTGGCAATACAATTTTTTTGGATTCGCTCTTATCTGTGTACGACTTATGCTTCTATATCATATGTACTAGGCATGTTTGGATACGAATGAAATTGTAATCCTTTAGGAGAAGATTCGCTCTTTTTCAGCATTCGCAATTATTCGTATTCGAACATTCTTAATTTGGACTTATGCTATGATTCGTTATGGAACAAATATGCTAACTATGCAGAATATGCAAGCCGCGGTATTCGGCAGTAGCTAGATTGACGATATTTCGCATCTGGATCTACTTGTCGGTCGTTTTTCATAGGGTTTTGATATAAATGAATTCACAAACGTGTTTTCCAGATATAAACACACAAAGAACGTATTTATGCCTACTTTAAAAAAGCATTTAAAGGTGTATACGCTATGAGGACGATATAGTATGTATAGATAGCTGCTATATGTATGTATATGCGTTTATTATTGGCATTTACTGACATGTTATATTTGCATTTGCTGTGTGCGAACAAGCCGTTGGAGTATAACATCGTTGAATTGTTAACATCGATACCTACATACATACATCGTAATATATATATATATATATGTATATATACGAGTACGTAAAACGACAAAAAGTTGATACACATACATATACCCATTCGAGTAATCTCAACAAATTAATTATTAGGCTGTATTTTTTATGTCGAGATTTAGTCGCAATTATAAGCCGTTGCATCTAATTATAAATACTATACAATCTAAAAAGTACAAAAACTAAGCACTTAATTCAGCATTTCAAGTTTCGGAGGTGTTTTAATGCGTTTGCAGCAATTGCCAATAAATCGGTTGATTTACCGTTTCAAAATGATGGCACTAGCTATATTAGATACATACATGCAAATTAGGTTTATAATGCGCTTAAATTCGGTAGGCATTTGGAATGTATGTACATAGTTCATAAAATCAGACTATATATCGGAATTCTGTCAATAGCATCTAGTGACTATAGTCTGTGGTGAACTCGAATTTGAGACGATTTGCGATTTGATATGACATGATCTCTATTTTGTCAACCGGGCGGTACCAGCTGACAAGCGTGTTTACGCATTCGACTATTGCATGAAAGCCAAAGAATTTAGAATTTTTTTTATCAAAGCATACGAAGCAAAACAAGTTAAAATTATACATATTTTTTACTGATGTTTTGAAGAATCCCAAAGTGTTTGTGAGAACGGGGGATAATTTAATAGTTTTCTCTTCTCAGAAAATGAATTAAATACGGTTTTATGACTTCCACAATCATTGGGATCTTATTAAGGATTTGAAGACTCATGACAAACATAAAACATACTTATACATTCTTCTTCCTTTACAACTTAATGCATATATCTTTTTTGTGCCTTTCAACTCTTTACTTCTCGCCAGCGGCTATTACCAAAATCTGTTTTGGAAATAGCAATTTCTCTGCTATGAGGCAATCAAGTGTATCGAGGCACATAAACGCCATTTGTCCTTTGCGGGACTTTGGTGTTTTTGTGGTTAAAGCTTTTGTGACTATTCGTTTCAGAATACCAAAAGAATATTAATCACAACGGTCGCCTCAAGTATAAAGTCATAGCCAGAATTCCGGTATTAATTCATCTTTCTTATATGTGCTTATTGTTGGTAACTGCTAACTTGCTGCACGTTCTGTGAGCTGTTAGGACCTGGTTACAAAAGTGTGAACTTTAAAGACCGATTTAATGATTTGGTTAGTAAATAAAAATGTTATATGTTATTTTGAAATTTCCAAATTTTCCTCTCTAATTATGAGAAAAATTTAATTCAAAACTGTCCAACCGGGTCCCTAGGCATGTTCCGAATATCCATCAAATTCGAAGTCACCGTATCATCATAATCAACAGCAAAAATGAAAAATACAAAACATTTGATGAAACCAACACGAATGCGAGTATTCGAAACCGCCCTAGCAGGTATACTCCAACCACTGATCAACTATCATTAGTTCGGTGGCATTGTGTTGAAAACACAAATCATGCTTCTAAGTTGCTATACTTCTTTATGCTTAAGTAATTTACTGATGTATTCTTATAAATCTATTATTTCGGTCCTTGCTGTAAGGAAAACTACAAATCTAGTAAAAGCTCTAAGTAAGCACATGAAACGCAGTTTTTTTAAATCAACCAAAAATATGCATAGCTATTTGTGTATATCGCATTGTTGTATATCTATCATTAGCTTAACATTTGTTCCCAATGAAAATTACAATTCATTCTTTCCTTTTCTTTTTGTCTTTGAATACATATTCGATTTGCATACATATATTTTGTCTTAATTATAGTTTACTTTTTTCCTGACGCGACTGCATCAAGAGCTGCGTTTTATCTAACTTCGTCGATGTCCTCGCCCTCGGAAGAGCTCCTTATCGTGTTGTATGAGGAGTTGCGACTGCGCAGCATGCGTAGGAAGCTGCCTACGGCGAATATGGTTCTTCGATGGCGATGAAATATACCTTGGTATAAGGCCTCACGCAGCGTTTTGCGATCCTCCACATCGACGGAGGAGGTTAGCGATGCCTGATGCGGCAGTCGTGCTGTAAAATTCAAAGCTTATGTTTAAATTAATTTAATTAATTGACAAAAATAAACAGCAACATTTCTACAGTCTGGGCAATACTAAGCTAAAGTAGTAGGAAATCCACGTCATTTTTTCCTCGATTAGTTCCTAGACATAGTACTATATTTGTTTAATACGACTTGCAACAGATTTTACGCGAATTTTTTCTTCCAAACAATATTTTTCTCAGGAATTGGATTATATGGAGACAAATATTGTCGATAATTTTTTCAAAAACCGAATGCAGTCTGTAATAACTGATTTTTTCAAACCAGAAGCCTAAATTGTCTTTGTAAATTGAAGGCGTCTGTCAAGAGCCATGGCTAAAGTTGCTGACTTTTTTTATATTAACTGGTATTTGCACCGATCCAGAAAAAACTTGAATATTGATCCCTTTATGTTTATTTTTTTCTTTTTTGATGGTCATTAAAGTTTTATTGACCAACTAAAATGTGAACATATTTACATTAACTATGTGAAAAAATACACTATGTACTTTTAACAAAAGTTTTCTATGTACCTTGCCAAATACCATATATACATATATGTTTTTTTTTAAATTTTAAATGATTGGAAAAGAAGAAGTGCTAAGTCGTTAAGTGTGTCGAAAAACCGGTTGAGCGCGAATCAAACAGATATCCATTAGTAACCGGGTTTAATTGGGACTTCAGCCCTAATTATGCATATTAAATTGTAGCTCACCTGCTATTGGTGACTTCGGCGACTTGAGGGAGTACTCTTCCAGCTCTTTGCCGCTGAGGTCCAGTTTAAGCATTTTCTTCGTCAATTCCTGTTTAGTGGCATCCACATTGGATTGCTTCACTAGCTTCACGTCAACATTGCGTTGACTGACCGCACTCTTGGAGCCGCTGTCGTCTTGTGGCGGCCGTGGTTTGGTTGTGCTGTCTGTGGGCTCCGACATTTTGCTAGCAATTGTTGTTTTGCTGGCAAGTTTCGTGGTCAGCTCCTTGTGTAATTGTTGCTGCAGTTGCTGCTGCGTCTGCTGCTGCTGCAGTGTTTCTTGTTCTTGTTGCAGATGTGGCACACTCGATGTGGTTGTTGCTGAAGAATTCGACGACAGCGATGACGAGGTCGGCGAGAGCACTGAGGCGTTTATGGTCGTTGTGGTTGTTGTGGTCGAGGACTTTGCACGATGTTCAATAGCAACCATTGTTCGTCAGCAACCAATTTGATGGTATAGCGTGAACTGTTTTTGTTATTAGTTTTGCTTCTGACAATTTGATGATATGCGTCAAAAGGCTTGATAAGCTGATAATGCTTAATATAGTGAGTGACTTAGTAGAAAAATCGACAGAAATTGGCAGACTATAGCAAACTTTAGTTACTGAAGTTATTTGATATTTTATATATGTACGCGATGCTAGTGTTTGTATGTGTTGCCGTTTTGTTGTTGTATACGCTTTGGCTTTACGGTGGTCTAGCTTCACGCTGGAAAATAATCTGCTCGTTCGGTATATCGAGACTGCCGTTGTTGAAATCTAATTTCGACTGTTTCAATCTGTAGCAATTGTCAGTACGTACGCTAGGCAAGCCGATCTGCTCAGCGGCTTGCTTGCTGCCGAGCTGCACAGAATCCGGCGCGTATGTCAATTCAAAGTGCGCTGCACGCTTCGCTGCTTCCTGCGCTGCTGTTGCCGATTGTGGCGTTGAACAATCAGTCAAAGTGATTTTCGGCAATTGCGCATCTACGTCCGCTCCAATCTCTAATTGCATAAGATTGTCAATCAACTGATGCACGTTCGCTTGCACTGCGGTCAAGTCCAAGCTGTTGTTGGCAGCGTCACGCTTATTGGCTATGGTCGTTCTCTCACTGGAAATTGTCTGCGCATCAGCATTCAAATAATCGTTCATACTACACCGACTTTGTTTGCATAGGAATCTGCTGTGCTGCTGGCGTGGCAAGGCCTTCGATCTGACTGCGCCAGTTCCCGTTCCAATTTCAGTTGCAGCAGCTGTGGTGCCAGCCGCGCGTGTTATGTTCACCCGTATGGCCCAATTGCTGCTCTCCGCTGACTGCTCCCGCTTGGTTTCCTTATTGCGTGCAGCAACTCTGAAGCTGCACTTACGTCCGATGCGCTGCAGCAAGCCGCTCAATACGGAACGCTGCGCTGACGCGACTGTTTCATCAACTGCCTGCTCGTTTTCCACGATACGAGCTGCTTTGGCTATTGCCGTTCGACTGTGCGTCTTGCGCGGCTCAAGCGCCACAACAGTTTGCGCGTTTGTGGTAGTTTTGCCGCCACTGTTGGTGGCAATATTGGCCGCGATGGCGCTGCGTTGCTGTCGTTTGATGTTGTTATGCGATCCTATCGATTCCAAGTATTGTATATTCCTGAGAAAGCCCTGCTCGTAGTAGCATGCCGCCAGTTGTAAATAGTACGATGTTAATTTGTCGTCGCTGAGGTTGGCGGATTGGTCGTTTGCATGTGGTTTCGCTCGTCTTTGCTGTTGTAGTGGCTTTCTACACACAGAAAAAAAAATGTTGGGCAAAATTAATAAAAAATATTTTGTTGTGTTAACATAAAATAATGTCGAATTGAATAAATTTTTTTTCCGAATAATTTTAATAGTTTTGAAATTTTCGACTAATTTGAATAAATTTTTTTAATTCGGCCATAGGGAAATTAAAGAGTGAGCCAGATACTTTTTAAAATATGTATAACTAAATCGTAGCAATATCTAATTACATTTTCTCACGAGAGCCAATACCAAGAAAATTATAGTTTTTGGAATACTATACAGTAATAACTCGATTTATGTTGTAATTCGTTTCAGAATATGACGACGTAAATCGATATATGCGCAAATATGTCATTCGTTTTATTGCATTTAGCACACCAGGATAAAACCAATAATTCGATTATTTAAAAAATTAGTTAATAAATCCCGGCGAATTACCGCAAAATAGCATTGCTTTTGTTACGTAAATCAAGATAAAATAGATAGTCAACGACGTAAATAGAGATATCATTTTTGTATTAATTTCATATCCCCTTCAATATGCGCTAAAAGCATATATTTATAAATATTTTCATTTGGTTTCATTTCAAATAAACGATTCCAAACAGTTGCTGCAATAATATTCGAATCCTCGCCCATACATCACACCCGGAATTTTTTGGTGAAGGGGATTACTAAGGCGAGGATCTGCAGCAGGTTGTGACGCCATAAAAGAAGGTAAGTAAGTGAGAGAATTACTATATCAGTGACAAAAATATTCTTATTTGATATTCTTTTACATCCGGTTTCTGTTTTCTTTCCCGTTTATACAAATTTTTAAATTACAGCGAAAATTTAGAAATTTCATTACTTGTGTCACTATGTTACACTATGTTTGACCAGATAGCGGAGGCATCCATATAATAAAAATAACTCTTTTTAGTTCACAAAAGAGCACTGTAGTTTAAAAATCAGAAGTATATATGTAAATTTTTTATGAAACCATTGTAGAGAGCAGAAAAGCCAAGCAGTCACTTGACTAGTTTCTTCAATGATTCTCTGAGTATGCTTAACATTGAATGTTGAAACGCAGTTTAAATCCATTGTTAAGGAATAACTTACCGTTCTGCGGTCACAAGGTTTCCCAAATGTTATTCAAAATTGCTTAAATTCTCTTGTATGCCGATGACGTTAAATTAAACCTTCCTCAAAATACAAGTGAAGAGCCGAAACTATTGCAATCGGACCTCTTGAACCTGGCAAACTAAAATGCCCTGAGCTTTTGCAGAGTTCAATCAAGACAAAATCTTTAATCTCTCCAAAAGAGAGATTAATTTGCCCGACAAGACCAATGTTAAATATTTCTTTCATATTAAAGTTAATAATGGTACCATCATTCCGTTGTCACTCTATATTTCTTCGTATGCTTCGAATGATCCTTTCCCCTGCCTATACTCCCACTTTAATCGCCAGTACCACTTCTTCGTGTAGTTTCGACTAACTTCACCAGATTAAAGAAAGTCAGGCATGTGATGGAAATCGAACGATTTCATTTCAAATTTCGGCATTTATGTACTTATATTCAACACTAGTTTTCGAAAGGCGCCCGTGGCACCCACTGACTCACTTTTGGACAATTTTTATTTTTTGGGATATTGAGGTCATGTTTGGTCTCACTCCATAGACTTGGGATCACTCCAATTCCCGTCTCAATCGCACCGAACGACTTGCTCGATTTTGAAAATGAAATATCACAAGGCAAATCGATTTCACTCGCCTTTTCGTACCATTTCAATTTCCATCACATGCCTGAGTATTTGAGTTACCCTAAGCGACTGTGTACAATTCACTCTATCAATATTTTCTTCAATTTCATAAAACAAAATTTTATCAAATCAATCCACATTTTCTCAATATTATTACTAAGGTTTTTTTGTGGTGTGTTCTACGTGTTACACTATCGTCGGCATTGCCATACCCTTCACACGTTACACTTTTCAGATTTCCACGCCGTAGACTACGGCTTTTTACAATGCTGTCTCCTCCTGCTGCCGCTCCGTCTTGGCTAGTATTTGTTTGCTCCAAATAGTTTTCTTTTGCGTAATTGTGGCCGTGTTGCTTTCTCTGGTTTCGCTTCTTGCTGGCCCCGGTCGCCCTCGGCTCGACGATTACCGTCGCTGTCGTCGTCGTTAATGGCACACTTTTGATGTCTTGCTTCACCACCAGTACGCCTCCAACTGCCGTGTCGCCGGCTCCTGCGCCGTTCTTCGCTGCTCCTCAAGTCCAATTGGCGCTGCACAAGCACCTTCAGCTGCTCGCACGTGTCCGCCGCTCTTATGCGACGCACTGTATCGTTGTAGGTCTCGTCGGGTGGCTCACGGTTGCACAGGGTTTGACGTCCTCGTGGCGTACACACATCGGCGAATCTGTATAATTAGCAAAACGTAGGGAAATGTTAAAGAATGCACTGCGTAGAATATTTAAACGGCCTTGCCGTAACGTTGGTAGCCCTACATGCACATACACAGTGAGCTCGCGACAACGTGAATTAAACACATCAAGGGTGTTCACAGACAGCTATAAACGCCTTCTTTTAACTGCCCCCATTAGTGTAAAAACAAATCGCTTATTGGTAAACTGATTTAAATAAAATGTATTCGCAAATATTTAGAAATTGAATTTAATGGTGAATTAAAAAATAATTAAATTAATTACGCAACAAAGTTTGCAAATTTTCTTTTGCTGATTCTTTTCCTTGATCACCTTAGATGCTGCCTTTTCTCTCAAACTCTTTAACTAGTACATTTATCTCACTTTGATCGACCATTTCAGCTTTAGCCCATTTCAACATCTTATACATATTCTGAATTTCTTTGCTGTATTTTTGTTGGCTAGCTCTTCCATTTTCGAAATAACTGAAATTACGAAAATTCTACATTTTGTTCACATTTTAGAGTTTTTCGACTTTGTGCACGTTCTAAAGTAGGCAATGTTCAAAAAAGTGTTCACGTTAGCAAGTGTTAACATTTCTGTACATTCACGTCATTGCTAGTTACATTTATCATAGTATTTATCTAAATTATACAAAATTTTTGTGACGAAAATCCACTACAAATATTCCAACTAATTAAAATTACGATTTTGTTGTGTTTGTCACGACTTTCGCAATCACTTTTCCTTCTAATTTCTAAGTTCTGGAAACGTATATGCACAGTCGAAGGGTTTCTTATAAGTATAAATCTGACAACACTTTTGCATAGTTTCTGGGTTAAACTTACACTAAAAATATGAGCCTGAAACTATGAAACAGTTCTTCAAATACTTTTTTTAATAAGTACTTCATTCCAGACTCATATTTCAGAGCAATCATGTATGACGATTCGATCTTTCCACATTATTTCTAAGGTTAAATGGGGACTCAAACTCTTAGCATTATCTTGGCTATAACCATGATGATGTGATGCCTACTCGGTATTCATCAAAATTAAATCTGGCGCTCATTCCCAGCCATAAAAATCTGCTCGCTTTAGTTTGATATGAAGGGATTACCCATCTTTAATAACCAGCAAACTCAGTCTTTTGTTTACCCATATTCTCATGAACACGGACGAACATCAGATAAAGACGACCTGATCCTAAAGGAAGAGGTATAAAGTTAATATACTTTAAATAAATGAGTTTACGAGTATGTATGGTAAAGAACTAATAATGGTATGTACTTTTAAAGAAAGACGAACGGAAAGTAAGCCTTGGCTTTTAATTTCAAATTGTATTGCAGTTAATCAGCCCTCAAAAAAGGATCCGTAATTGTAGGGTGCGCAGAAAATTAATTAGGGTTAGCCGCGCCTATGAACCTGTGTATGTATGTGATATGTGCATGTATAGTTTATGATACACCGTGTAGTCTCTTGAATAACCCAGTTGAAAAACAAGGAAGGCATGCCGATGGAAGGGATTGTGGCAGGTTATAATTTTGTTGTCAATTTCAAAAGTTTATTTTTAGAAATTTTAAAAATTTTCTCATTCTGGTTAATTTTAAGCAACCAAAGCCTACGCGTCACGTTGGATCAGTGAATGAGCCACTTGGTTGCTTATACGGGAGGCCCGGGTTCAATTCTAAGTCAAGGCACATAAAATGTAATAGAGGTACATATCTATATAAAATCTAATATAAAGAGAATTTGTTTTCAAATTATGTATTTCTTTGCGCGGCGCCACTTCTTCCGATGAATTGGCAATTCTCCGAAATTAGAATAGAAAAAAGAATTTCTTTATTTTTAAATTATTTTTTCATACCCGACCTGCCACATCACTTCCATGAGATGCATGCAGCATTGCTGCTACGGCAGTTCATTTAGCAGGCATGCCGTCCTAGGACATGCCTATAGAAAAAAGATACAAGCGGGTATGGAGGCGAGCAGGCCTGCTGACCTTCCCAGGCATGCCTCCAGCATGCATACTGGATAGCTTTTTTTCAACTGGGAATAAATGGCTTAATACATATGTATGTACATACATAGTATAAATCGTCTTGCCGCTGACGCTGTACTCCTTCTATTCTGAACAATGGTTAAACATTTGACAAGCTTTTGTAAGGATGTGAGCTCGGTAGCTTTCAGCGGTTTGCCAATTTGTCGGAAGTAGGTTTGAATCCTGCGTATACCTAACATTGGATATGCCATGTAGGCATATGCCGATTTTCGTCTGAAAGGAATATACATATTTTCATACGACAACATTTAATGTTTCGGTATGGAAGATGGCAGATTGGACGGAACTAATTTCGCGAAGACTTGATTTTACTTTTAAGAAATTGAATTTTATAGAAGACCATAAAGAATTAAGTTGGTTTTCAAATCTTATTTATCGGCATCTTTTAGTTCAAATAAATGTAAAGCTTCAGAATAAAAAAAGACTACGCGTCAGAGGTTACACTTTATTTAATTGTAACAAATGAAATAAGCAACTCTCTATAATTGATGTACCCATTTGAGAAAACATTGCTTTGCACTAGTCGATTCTGTTTTTAAGAGTGTGAAATGAATTTTTGGCCCTTTCAATAATATTTATATAACTTGATTTAGATATTGGTATTTCAAAACAAATAAAATTGTTTGTCAATTGAGAACTCGTGCCGCCGTGGCTGAGTGAATAGGTACTCGGTCCCTGGTACATGGAGTCACTGGTTCGAATCCCAACCAACTCATACCATCTAATAGAAAATAAAATTAGTGTGGCTTCAACGACAGAGTAATACCCTACACCAAGTAACCGGGTGGCGCGATAACCCACTGAAAGAAATGAAATTGTGGGTGTATTAAATTTACCGCCTACATAGTGGGCGAACCACGCCCATTTTTGATAAACTACAAGATATATCTAATAGGACTATTTGTAGGTATATGCTAAATATTGATGCTCTTGAGGGGGTACAACATAAATTATCAGTATATTTAATTTAACATCGTCATAGTAGGCGGACCACGCCCATTTTAGGAAAATTTAAAAGTATTTCTATCAGCAATTACCAGCGCACCACGACAAAACTTGTATATAGCATGTAAGGCCGATATCTAAGCTTGAGAAGCAAATTCTATTCATTTAAATACATAAATAGTCAATTGAGAGTCATTTTACCACAAAAATTTTACCGTGGGCAGATCATTTTTTTGTTTGACATAGAGGAAACCACCAAAACTTAAATACCAAATATTATTCTTTTAAATCAGTAATAAGACAAATTTAAGCTATTTTACTGAACAAATTTCGAGGTACAGGACTATTGTGAGTGTTTCCTATGGCCGATTTAGCTAATCTCGGAACTGAAACTAAGTTAAGGTTCACTCTGTACCATTTGGTTCAAATCGCCCAACTGCTTCTGTCTCTCCTGCGAACACGGACAGACAGGCAGACAACCAGAAATCAAGGCAGAAAGTGATTCTGATCATTTCTAAATCTTTATGTATGTCTATACCCAGGACGGCTTCTTTAATGCGTTCTAATTTTTGCACAAAGTTAGAATACCCTATTATTTACTTGGTCAATGGTTCGCTTTATATTTGGTATTCGTATTTGAAAAATGGTTATTTAAAGTTGACGAATTGTATCACTATTCGGTAAGCGGCTATTTGGAAAGATCGAATGTTCGAAAATATGCACCTTGGAAAGTTGAGCACAGTCACTGGCAATAAGTCCCGACACTCATCTACGCAGGCCGGTCGGCGATATCGTACAAACACTTGACATATTCGTTTGCGTCGCATGCGTGGGCGCTCCTTATAGTCCCGATAATGATTCGCGACCTCGTGCCGGTATGTGTCATCGTGGAAATACGAGGCATTGTAGAATTTACGCGAGGTCCAACGCGGCCGAAATTTGTCCGTTAAATTTAAAGCAACGCCTGCAATGGACAAGTTCGCCAGCGACATCGGTCGGACAGACACCGGTACGAGAGCACGTAGTGCTGAGTCCCAGTGACACAGGATGACTGAGGTATTCTTAACGGTATTGGCAACATCAGTAGTGATTTGTTTACAGTCGAATAGTGGAGTGAATTTGATTAGAAATTCATTTCGGCTGAATATAGCGTGTTTAGCCATCTTGAAAATTATGAACTAAGCAGGAAGCAACGGGTTGGAGGGGCGATAGGCATTGCACTCAACCCATGCAATATTTTCTTATTTGCGGTTGTTGTTATCACGACAATAGGCAATTTATCATGAATCGATGATATAAAATGCTAAACGAAAATTGTTGTGCCCACATTGATGGCAATCGCCATAATGGCAAGGAATTTCAATTTGGATCGAATTTGCTGGAGGCTCACTCAAGTCGCCTTAAGCCGGCGGCAAGAAGAATTACTGCCAGCTTGTTAAACATGGCTGTAAGTGCTTAACATTTGCATACGATATTTTATGCGTTGCAGAAATGACGACGCTTATACCTTGTACAACATGGATGAGTACTTACGTTAAGCGAGCATGCAACAATACACACAGTATTTCGGTAAGCTTGATGGATGTATATATTGAGATTGAGACGCACATATGAACATACTTTTAAGAGATAAAAATCGACTGGCAGTAGTCATATAGAAGATATTAGCCACTGTATTAAGGAGAGTTAAATATGTATGTATGTATGCATGCTAATGGAAAATATTTATGTGTATAAAATATTGCATCATTTGGAATATTTCAGTGTAATGGGAATTTTTAATATTGTTTCTTAACGTGAGACAAGGCTTACCAGATGGTATCCTCTAGAAGGGAGGAAATGCCTTGCAAAATATACATACGCTTAAAAGGCAAACTGAGGGCTGGGTGGGGACTATTACGTAATTACTTTGGGAATGACATAACACCCCCATTCCAATACCAAGCAATTGGAAGAAAACTTTTATCATGAAACTAATTCTGAAATACCGTTACAAAGTAAAAATTTTTTCTCCTGTGTTGTGGGTCAGAATGATCTATTACTAGGCACCTTACTTTACTACTAAGAGTCTTTATTTTTATAGAAGTAAGGCCCGAATTCAAACAACTTTTGTTTGCTTTCAATTATTTTCTAACTGCCAGAAAAGGGCAATTTTTTCAATAACAAAAAGGAGCACTTGGCTTTAGTAACTTGTTGCCTAATGTATATTTTGCTTGACTTTTCCTGAAAATTTCTTTGGAAGAATTTCATTGGAAAATATTATAGGCGGCATTCGCAAACCGCATTCCCTCGAGTATAGAAGTCTACAGATGAAAAATCCCAAAAGCACAATAATTAATTATGTAATTTCAATAATTTATTTTGGCAAATATTATCTTTTCCCCGACGAAAACACACACACACAAAGCACGCACACGTGCACAGAGAGCGTCAGAACAGAGCCGACAGACAGACAACAAAGCGTAGAATAAATATGGCGTGGAATAATTCGACGCAACTCTTCTGAGCAAACAAAGTTATTTTGTGTATTTTTAATGAGTGCGTGAATTTGTTTTGTGAATAGACAGAGACATGCAAACCGCGCCGAGGAGATGTTACTTTCGTTTCGACTTGTTACTTGTACGAATGAACGTGTCTGACAGTGGCATACAAAATGCTATGCACAGGGGAGAGGGTCAAAGAACGTCCTTGGAGAGAATATATTTGAGTTGAAGTAGCCTTTAACAGGAGAGGGGGTACATGTGTATTAAACCGTTTCCAAATAAACAGATTTCAATGTGACTTTAACTTTTTCTTAAAGAAATAAGTTTATGGAACCATCTGGTCAGCTTTTTTTTTAATCTCTTCTGACAGTGCCTAGAAAAATCGGACAGAAACTGATTCTGATTATATCTGTATATGTACTTATATCTGGAAGAATAATTTTTTGATAAGCTTTTTATTGGCTTCACATCAGGTTTGTATGTTTGTATGTAGTCAAATCTAGTAATCAATTTTTCACACACTTCCCGACTACTTAGAGATCTGAAACTTTGCATACATGCGTAAACACAAAATGTTTACTTTAAACAAAGTTATTAGCGAAACTGCAATAGCCAATCAGAGCACAGACAGAAGAAGAAGCACGTAGGGACAGACGGGCCAGAAGCTGTTTAATCGCATTTAATATAATTTTGCCGTTTTTATAGAATACAAAATCTCTAATTACCTAGATTTATGCCTAATTAGGCCCGTACAAATATTATTATATACATAGATATATCATTAAACCACATCAAATACGTGGACAAATCTTTCGGGGACAGACGGGCAAGGAGGAGCGCTGCTATTCAACCGAAAACAACGAAAACCAAGAACAGATCAAACGGGCAAGGAAAAGTACTCCTATTAAATTAAATCGAATTAAATTCAGCAACAGCCAATGAGAGCACAGACAGGGAAGAAGAAGCACTGCTGTATACAGTGTTGCCAGAAAAAAATATCCCAAATCGTCAAAATATTTAAGAAAATCGTCATTTTGGGCCCTAAATCGTCATTTCAATGAAAAGTAAAAATATACTAGTATATTTTATTTCTGATTAAGGAAAATTATTTAAAAGTTCAGATCTAGATACAAACATTGTATTATAAGTATTATTCACAAGAAATTCATTAACAACTTTGTGTTTTGATTTTTCCCCGTTTATCCCCCTAAAAGCTTTCAGCTGCTTCGCCCACTAAGGCATTCCAGAAGTCATCGGCACCCCTCGTGGAACTGACACCCCGGTTAGTTTCACATTTTTAACTAATTATACAATATTTTAAAGGGTTTTCCAGAGTCTTTCCATATTTGTGTATGTAAAAGTTACCTATACTATGTACATATGTAGGTATATTCGAAATATTTATTTATCATTGATTCCATTGATGGCTTTACAGTTTTACTGATATATATTAGAGCTTAATTTTTTTGTATTGTTAGGTTAGGTTTGGCTAGGTTAATCTGGCTGCCTAAGAAAAAGGCCACGCATAGACCCTGTTGGGTCCCTAGCGATACCAGTTGGAGCCCCGCTTAGGAGTTCTCAAAGTAGTGATCTGTCAGAATTTGGGTGCGTTTCACAAATTTCCAAAGAGGCTTGATACCAAGTTCCGAGATCTGTTCGAGCCCTGAAAAGAACGGCGCTCCTAGACACGTCAGGCGAGTTCTAGCGATGGCGGGACAGGAGCACAGTATGTGTTCTAAGGTCTCCCTGCTACTTCTTTGCATTTCCTGCAGCTTTCGTCGTTCGTTATACCCATCCTATGTGCATGCGCTGCTACAAGGCAGTGTCCCGTTAGTGCACCGGTGATAGCTCTACATTCTATTCTTGGGAGAGTCAGTATAAACCTAGTATACCTTTCGTCATAGGACTTTAACATGGTTTGGAGGTCGCGCAGGTGCTGAGGTTATTCCACCTGGCCCTCGTTTTCCTTTTCATGCATTTCTCTATTTGACTGTAGAGCGCTTGTAGAGGCATCAGTACGCTGCTGATATGCTCATCTGAGAGACAGACACCCTGTTTGGCAATAATATCCACTTCCTCATTTCCCTCTATGCCCGGCTACCCAATAGATATGTAGCCTGCGATTCGCGGCTAACTTTTCTAGTGCCACCCGGCATTGCAGAACATTTTTGGATGATAGTATTGTTAAAAAATTATTAAATTTAAAAAAATCTTGAGCTAATAAAATTCCGTGTAGAGCTTCACTATTTAGACGATTTCTATATTTAGTTTTGTTCAAATTAACTTTTGAAAAGATTCCCTTAACATTTGCTGATGAGTAAGGTAGACACATAAGTGAGAAAAAAATTTTCGGGAGAGTTGGGAAAAAACAAAAGAAGGATCAGTATTTTGTACCAGATAAAGTTTTCCAAAAAGCTGGTATTATTTCCTAATTTTTGTGAAATTCATTTCGAAAATCGCAACTGTTAGCTCCCTAAACTCGTTGTTAATCGCTTGAGCGGTACTGTTTTCAATTAATTTAATTAATTGACTGGCGCAACAGCCCGTGTGGGCTTAGGCCTAGCTTTCTCGCGTTAACTTGTGTGTGCTTGTTATATTTTTGCAGAAGCTAATGGGACCTACTTTACCGAATCCGAACGGGTTTGAGAAGCTTTTCATGGCAAAGATTATTCTCGGAGAATTGCCAATTCTCCGCGAGAAGTGGCGCCGCGCAAAGAAACAATTTGAAAACAAATTTTCTTTTTATTAGATGTTACCGGACCGGGAGTTGAACCCAGGTCCTCCGCGTCAGCGTCCAAGCACTTAGACCACTGAGCCACCGCGGCACACACTGTTTTCAATTAGGTTTCGAAAATCACGAAGAATGAATACTGAAGGAGTAATTTCCTTTTTATAATTTTCTGCGGACTAATAAAAGTTACGTTTTTAACACTTGATCACAGAAGTTACATCGGCTTTTATTCCACGCGTGGGAGTGATAATTCGATTACTAAACACATTAGTAGTGTTAATCAAAAATGTTGGCAAAAATAAATGCTCATTAAGAATTAAGTGACTGAGACAGAAGCATCAGCATCGTTATGTTGTGCGTATGAACATATGTATGTGTTAGTTTGGAAAAATGCTTTCACAATTTTTCCAATCGACTTAGAAATGTGCCATGTGTGCACTTTCTGCAAAGACAGAAAGTCATGCGTAGCACAAATTTTCATGCTCAACAAATGAAGCTGAAGTTGTAGAAAAATACGCTTCAATTTGTATGAAATCAAGCAATCGATTGTACAAGGAATTCCTAGGTAGAAAAGGCAGTTATCGTGCATTGCTCGTTCCTGAATAATTTGGAACAACACAAAAGAGATGGATTTAAGATGCGTTTAATTTGAAATTGAATTTTTTATCATTACAAAGTTTCAGAAATCGTCGTTTCTGCCTTTGAAATCGTCCATCGTCATTTAGACCCTAAAATCGTCCGTCTGGCTACACTGGCTGTATATAGACAGCACAAAGTCACGCTTTGGTCTATTGCTTTCAGTTATTCGTTGCGAACGCACGTGCATTGGAGCTCTTACTTTTGAGAATTTTGATTTTAAATATCAGAGCTCTAAAATAGAATTTATGGGAGACTAAAAAGTAGAAAATAATATTATATAAAAAACTTTTTAAAAATAAGCTTTTATTCATTTAATGTACTAAAAAGTAGAAAATAAATTTTTTCCAAGTCACCTGTATCTTACTATCCATAAAAGCTGGGGCGCTCAAAACCTATATTCACAGTTATCTTTCATTACTAGAATCCATTTGCAAAAAAAAATTAAATAAAATATTGTATCAATTGGTTGACAAATTTTTAACACATGCGCGCCCCAAGCTTTTATGGATAGTAAGATACAGGTGACTTGGAAACAATTTATTTTCGACTTTTTAGTACAGTAAATGAATAAAAGCTTATTTTTAAAAAGTTTTTTTATATAATATTTTCGAGCCCTTCTTCCAATATGTTTTAGCGGTCGCACTTTCTTTAATCCACTTTACTACCGAAATCTACGTCCCTGATGACTAGCCGAATTTCAAAAACATTCTCCAATTAGTTATGTATTGTAAAAATATCAATTCTATATTTCCAAGATTTTCGGGACTGAAAGTGGACTTAGTATCCAGATTGGAAAATCTCGGTTCTGCACAGCATTTTAATTCTGCCAGATTGGAAATATTTGAACGAAAAGCTGTATTCAGCTTTCTACAGTGAAACTTCAGCAGGACCTAAAAGATTGTATGGCGAGATCTATGAAAGTGTGAGGGATTTCGTACCTGTGGCAAGTATAACATGAATTCGAGCACCTTCACCACACATTTTACACATTTCACATGATAGACACAAAGAATCCCTGTTGAACAGGTTAACACTCAAACATATGTACATACATATATATTTTTAAACTCCTCTCTCACTTTCTATTTAGCTGCTCTCAAAACTGTCGAAAGTACCGGAAAGCGAAAATATTCACGTTATTTAAATAACGCTGCGAATAAAGCAATAAAAATATGTTTCGCAAAAATGTGCATTCCTCTTTGCCGTGACCTTGTGAGCTGTGCAAGATACATACGTATATGGGGAGTGTATCCAAATGAGAAGTGATAATAAATGTAAGAAATATTTCACGGCGGCTTCGCGGCTTAATTGGAAATTTGTCTTAATGTCATGCAATCATGCTATAATATAACAAACACAATATTAATGGCACAGTAAAAACAACAAAACCAGCATCAAGGGCAAATGAAATTCATAATAATTATAACTATAAGAACAACCAGAGTAACAACAATAACAGGCAGGTACGATTGCCCGAGTGAAGTTAAGTATGGCACAAAGGCATACCCAGGCGTATACGCACTTTTTCCTGTATGCTTGCAGCAGTTCTTGTAATAAGTTTGCAGTAACTGTTTCGTTGATGTTGTTGTTGTTGTTAAATAACGTAATATTCCTTAAGAAAATGAAATGTAAAGAAATACCGAAAATCAAGTATGCGTGTGTATGGGCATTTTCTGTCAATCATTTGATACACCCAAAAAATTAAAATCTTACAACCACTATATGGCTTTTATTTTATTTATATAAGTGCATCTATATATACATACATATAATTACGGTGACCAACTGTACTATATTATATAGAACAGTACTCTATTTTAAGCCGATGTTCTATATGATATATTTTGTTATAAAAAACATGGAAATGTTCTCTATTTTAAAATGTGTTCTATATTTGTTCTATATTTGATACAAAACTTTTAAAATCGAACAGCGATATATCATTGAATATCTTAAAGGCACCACCCTGTATACAGTTTACTGGGTAAACGTTTTTTTTTTTTATTATAATTATAAGTAGAGCTCGACCGAACGCACGGTCTCGGTTTTGGTTACCGAACAGTTTGGCCAAAAGGTTCGGGTTCGGTCTCGGCTCATAAAAGGCCGAGTATTTAGCCGAACAGTTGAGAAAAAAATCGTATAGTTTTACACAAAATTTAAATTTTGTAATACAAATTTTTATTGATTTTTCATAAATCAGATGTTTAATGTAGATATTTATACCTCGAATGAACTAAAAATGTATGCATTTGTTTTCATTTAACACAGATTTCATGTATTTCTAAAGGTTCGGTATCAGTCTCGGTCTCGGCCGAATATTAAAAAAGAAGCCGAAGTTCGGTGTCGGTCTCGGCCAAAATTTCGGGTTCGGTCGGCCTCTAATTATAAGTTATTTTGCATCATGATCTCATATGTTTGAATAAAAAATACATTTTTAAAACATTTGCCATTTTGAAATTTTTAGCAAAAAAAAAAGATATGTTGGTGGTGTGTACTCTATTTTCATTAAAAAAATATGGTCACCGTACATATAATACAACAAATTATAGTGTAGTATAGATGAAGTAGCCTAAGCGAAGAAGGCACTTGAGGCGGCAGTTGGAGGACGGAGGACGTCGCAGGCCGTGCCTGTAATGGAAAGAGGATACCAAGTAAAGGAGACACTGGCAAAGCTTGGCATTTCTAACTGGAGAAGATGTGCGCATAGCACATCGGAACCCTTTCTGCGGAACCCTATCTGAGCGAACCCCTCTTGCACCTGAGAGATTTTTTAAGAAACCCCAAAGTTCTCTACTTTTAGTGCTTTAGAGGTTGGGGTAGGTAAGGTTATGGTGGCTCGGAATAGGAAAACTCACCAGCACGCAGACAGGCATTTGTCCATTGACTGAAAATTTGATTTACTGAAATCTGAAGATTTTCGATGGTGGCAAGGAACGTAATTGGTCTGTTCTCTCCACGTCTGACTCCAGCAACTGCAATCACGACTTGAAAAGGCGGGACATTCGCTCTCTCTCACAGATGCTGTTGTCGGTCAGACCCATCGCACTCAACTAGAAGTCTACAGACATTACGGTTTAAGGACCTAAGTAATAAAGATTTCTTGTATCGACGGTTGGAAGCAGGAGCCTCGTCTGTCTTGACCGTTCGTTGATGGACACTTTGGCCGTGGAAATGGCAGGCCGGCCCCTGAACCTTTGTCGGTTCTGAAGCCATCTGTAAAGATTATACAACACTCCGTGCCTGACCAGCAGTTGCGTTCAGGAAAAGAAACCTCGTATCCACGCCGAAGTTCGAGGTGCGAAACTAATACTTTCGACGGCATGCTTATTCCATACAAGAAGGGTAGAGAGGTCTGCGTAGAGTTGTGCACCTCCCGATGCGATTCGAACCAGAACCTGCCTTATTTCAATCTGAAGCAGGCCTTGGCAGCCTCACCTCGGATGAAAATGTCCAGGGCTGGAATGTTGAGTATCACGTCTAAGCCAGGGCCCGGAATTGTCCGGAGCGCTCCTATACAAGCAAGGCACACTGTTCTGTCACCCTGGTCTAGCTTGTTAACAGTGTTTTTAATGTACAGTTGTTTTTCTTCTTCGAATTTTACAGGACTTTCATGAGGAGTGATTAATAAGTAATATTTTTATATGCATTAACTTTAAAAAATATTATTCAAAATTTTGTAATTTAAGTTGTACATTGACCTCGGTATTTTTCAGTTTTGTAATTTTCCATTTTTCTACTCAATTTGTAACTAAGTCCATTAAATTTGCTGTGGAAAATATTGAATTTTGCTTATAAAAAGAGCGATTGAAAAAATGTTGACAAAGAGGCTGCTTATGTATCCTTTACTAGATAAGGATAGAATAGCGTATTCTGCCAGACATTTTTGCTGAGTGTATATTACCCCGAGTCTCTTGAGTTCTTTTTCGCATTCATTGTACATCTGATTTACTTTGTCGACGCAGGAAAAAAGCAAGAGCAAAAAGTTGTAGTAGAAAAATAAATGCGATGATATTCGGCAAGCAACGAAAGTGGCTTAAGTACTTGGATGAAGCTATTAGGTAGGCACCTGGCAAATATTGCTGTATAGGGATTACATGTATTGTTCGTACATACGTACCCGTGTGCGTGTGTGTATCCACTACATACACAATCATGTAACATGTGGACTCTTGTCGGAGATTTAGCCAAAAAGTGGAAAATACTCCAGTGGGCTCTTGCTCTTCTGCTTGCAGCAGTATGCGGCTAATGCTTATTATTTATGGCAGCATTTTTCGGATTTTAAGTAGGCGTAATTTCTGACTTGAATAAATGCGCGAAAAATTGGAATTGTTCACAGCAGCTTAAACATAAATACTTAAAATAATATTACAGTTAACATATATGTTTGACCGGTGTTTCTTTCTGACCTAATTAAGAAGCCGCCATAACCTTACCCAGCATATAGAAATTTTTTAACACTTTCAAAACTATTTCGAAGAAAAGAATGTTGGATTGCAGTCATGCGGAGCGATCTCTCGATTCCGATTGTGTTTATAATAAGCGTGAGATGCTTACACCTGCCTGTGACAGTCCATCCGTACAACCGTCTGCTGTCCGTATTTTCGTCACAAACCGGCAGCAACGAGCATTTGTCGTGGAAACTACATTCATTTTATATACTCCCCTCTACATTCGTGGAACGGAAATGGAAAAGTGGTCGCAATTCTCTTTCAACAATTGCAAATTGCGCGAATTCGCATAAATAAAAATCCGTTTGGAAAAATTCAAAGAAAATCAATTGTGAAGCCGGCTTTTATCGTTAGTGTACATCGTCATTGATCGCAAATTAAATTACAATTTGTATGAGCGGACGTTATAACAATGGCACCCTCGACCGGAAGCTGTTTGTTAGCTTTCTGTGTGTTTGAAAGTGGTTCCTAACGTCTTTTGAAGTGTAATCGCAGATTTAGCAATTGTGCATCGATGATAAGTTGCCAACTTTGCTGGTGATTGTTTGAAATTACACAACGGAAAATCGGCAGAATACACGATCATATATTGTCTGTAAATTCCAATTAGATCCAATCAAGTCGAAATTGGTTGGCGTTGATCTGTGTAACAATATCATTCCTCAATCAGTGAAATAATCATTGTTCGTTTGGCGGTTGAAATGTAACTCTCGAAGCTGTTGGATTTCCATAAGATTTTTTAAGTGAAACTGTTCAGCCAAATGAAAAAAATTGGTATGCTCAGCTACTGAAAAAGCATTTCCAAAGAACTTTGCCATTGATACTATCATTTTAGTTAAACTTAAGTGTTCAGTGTTGTAATAGCCCTAATTTAATTGTAATTTGATTAAGATTCGAATTTTCAAATTGATTTTTGGTCTCTGCAGTTTACTAATTTTTTGACAGGCTCCTCCTGTGAATTGACAGTTACAACTTAACTAAAAAATTTGAATCTGTTTGAATTGAAAGTATAAATCTAAAAACTGTTGCATAGTCGCATTTTTCATATACGAACAAGATTGGAATGCCAAATTTTTTCACATATTTTTTTTTTTTTTTTTTTAGAAACCAACGGTCAGGGGATATCCCTTTACGTGCAAAGCACTTATTGGTTTGAAAATATCAATTCCCAACTACAGTTGAAAAAGTTCGAATTCCATTACCAAGGAATTTAACGAAAATTTTATTTACGCTGATATTGGCACATTCAGTCGCATCACCACCCAGCGGCTTCGGTGGCTGGGTCATTTCGTGCGTATGGACGAAGGAGTTCCAGCGAGGAAAGTACATATTTGAGGCGGCAGTTAGAGGTCGGAGGAGGCCATGCCTCCTTGCTTGAGCGTAGCAGGGGCGCCTGAAGAGAAGCCGCACGGCAGGTCTTAAGCCGGTAACAGGTTGTTCTGACCAACTAACTGAATTAGTATATAACCTACACCTATGGTAGGTAATACGAGTAGGTATGACAAAGTATATAGGAATCATCGGAATCAATCTGCGAGTTGATTTCAAGCTGCCCGTCCGTAAAGGCAAAAAATAGAGAAAGAACGAGTTCTTCCATTTGAACCCATTTTGGGTAAAAGATTACATAGAACCAGAGTATTAATATATGTTCGGAAAGTTACAATATCAGTACGAAACTTCGAAACATTCATATTTAATAGGCTAAATTTTCTCAATGCCCTGTCTGAAGCGGCGCCCTAACCAACCGCTCCTTGAATCCACGGTAGGATCGGCACTGTAGTGCAGGCCGTAGGCATATGCGCATGCATGTATGGATTTTCTATTTATAAAGAATACAAATACAGTATTTGTGTGTATGTGCGTACATAAGTTAATTGCTATTGATTTTATTTACTGCTACGTTTTTCCGCCGTCTTCCTATTCATATTTTCTTTTAAATTTCACGTGGTGTCATCCGCCAAACAAGCAAGTAATTAGAAGAAGCTCCCTCCATTGAATAAAGATGCACAGACTGACTGGGAAATACTCTTTTTATAAGCTTTATTTTGAGTTCGTTTCTCTCAAACTATTGAGCCCTAAGAAAGATTTATTAAAATATTCAATCAGGTTAATTACATGCAATTCAAATTTATTGAATCCATTTAACTTTTTTGAATATTCAAAATCTGATTGTATGTTTATACGGCAGTAAGGTTCGGGAACTCTATTTGATTGCTCGACTATATATATGTACGTATGTACATATGTATTTAAATTTCCAGCGCATTGAATTTTCACACATCTCCGATCACACGGTCCCTGCAATTAGGAGTTTCCTCGTCAATTATCAAAATTCTCGCTATACTTGAAATTGGATAGTTTTAGTTTTTTTAAAGAATTTTTCAAAATAACTAGCTATAATAAAAATAGTCTAAATAATTCCAAATTATGCAATTTTAAACTCAAACACTTTAGAAAATAGGTTAGATATTTATCGCTATTTCATTTTGAAGTAGGATTTTTAATAAAAAACAAGTAAGGAAGCATCAGTCGGGTTTCACCGACAGAGTAATACCCTACACCAAGTAACCGAGTGGAGCGATAATCCAGTGAAAGAAATGAAAATGTGGGTGTATTAAATTTGCTGCCTACAAAGTGTGCGGACCACGCCCATTTTTGACAAACTACAAGATATTCCTAATAGGAGTATATATGCCAAGTATTGAGGCTCTGGAGGGTGCAAAACAGAAATTGTCGATATTTTTAATTTACCACTCCTATGGAGGGCGCGCCACGCCCAGCATTTAAAGGTATTATTACCAGCAGTGAAGTAACCAAATATGGACGGATTGGTGTATATATTCTGGAAGTTATAATGATTTTCTGCTTACCGTCTATATAGTGGGCGGACCACGCCCATTTTTTTGTATGACATAGAGGGCCCACACCTTACTTTAAATACCAAATACCATTTCTTTAAATGAGTAATTTAACAAATTTAAGCAATTTTACTGGAAATATTGCGGGGTAGTGGGACTTACTGGCCCGTTGTGAGCGTGTCTTTCAGCCGATTTTACTAATCTTTGCTAGTTTGGTCAAAATCGGACAACTGCTTCTTTCTCTCCTGTGGCCATGGACAGCAAGACAGACAGGCAGACAGACAGGCAGACAGACAGACAGACAGACAGACAGACAGACAGACAGACAGACAGACAGACAGACAGACGACGGACAGACGGACAACCGGAAATCAACACAGAAAGTGATTCTAAGCATTTCTATATACTTATGTCTATACCTAGGACGGCTCCTTGAATGCGTTACAATTTTCGCACAAAGTTATTATACCCTATTACCATAGGTGTAGGGTATAAAGAAGAATCACTAAAATAGAGTTTATACGAATTCCAAAAAATTTTTTATTTTCAGATTCGTAACGGGGATACGATTTCTAATGGATTCTGCGGTATGGGTGAATACAACACTTGCTTTTCTTGGCAGAGCTAATATTTTTTACAAAATTGTGACGTGATGGAAAAATCTGTAAAAATACAGTTTAAATGGGAAGCTTCGAATTTTATGGAAACAATGTAGCCCGTTACAACCTGTCAATAACTGGCGTACGACTCACAAGTGAAGAATATGAAACAACTGTCATGCATATTTTAAAATAATTATAAGTACATACATATATATAATTATACTTAAAGAATAAGCCTAAACCTATACTGAAAGTATAAACCTGAAATCATGCAACAGTTCTTTAAATGTTTTCCTAAAAAAGTTCTAGCGTTCCCAACTCACATGTCAAAGGGATTATTATATTGAATTATTTACTTTGTTTTTGTGTTCAGTATAATAGACTTTATTCATGCTTTATTAATCATTTCCGGACCAAAGCTGACGTATGGCCAGTTTAAAGGAAACTTTCACAGTACATACTTCATTCACTCAAATTACAGCGAAGCTAATATATTTATTTATTTATTTGTAAATTCAGTCTATGGCTAGAACCTTATAGACTAGATTAACACAATATAAGTATACTTAAGGAAGCAAATAACAAAGGGTGAATTAGAACATTAATTATAATATAAGTTTAACAATTTTTTTAAAGCAAAACTCGAGATGGAAAGATCTAAACCACAAGCGGTTGAGATTTTGTTGAATTCAGACAGAGACCGAACCAAAGGCCCGTTCGAGGCATAATTAGTCCTGCAAGGGGGAATAACAAACAAAGCATAGTGACGTAATACCCTAGAGGGAACGTTGAAGGCGATTAGGCTGAGAAGGTGGGGACTGTCAACCGTGCCAGTAATGATACCATGGACAAACGACAGAGATAAAATTGTCCTTCTACTTTCAAGGGACTTTAGATTAATCAGTGAGCAACGCGCCGAGTAGGGCGGAATAGGATCGGTATATAAGATATACCGATATAAGAAACCGATACAACCCTGCACTTTAAAGCATCCAACCTTGGGCAATATAGCTTAAATTTTCACTTTAGACGCGGAAGGCATACCGTTAATTTCAATTTCAATATGAACTTTGAAATACACCATAAGTAAAGCTCACTGCTGGAAAAAAAGACCATTTAACACGAGTAGTATGAATATGGGGATTCACTATCAATATAGTGGTGAGGGTTGAGTGGGGTTCAGTGAAAAATTTGTATGTGTGGAGCACAAAATTTGCTCCACCATATGTAGGGGTGAAACGATGACGTCATCAGTGAAAATGACGTCATCAGGGATAATGTAAACAATATGATGACGTCAGTGAAAATGACATCATCAGTGATAATGTAAACAATATGATAAAAAATAGAATTTCGCAATTCGAATTTCACAATTAGATGTAACTTGAAATCGTTTATGTATGTATGTATAAATATATGTATGTATGTATATATGTATGTATGTATTTATGTGTGTGTGTATATATATATATATATATATATATATGTATGTATGTATATGGGATCGAGAACCTAAGCGCGGGGGCAAGCGCGAGAGCGGCTCTAACGTTGACCACAACAATGTGTTTGTTGTGAAATAGAGCAGGAGCACAGCTAAGAATGAACAGCATATTGCTTCTTGCTAACCATCCATAGAGCGATAATGTGTGTGTATGATGCGTATGACTTTGAATTTTTAAGAGGAAGATCAATTTTGTTTGTTTACATTAAAGATTCGTTGGCGATAGTAGTATATGATGCATTAGCGTGTGAATATAACTAATGATTTTTATGAGCAGGAACACAGCTAAGATTAACAGCAAGTTGAATATAGCTTATTCCAATCTAGAACTTTTATAAACAAATATTGTGAAAATGAAGAAAGAAATGAAGGATACAAATACAATCCTATATATTTCATATTTAAGCTTGCAGCAGATAAAGTGCAAATTTGAAATATTTTAGCTGAAACTTGTACATATCAGTCTTCTCCAAAGCATTGAATATAGAAAATGGATAGTCAACATTTGCTATCTGGTACGCTATTCTTCCACATAATGCGTTCACCATATCAATTGATAGTAACTGCAATCTACAGGAATTTATACTAACAATATTTTATTTAAATAAAAATAACAAAAGATTAATAAAAATGTTTATTTATTCATTTCAGTATACTGATTTACAAATCTTATAGACTATAACAAACGGAAAAAAAGCTTAACCTAAAGCAATTAGCATATACATCTTAATCTAGACATTATTGTAAAAACTTATGGATACACAATTTGAACAACATCTAAATTATTTTTCAATTAATTTGATAATGTCCCCACGCTAATGTGTTAACACCATCTTCTTGAATACATCTCTTATCATCTGAACAACTTAATATTAATTTTTTGAGCTCTTGTGTATACAATTGATGAACTCTTGATCTAAATATATACATATTACCATAGAATTGTTTCTTCCTCAACAAACAATCTTTATAATCTTCTATACTAAGGTTTTTTAATAAAGCTTTTTTAACGCCTTTTGCTTTTTTTACTTGTTTACAATTGATCGTATCAATAGAATACATTTTTGATCGAAGGCCGACGAATTCCCTCATTATATTTCCGTTGTTTTCATCCTTCATCATGCCGAGAACTTTTTTGTTTTTCAAAGGCAAATTGAAGGCATTGTCAATTGAATATCCTGAAGTATCGAAATACAAATCTATATCATCTCTAATGTCTTTATAAAAATCTTCAGTCTGAATATTGTAAATGAATGAGTCTGTATCCATGTAATTTAAAGTTAAATTTGCACCAAATTTCGGTTTCATATAATTATAATGGAAATCATACATTTTTAATTTGGATAATTCAAGTACCGTAAAACCTAAATATATAGGTTTATTATACAACGAATGAACCCTATTCAATTGGATTGCAACCATGTCATCTGTAAACAATGTAGAGCTATGATAATTGGGTTTTGCAATTAGAGCGCGAGCACCTAAATGTTTTCTATAACTTTCCCATTCAGTTACAATTTTAACATCTTTTCTCTTATCGACATTTTCCATTGTTTTGCCGTATACGGCATTATTTAAGAGTTTAAAGAAATTTTTTTCAAACTCGTTTTTAGCTAATGTTCTATGATGAGTATTCAAATCTATATATTGCTTCAACCAACTCCTGTTTAAATTTCAAAATTGTGTGTATTTTTTTCAACTTTAATCCATTTGCTAGACATTGCTTAAGATTTCTATGATGAATAATGTAATTAGTTTTATTATTTAAATCTGCTATTAATTTTTTACATTGGGTTATGGGGCTGTTTTTATTTTCTACACAAAATGGCAAGTCATTATGTAGAATATGGTAATTTTCTGGATACTCTAAATCTACTTCAAGTATATAACCAAAAGAAGAATTTTCTTCAATTGATTCTATCTCAAAGTCATCGAAATTTTGCATCCATTCAAATCCACCATATGGAAGCTTTTCCGACATTGCCCAACCATACAGATTATTTGCATCTAAATACATTAAATATTCTGATGGTTGGGTAATGTCGTAATCACTCATATATTTATTGTTTGCCTTGGAATGTCTCTTGCAGCATTGAACAAGTCCACCTCGTATTCCCTTTTGTACAAAATTGTACATATCTATATCGGTAAGGAGCTCAAGTTCAATATTAGTTGTTTTAAGCATTGCATCCCAAGATAAGCCTGGAGCAGTATAATATTGACAGGGATCTAGCCCATAAATATTTTTGCAAACCTTTCTAAAATTTTCAAAAATATCTGTCAATAGTAAAACATCTGTTTTCAAATACAACATCATATAACTAAGCAATGTCGAACAATTGAAAACATCCCAAACTTTTTCAGCATGTTCATAATCCTCAATTGAACATTCTATATTACACAATTTGTTGAAAAATTCATGTCGAGTTGGAAGTTTTTTCTCATTAAGGCGATCTACAGAATTTATATAATCATAGGGAAAGACACCCTTTCTTCTGACTAAATTAAACTCAGCTTCAATTGGATACATCTCTCTTGTAATATGTAAATCATTAACTGCTAAATTATTAGCTAAACTATCTAAGCTTGATGCCATAAACCGAAATGAATCTAAAAATCGCAATTCAATTGTATTTTTCTCATCCACAAATATGCGTTTCGAAAGAGATACATACAATTCCTTATTTAAAGGGATTACATGTATATCTCCTGGAAATAATGTGAGTTCTTTGATAAAAAGATGACAATCATAACCGGAAAAGTTATGGAAAAATATAGGAATAAATTTTGCAATCTGATATCTCAAATTGCATTCATTATGGGCTGGTCCTCTATATTTTCCAGTTAAATGGCAATGATCAGCCACTCTATCATTTCCCAGCTCTTTATTACAGATATGACATAATATGCTATCAAATTGTTTTCGAATTTCCTCAGATGTGAGGAAATTCATCGGCCTTACTATAGCTAAATATTTATAATAAATATCTTTTAAATCTCTAACTAAATACTCTACAAATTTTTTTGGTGAATCTACACCTGAATATTGAACTAATTTACTATAACTATTATTAGAACATTTTATATAATAACTAAATGCAAAAGGTACATGCTTTTGAATACTCTTAACTTGTGCTGAGTTTTGAAAATTTTCACTTTGTAAAATACACTCAAAATCAGCATATACTACAACGGGTACATCTAACTCCCGTTCATAATTTTTATATCGTAGAACTACATTCTTACCTCTTGGCATTTCACAAACAATTTTGTTACAGCCAAGTTTGTGAAATGCCAACGCTTCTGCACTATGCCTATACTGCAGGCAGTTGTTGCACATAAATAATTGTGTCCTATGCTGAGTAGATTGTTTACGTAGCAATCTATTGAAAAAATAGAAAACCAAAATATATAAAAATTTTAAATATATAAATCGTATAATATATATAAATATTGTATATAAATTGTTGTTATTCTTATTATTGAATATATGTACCTTGAAATATGTTTTATCCACACGTAGTGGAACTGCTGTTCTTTCTGGATTAGCATCAGGTTGATATGGTGCTCCTTTTCGACAGCAGTGCTATAGTAGGGACCAACTACTTTATGGAGCTCTTCATCGAATCCGAAAATATTAATGCTGATGCTGCTGTTTTGGTCCTCAAACTTTTTTGCGTCTTTAATTAGTAGAGGGAATGTCAGATCCTTGAAATTTAGCTCTATATTGTTGCGCAAGGTTATTAAATCAGCCTTAATGTCTGCTATTTGATAGCTCGAACATCTCGCAGAATTTAATTGAAGTGGATATAGCGCTGATATTATCGCCCACTTGAAGCAGAATTCATCATTGTTTAATACATTTATACACGCTTTCTTCTTGTATACTTCATATGGTAGTGGTAGATATCGCGATCCTTTTATTGGTCTATATTGATTGATGTTTATTTCCAGGTGAGAGAGTCTTATTAATGTCCAGCCGCTATCTCTTTCTTGAAATTCAGCTAGTTTTGTGCAGAGTTGCGTACACATATCCTCATAGCTAGAAATCACTTGCGGTTCAATTTGAGCTACACTCATTTTAGTTTGAAATGATTTCAAGTCAATAGCTATTTCATCATCACTGGACATTTTTATGAATTCAGCAAACAGTTCTATATTATATTTAATTGCTGAATGTTTTTCGAGCATATCGTTTAACATTTTTATTATAATTGATTGAGCATTTTTCAAAAATTGATCAGGTATTAGTTGACCTTCATCTTTATTTTCAAATACAACTGATTCAATGCGCTCATTAAACGCCGATTTAACACTTTTAAAGTTTTCGTCTTTTGTAATCGCACAATTTCTCTTATGTTTATTTGTGCGTACGTGATAGTTCCAGGATTTGATTGTAACATTTTCACCACAAATGCCACAAGGTAATTTTCTGTTGAAATCAATCAACTGATTTACATTATTGTTATTATTATTATTATTGCTGCATGATGGTAGACAATCTTGTGGCTGATGATAAACTTTAGTATGTCGTGTTAACTTATCAGCTCTCGAAAATGTTTGTTTGCATATTTCACATGCAATATCGACTTTATTATGTTTATTTAAAATATGTCGATTTAGCGTATATTTATAACTAAATCCGCATCCGCACACTTCACAATTGAATCCTTTCATTTTGATTTTTTTTAAATTACAATAGTTTTGAGCTTTTATCCTTGTTGCTGTTCAGGTGAAAGTTGAAACAGTACTATTAAAGCTTCACGTTCATTCGTCCTTTATATAAGAAGCGACAATGAGCCGAACGATAATTTTTGTGTTCGGTTTCTGTGTTGTTGTTGTTTATATATGCTGACTGAGCACTTTTGCGCTCGGTTTCTGTGTTGTTGTTGTTTATATATGCTGACTGAGCATTTTTGTGTTCGGTTTCTGTGTTGTTGTTGTTGTTCATATGTGCTGACTGAGCATTTTTGCGCTAGGTTTCTGTGTTGTTGTTGTTGTTTATATATGCTGACTGAGCATTTTTGCGTTCGGGTTCTGTGTTGATGTTGTTTATAATGAAGCTTCGCTCTCGGAAGCACCCGATGTGTCCGTTATTGTTGTTTTTTATAATGAAGCTTCGCTCTCGGAAGCACCCGATGTGCCCGTTGTTGCTGCTGTCTATAATGAAGCTTCGCTCTCGGAAGCACCCGCTATGCCCGTCGTTGCTGCTATTTGTTTCTGCGTAAGTAATGTCGTGTTCTCTACAAGCTGAATCCAAGGGATTAATTCCTCTATCACCTCTTGCTAAACGTTTTTCAATTTCGTCCCCGACCTACAAAACTGATAGCCTGGTAAATGAAGTTCCACTGGCAACGAATTTATTAGAACCTTAGCAAATTTTAAACACAGGCGTTCAACGCTATAACAAATTACTAATACAATATTGAATACGGACTTCGCCTTGTGTGGGAATATTTTTGATAGAGTTTAAACAAAATGTTCTTTTAAAAATAGGTCATGTCAAATCATATAATCAACTAGGTATTATATATGTATATATTAAACAATGAAAGTAATTTTTTTGTCCTTCATTTTATGATTTCCGATTTTAAAAGTGTATCAGCTTATCTGCTATCAGGTATAAGGTATCAGGTATATATCAGGTAACAGGTTATCAGCTTATCTGCTATCAGCTTATCTGCTATCAGCTTATCTGCTATCAGATATCAGGTATCAGGTATCAGGTATCAGATATCAGATATCAGGTAACAGGTTATCAGGTATCAGATATCTGTTATCAGATATCAGGTATATATCAGGTAACAGCTTATCAGCTTATCTACTCTCAAGCTATTACAACTGCTTCATCATCTTGATTTACTCGATAGCAGATAGTTGGTAACATACTAAACAATTTAGTTATAACATCTGACATTTTATTGTTTAACAAAAATATTGAATCCCTTTCTATAGCGTCCAGAATCAATATCGTCATCTTTACTTATACCAAGGAATCCATATTTATCCTTCCAACATTCTGTATACATTTAACAAAACGTTTTAAATGATATATCCCTACCAACATGATCATGATATATATGCTTCATATTCAGTTCATCTTGTTTAAACATAATTATCATGTTAGCATTGTCACGTATTAAATGCTTTGGTATACGTGTATATGTTTGACACAGATAGAAGCTATCAACATTTTTAAGCCGACCCATGCAGAAATATGCATGAATATTATTTTGTTTCTCGTAGGCAACATCATTAAAAATCATGATGGAATTTCTTTTAGCCTTGTCCGGTAGTAAAACGTATTCATTTTCAGAAAATGTATAGAACTCCATACCTTTAATTGGTGTTATCAATTGTCTTAAATATTCATATTTAGGCTGATGTAAAGATTTTGAATACAAATATATATTTTCAAATTTTAGCCCATTAGGACTTTCTATTAGACCTATCATAACATTGGTCTTTCCGCAATTTGATGGTCCAACAATAAGGGCTCTTATGGTGTTAGGAAGTAGTGAACTATGTCTTAGTTTTTGATGATTATTTGAAGAAATATCGACATTTCTAGCAATTATGTTTTGGTGTTGTTTTATTAGACGCATCTTAGCAACTGATGAAAATCTATTTGAAACATATACATTTGTTGTTTTACATTAGTCTTTAACCCTTTCCCTCCCACTGTACCCGCTTGGGTACAGGCTCAAAAACCTACTAATTAATATTTTTTTGAAATTTTTATCTTTTTTATGTTTCTTATCTGTATTTGATTACAAATAAATAAATGAAACTAATGATTTCTGATTTTAAATGGTCTTGGCTATTAATGGGTTAATGGACTGTGTGAAAGGTTAAAACATTATTCATTATAATATGGTAGTAAACTATAAAAATCAAATCACTCCTAATCGATTTGTTGTCGAAGGAAGTCTACTTAATAATATAATAAATTCGTTGACAGTGGAACTGATATATACCTGATATCTGATAACAGATATCTGATACCTGATAACCTGTTACCTGATATCTGATATCTGATACCTGATACCTGATACCTGATATCTGATAGCAGATAAGCTGATAGCAGATAAGCTGATAGCAGATAAGCTGATAACCTGTTACCTGATATATACCTGATACCTTATACCTGATACCTTATATCTGATAGCAGATAAGCAGATAGCAGATAAGCTGATAGCGGATAAGCTGATACACTTTTAAAATCGGAAATCATAAAATGAAGGACAAAAAAATTACTTTCATTGTTTAATATATACATATATAATACCTAGTTGATTATATGATTTGACATGACCTATTTTTAAAAGAACATTTTGTTTAAACTCTATCAAAAATATTCCCACACAAGGCGAAGTCCGTATTCAATATTGTATTAGTAATTTGTTATAGCGTTGAACGCCTGTGTTTAAAATTTGCTAAGGTTCTAATAAATTCGTTGCCAGTGGAACTTCATTTACCAGGCTATCAGTTTTGTAGGTCGGGGACGAAATTGAAAAACGTTTAGCAAGAGGTGATAGAGGAATTAATCCCTTGGATTCAGCTTGTAGAGAACACGACATTACTTACGCAGAAACAAATAGCAGCAACGACGGGCATAGCGGGTGCTTCCGAGAGCGAAGCTTCATTATAGACAGCAGCAACAACGGGCACATCGGGTGCTTCCGAGAGCGAAGCTTCATTATAAAAAACAACAATAACGGACACATCGGGTGCTTCCGAGAGCGAAGCTTCATTATAAACAACATCAACACAGAACCCGAACGCAAAAATGCTCAGTCAGCATATATAAACAACAACAACAACACAGAAACCTAGCGCAAAAATGCTCAGTCAGCACATATGAACAACAACAACAACACAGAAACCGAACACAAAAATGCTCAGTCAGCATATATAAACAACAACAACACAGAAACCGAGCGCAAAAGTGCTCAGTCAGCATATATAAACAACAACAACACAGAAACCGAACACAAAAATTATCGTTCGGCTCATTGTCGCTTCTTATATAAAGGACGAATGAACGTGAAGCTTTAATAGTACTGTTTCAACTTTCACCTGAACAGCAACAAGGATAAAAGCTCAAAACTATTGTAATTTAAAAAAAATCAAAATGAAAGGATTCAATTGTGAAGTGTGCGGATGCGGATTTAGTTATAAATATACGCTAAATCGACATATTTTAAATAAACATAATAAAGTCGATATTGCATGTGAAATATGCAAACAAACATTTTCGAGAGCTGATAAGTTAACACGACATACTAAAGTTTATCATCAGCCACAAGATTGTCTACCATCATGCAGCAATAATAATAATAATAACAATAATGTAAATCAGTTGATTGATTTCAACAGAAAATTACCTTGTGGCATTTGTGGTGAAAATGTTACAATCAAATCCTGGAACTATCACGTACGCACAAATAAACATAAGAGAAATTGTGCGATTACAAAAGACGAAAACTTTAAAAGTGTTAAATCGGCGTTTAATGAGCGCATTGAATCAGTTGTATTTGAAAATAAAGATGAAGGTCAACTAATACCTGATCAATTTTTGAAAAATGCTCAATCAATTATAATAAAAATGTTAAACGATATGCTCGAAAAACATTCAGCAATTAAATATAATATAGAACTGTTTGCTGAATTCATAAAAATGTCCAGTGATGATGAAATAGCTATTGACTTGAAATCATTTCAAACTAAAATGAGTGTAGCTCAAATTGAACCGCAAGTGATTTCTAGCTATGAGGATATGTGTACGCAACTCTGCACAAAACTAGCTGAATTTCAAGAAAGAGATAGCGGCTGGACATTAATAAGACTCTCTCACCTGGAAATAAACATCAATCAATATAGACCAATAAAAGGATCGCGATATCTACCACTACCATATGAAGTATACAAGAAGAAAGCGTGTATAAATGTATTAAACAATGATGAATTCTGCTTCAAGTGGGCGATAATATCAGCGCTATATCCACTTCAATTAAATTCTGCGAGATGTTCGAGCTATCAAATAGCAGACATTAAGGCTGATTTAATAACCTTGCGCAACAATATAGAGCTAAATTTCAAGGATCTGACATTCCCTCTACTAATTAAAGACGCAAAAAAGTTTGAGGACCAAAACAGCAGCATCAGCATTAATATTTTCGGATTCGATGAAGAGCTCCATAAAGTAGTTGGTCCCTACTATAGCACTGCTGTCGAAAAGGAGCACCATATCAACCTGATGCTAATCCAGAAAGAACAGCAGTTCCACTACGTGTGGATAAAACATATTTCAAGGTACATATATTCAATAATAAGAATAACAACAATTTATATACAATATTTATATATATTATACGATTTATATATTTAAAATTTTTATATATTTTGGTTTTCTATTTTTTCAATAGATTGCTACGTAAACAATCTACTCAGCATAGGACACAATTATTTATGTGCAACAACTGCCTGCAGTATAGGCATAGTGCAGAAGCGTTGGCATTTCACAAACTTGGCTGTAACAAAATTGTTTGTGAAATGCCAAGAGGTAAGAATGTAGTTCTACGATATAAAAATTATGAACGGGAGTTAGATGTACCCGTTGTAGTATATGCTGATTTTGAGTGTATTTTACAAAGTGAAAATTTTCAAAACTCAGCACAAGTTAAGAGTATTCAAAAGCATGTACCTTTTGCATTTAGTTATTATATAAAATGTTCTAATAATAGTTATAGTAAATTAGTTCAATATTCAGGTGTAGATTCACCAAAAAAATTTGTAGAGTATTTAGTTAGAGATTTAAAAGATATTTATTATAAATATTTAGCTATAGTAAGGCCGATGAATTTCCTCACATCTGAGGAAATTCGAAAACAATTTGATAGCATATTATGTCATATCTGTAATAAAGAGCTGGGAAATGATAGAGTGGCTGATCATTGCCATTTAACTGGAAAATATAGAGGACCAGCCCATAATGAATGCAATTTGAGATATCAGATTGCAAAATTTATTCCTATATTTTTCCATAACTTTTCCGGTTATGATTGTCATCTTTTTATCAAAGAACTCACATTATTTCCAGGAGATATACATGTAATCCCTTTAAATAAGGAATTGTATGTATCTCTTTCGAAACGCATATTTGTGGATGAGAAAAATACAATTGAATTGCGATTTTTAGATTCATTTCGGTTTATGGCATCAAGCTTAGATAGTTTAGCTAATAATTTAGCAGTTAATGATTTACATATTACAAGAGAGATGTATCCAATTGAAGCTGAGTTTAATTTAGTCAGAAGAAAGGGTGTCTTTCCCTATGATTATATAAATTCTGTAGATCGCCTTAATGAGAAAAAACTTCCAACTCGACATGAATTTTTCAACAAATTGTGTAATATAGAATGTTCAATTGAGGATTATGAACATGCTGAAAAAGTTTGGGATGTTTTCAATTGTTCGACATTGCTTAGTTATATGATGTTGTATTTGAAAACAGATGTTTTACTATTGACAGATATTTTTGAAAATTTTAGAAAGGTTTGCAAAAATATTTATGGGCTAGATCCCTGTCAATATTATACTGCTCCAGGCTTATCTTGGGATGCAATGCTTAAAACAACTAATATTGAACTTGAGCTCCTTACCGATATAGATATGTACAATTTTGTACAAAAGGGAATACGAGGTGGACTTGTTCAATGCTGCAAGAGACATTCCAAGGCAAACAATAAATATATGAGTGATTACGACATTACCCAACCATCAGAATATTTAATGTATTTAGATGCAAATAATCTGTATGGTTGGGCAATGTCGGAAAAGCTTCCATATGGTGGATTTGAATGGATGCAAAATTTCGATGACTTTGAGATAGAATCAATTGAAGAAAATTCTTCTTTTGGTTATATACTTGAAGTAGATTTAGAGTATCCAGAAAATTACCATATTCTACATAATGACTTGCCATTTTGTGTAGAAAATAAAAACAGCCCCATAACCCAATGTAAAAAATTAATAGCAGATTTAAATAATAAAACTAATTACATTATTCATCATAGAAATCTTAAGCAATGTCTAGCAAATGGATTAAAGTTGAAAAAAATACACACAATTTTGAAATTTAAACAGTCGAGTTGGTTGAAGCAATATATAGATTTGAATACTCATCATAGAACATTAGCTAAAAACGAGTTTGAAAAAAAATTTCTTTAAACTCTTAAATAATGCCGTATACGGCAAAACAATGGAAAATGTCGATAAGAGAAAAGATGTTAAAATTGTAACTGAATGGGAAAGTTATAGAAAACATTTAGGTGCTCGCGCTCTAATTGCAAAACCCAATTATCATAGCTCTACATTGTTTACAGATGACATGGTTGCAATCCAATTGAATAGGGTTCATTCGTTGTATAATAAACCTATATATTTAGGTTTTACGGTACTTGAATTATCCAAATTAAAAATGTATGATTTCCATTATAATTATATGAAACCGAAATTTGGTGCAAATTTAACTTTAAATTACATGGATACAGACTCATTCATTTACAATATTCAGACTGAAGATTTTTATAAAGACATTAGAGATGATATAGATTTGTATTTCGATACTTCAGGATATTCAATTGACAATGCCTTCAATTTGCCTTTGAAAAACAAAAAAGTTCTCGGCATGATGAAGGATGAAAACAACGGAAATATAATGAGGGAATTCGTCGGCCTTCGATCAAAAATGTATTCTATTGATACGATCAATTGTAAACAAGTAAAAAAAGCAAAAGGCGTTAAAAAAGCTTTATTAAAAAACCTTAGTATAGAAGATTATAAAGATTGTTTGTTGAGGAAGAAACAATTCTATGGTAATATGTATATATTTAGATCAAGAGTTCATCAATTGTATACACAAGAGCTCAAAAAATTAATATTAAGTTGTTCAGATGATAAGAGATGTATTCAAGAAGATGGTGTTAACACATTAGCGTGGGGACATTATCAAATTAATTGAAAAATAATTTAGATGTTGTTCAAATTGTGTATCCATAAGTTTTTACAATAATGTCTAGATTAAGATGTATATGCTAATTGCTTTAGGTTAAGCTTTTTTTCCGTTTGTTATAGTCTATAAGATTTGTAAATCAGTATACTGAAATGAATAAATAAACATTTTTATTAATCTTTTGTTATTTTTATTTAAATAAAATATTGTTAGTATAAATTCCTGTAGATTGCAGTTACTATCAATTGATATGGTGAACGCATTATGTGGAAGAATAGCGTACCAGATAGCAAATGTTGACTATCCATTTTCTATATTCAATGCTTTGGAGAAGACTGATATGTACAAGTTTCAGCTAAAATATTTCAAATTTGCACTTTATCTGCTGCAAGCTTAAATATGAAATATATAGGATTGTATTTGTATCCTTCATTTCTTTCTTCATTTTCACAATATTTGTTTATAAAAGTTCTAGATTGGAATAAGCTATATTCAACTTGCTGTTAATCTTAGCTGTGTTCCTGCTCATAAAAATCATTAGTTATATTCACACGCTAATGCGTCATATACTACTATCGCCAACGAATCTTTAATGTAAACAAACAATATTCACACGCTAATGCATCATATACTACTATCGCCAACGAATCTTTAATGTAAACAAACAAAATTGATCTTCCTCTTAAAAATTCAAAGTCATACGCATCATACACACACATTATCGCTCTATGGATGGTTAGCAAGAAGCAATATGCTGTTCATTCTTAGCTGTGCTCCTGCTCTATTTCACAACAAACACATTGTTGTGGTCAACGTTAGAGCCGCTCTCGCGCTTGCCCCCGCGCTTAGGTTCTCGATCCCATATACATACATACATATATATATATATATATATATATATACACACACACATAAATACATACATACATATATACATACATACATATATTTATACATACATACATACATACATAAACGATTTCAAGTTACATCTAATTGTGAAATTCGAATTGCGAAATTCTATTTTTTATCATATTGTTTACATTATCACTGATGATGTCATTTTCACTGACGTCATCATATTGTTTACATTATCCCTGATGACGTCATTTTCACTGATGACGTCATCGTTTCACCCCTACATATGGTGGAGCAAATTTTGTGCTCCACACATACAAATTTTTCACTGAACCCCACTCAACCCTCACCACTATATTGATAGTGAATCCCCATATTCATACTACTAACACGTTCGGAATACATAGAAAAATTTTTAATGGACGTGTTGTTTCCATAATTCCTTTTGCCGATTGTAACATTTTTGCTAATGCCTAACTCATTTGTAGAACTTGTTGCTCTTTTTAAATCGTCTACAATTTATCACTTGGTATTTATTTCATATATTTTCACGATGATTATTTATTTAAAATAACTTCACAGAATTCATGTCTGTTTTTTTTTTTGTAATGTCTATCCAAAACAATTTATATTGTTTTGATTTTACGCGCTCTTCTCGTTTTTTACTTGTGTTTTGCTTTGTCTAGCAAATGGCTATAAATTTCATTGAATTAAAAAACAGACATTTTATTTTATGATACATCAATATTTGCGCAGCGATTCTATTTTGATTTCTTTTATTTTTCCGTTTTTATCTGTCATCTGCTGCACAAGGCCAGAATGTTAGAAGAGTTCAAATTATTTTCGAAAAGTGTTTCAATTTAACTGCGCAGATTTTGATGAGCACTTTTATCGAATTAAAACGTGCAGCTTTCGCATTTCACGCATGTCATAGGGGGAACTGTAATCAAATAGTAGATACTAGTCAAATACGGGTGTGTCCTATGACATAGCTATGAAGACTTTTAAGTAAGAAAAAATCTACTAAATGTTGTTGCCAAAGTTTCCAGATCTATTCAGATGGCTATATCTCGAATGTAAATAAATCAATACAAAACTTTCGAAATTAAAAACTCGAATATTTTAGCACATGTTCGACCAATCTTTAATCTAAAGGGTGGCTGATGAAAATTGCTACGTTAAGATTCGAATAACTTTTTACTAAATTCATGTAATAAATTTTTTCTCTTTTCAGTTCAAAAATAACAAATTTTTGTTGGCTTAAAATGTGCGACATCTTATGACAACTATTCATTACTGCCTAAAGGATTGCAGCGGGAATCGCCTCACCTATCTTTCGAATGGATTGCTTTAAATCATTCAATTCTTTGTTTTTGTTTTGTAAACTTCCTGCTTGCAATACCCCCCAAGAAAAATTCAGGCGCATTAGGGTCAGGAGACGTTGGGGCCAACGGAAAGATGTCGTTGTCCTTTTCCGTCATTTGAATGATCTTTTTGAAAAATTCCAAGTGAAGACTTGCTGCTGTGTTCAGTTTGCTTGTTAGTTGAATTTTATATGGGAATAAGTTTAAATCTTTGTGCATAATTTTCGGCAGTGACTATCTGCTGATATTCATTTGAGAAGAAAAGCTCCTTGTCCAAACGTTAGTATTGGCTTGTATGGCAGCAGCTATAGTTTCCTGCATCCGAATTGAGGGATCTCGATGATAAGGCCTTCTTACGATTGTCCCACGCAAGGCAAAATTATTCACGAGCCTCATCTCGTGTCCATCTGCTAAGAGGCGTGCCGCCAAACGTGCGCCTACATATACCGAAAATATGTAGGTACTCAAACGCGTGGAAGTGGCGCACAACCAAATTCTTGTCTCCTTGTCCCAAACCTCAATTTTCGGTTAATTTAAAGATCAATTAAAGCAAATTTAAAAAAAATGGAACAGATTATTTACACAGAAAAAAATTATTAGGCTTTCGTTGTAGCGCCTTTCATCAGCCATCCTGTAGAACGTATGCCTTCGAATTCACGGTGAATTTCAAAATGGTAAGCGAAGGGTCTGACTAAACTAAATAACTAAATACCGGGATTCCGAAAGGAAAATTATAGGATTGAAATTGTACGCGATCCTGGAATTCGTCTCTATTTACATAAGCATTTTTACAATTCCGGAAGGTTGAAGTATTTAGTATTTATTTACAAATATATGTATATCTCACCTACACAACAACTTATGCAGGATTTGAGAGAAGGAAAATTAGTGTTAAGTGGTAATTGCGCTTTTCTTTTCTGTTTTACTTGCTTATTATTTGCTATGACCTTTTGTAAGCGTTATTAACTTGAAACGATTTTTTAGAAAATATGATCTGAATTAAATAATATTGGAGCCAAACAGCTTAGCAGTGTAAATAGGCTTAGTAAAGTCTACTAGATCCACAGGCAGAGATTTAGGTAAGGCGCAGCATAGGCAGTTTTTCTTTAAAGAAATAGTTCCTTTGTTGTGAAAATATATATTTTTAAACTAGTATATCAAAATTATTAGTGCCGTAGCATAATTACGACCAATCAATTTAACTCTAATAGATATCGAACGTACTATATTGTTAGGAAGCAATTGCAATAACAACAATAACATAAATACAAAGAAACATAGAAAGCAGCAACACTGATAATAAAATGGAACAATAAAAAACGCAAAATTGATGGACGTATTTCCGCTACACTTTTTCTGTCCTTTTGCCTGCCCGCCAAAAGCAGAGAGAACATATTACAATAGCGACAACGAAGGCTTCAATATCAATGACATGTGGAAAACTGCACTGACAGCTATTAAAAGGTTGTCTTGCTCCCCCCACATTTGAAGT